>JAEIFZ010000025.1:0-11364 GCA_018904035.1 Zaprionus ornatus | reverse complement strand
GAAAATCTGAAATTATTGAGATTTTTTTCAAATTGATCAAAAAAATGATGGATTTTTCAAAAGTCACTTTCTTTTCAAAATTTCTAAAATTTGAATGCAAAATGAATCTAGCAGATAAACCATAAATAAATGACTCCAGACGACCAAATCGGATGATTATTAAGGAAATTATGAGAGTTAGAAAATCTGAAACTATTGGAGATTTTTCAAAATTTCGATCAAAATGGGGATATTTTTTCAAAAGTCACTTTTCCAAAATTTCTAAAATTTGAATGCAGAATGAATCTATGAGATAAACCATAAATAAAATGACCTAGACGACCAAAATCGGATGATTATTGGGCGGAAATTATGAGAGTTATAACTAAACATTGAGATTTTTCAAAATTTCGATCAAAATGATGGATTTTTTCAAAAATTCACTAAAACAAAATTTCGAAAATTTGAATGCAAATGAATCTAGCAGATAAACAATAAATGAAATGACCTAGACGACCAAAATCGGATGATTATTAAGGAAATTATGAGGGTTAGAAAATCTGGAAATTGATATTTTTTCAAAATTTCGATCAAAATGATGGATTTTTTTCAAAATTCACTATTTCGTAAATTTCTAAAATTTGAATGCAGAATGAATCTAGCAGATAAACCATAAATAAAATGACCTAGACGACCAAAATCGGATGATTATTATTAGAAAATTAAGAGAGTTAGAAAATCTGAGAATTATTGAGATTTTTTTTCAAAATTTCGATCAAAATGATGGATTTTTTTCAAAATTCACTTTTTCAAAAATTTCTAAAATTTGAATGCAAAATGAATCTAGCAGATAAACCATGGTAAAATGACCTAGACGACCAAAATCGGATGATTATTAAGGAAATTATGAGAGTCTGAAAATCTGAAATTATTGAGATTTTTTTCAAAATTTCGATCAAATGATGGATTTTTTCAAAATTCACTTTTCCAAAATTTCCAAAATTGAAAAATGAATCTAGCAGATAAACCATAAATAAAAGACCTAGACGACCAAAATCGGATGATTATTATGGAAATTATGAGAGTTAGAAAATCTGAAATTATTGAGATTTTTTTCAAAATTTCGATCAAAATGATGGATTTTTTTCAAAAAAAGCTACTTCTTTTCAAATTTCTTGTAAATTTGAATGCAGAACAATCAGCAGATAACCCATAAATAAAATGACCTAGACGACCAAAATTGAACATTGGTTAAGGAAATTATGAGAGTGAGAAAATCTGAAATTATTGAGATTTTTTCAAAATTTCGATCAAAATGATGGATTTTTTTCAAAATTTCACTATTTCAAAATTTCTAAAATGAACAATGAATCTGTAGCAGATAAACCATAGCAAAACAGACCTAGACGACCAAAATCGGACATTATTAAGGAATTATGAGAGTTCGAAAATCTGAAATTATTGAGATTTTTTTTTTTCAGCCTTTGATCAAAATGATGATTTTTTTTCAAAATCACACTCTTCCAAAATTTCCAAAATTTGAATGCAAATAACTGCAGATAAACCATAACAAAAATGACCTAGACGACCAAAATGGATGATTATTAAGGAAATTATGAGAGTTAGAAAATCTGAAATTATTGAGATTTTTTCTCGGTACCTCGACTAAATGATGGATTTTTTCTAAAAAAAGTCACTTTTTCTAAAATTTTAAAATTTGAATGCAGAATGAATCTAGCAGATAAACCTAAGTAACAAATGACCTAGACGACCAAAATCGATGATTATTAAGGAATTATGAATCTGAAATTATTGAGATTTTTTTCAAAATTTGATCAAATGATGGATTTTTCAAAATCTACTATTTCAAAATTTCTAAAATTTAATGCAGAATGAATCTAGCAGATAAACCATAACAAACAAGACCTAGACGACAACAAAAAATCGGATGATATTATGGAAATAACAGAGTGGAAAATCTGAAATTATTGAGATTTTTTCAAAATTTCGATCAAATGAGGATTTTTTTCAAAATCTTCCAAAATTTCTAAAATTTGAATGCAAATACAAATCAGCAGATAAACCACAAATAAATGATCTAGACGACCAAAAATCGGATGATTATTAAGGAATTATAGAGAGTTAGAAAATCTGAAATTATTGAGATTTTTTGGCAAAATTTTGATCAAAATGATGGATTTTTTTCAAAAATTCACTTTTCAAAATTTCTAAAATTTGAATGCAAAATGAATCTAGCAGATAAACAATAAATAAATGACCAAAATCGGATGACTATTAAGGAAATTATGAGGAGTTAGAGGGTCTTGAAATTATTGAGATTTTTCGAAATTTTGATCAAAATGATGGATTTTTCAGAAAAGTCACTTTTCAAAATTTCTAAAATTTGAATGGCAGAATGAATCTAGCAAAGAGATAAACTATAAAGAAAATGACCTAGACGACCAAAATCGGATGAGATTATTAAGGAAATTATGAGAGTTAGAAAATCTGAAATTATTGAGATTTTTTCAAAATTTCGATCAAAATGATGGATTTTTTCAAAATTCACTTTTTCAAAATTCTAAAATTTGAATGCAAATGAATCTAGCAGATACACAATAAATAAATGACCTAGACGACCAAAATCGGATGATTATTAAGGAAATTATGAGTTAGAAAATCTGAAATTATTTAGAGATTTTTCAAAATTTCGTCAAAATGATGGATTTTTTCAAAAATTCACTTTTTCTAAATTTCTAAAATTTGAATGCAGAACGAATTGAAGCGATAAACCATAACTAAAATGACCTAGTTTGACCAAAATCGGATGATTATTAAGGAAATTATGAGAGTTCGAAAATCTGAAATTATTGAGATTTTTTTCAAAATTTCGATCAAAATGATGGATTTTTTCAAAAGTCACCTTTTCAAAAAAATACCTCTTAAAATTTGAATGCAGAATGAATCTAGTAGATAAACCATAAATAAAATGAGAGAAGACCTAGACGATACCAAAATCAGGATTATTGATCACTGGAAATTATGAGAGTTAGAAAATCTGAAATTATTGAGATTTTTTTTCAAAAATTCCGATCAAATGATGGATTTTTTCAAAAAGTCACTTTTTCCCAAAATTTCTAAAATTTGAATGCAGAATGAATCTAGCAGATAAAACCATAAATAAAATGACCTAGACGACCAAAAATCGGATGATTATTAAGGAAACTATGAGAGTTAGAAAATCTGAAATTATTGAGATTTTTTTCAAAAATTTCGATCAAATGATGGATTTTTTTTCAAAATTCACTTTTTCAAAATTTCTAAAATTTGAATGCAGAATGAATCTAGCAGATAAACCATAAAAAAAATGACCTAGACGACCAAAATCGGATGATTATTAAGGAAATTATGAGAGTTAGAAAATCTGAAATTATTGAGATTTTTTTTCAAAATTTCGATCAAAATGATGGATTTTTTTCCAAAAGTCACTTTTTCAAAATTTCTAAAATTTGAATGCAGAATGAATCTAGCAGATAAACCATAAATAAAATGACCTAGACGACCAAAATCGGATGATTATTAAGGAAATTATGAGAGTTCGAAAATCTGAAATTATTGAGATTTTTTTCAAAATTTCGATCAAAATGATGGATTTTTTCAAAAATTCACTTTTTCAAAATTTCTAAAATTTGAATGCAAAATGAATCTAGCAGATAAACCATAAATAAAATGACCTAGACGACCAAAATCGGATGATTATTAAGGAAATTATGAGAATTAGAAAATCTGAAATTATTGAGATTTTTTCAAAATTTCGATCAAAATGATGGATTTTTTCAAAAAATCACTTTTTCAAAATTTCTAAAATTTGAATGCAGAAATGAATCTAGCAGATAAACCATAAATAAAATGACCTAGACGACCAAAATCGGATGATTATTAAGGAAATTATGAGAGTTAGAAAATCCGAAATTATTGAGATTTTTTTCAAAATTTCGATCAAAATGATGGATTTTTTCAAAAAAATTCACTTTTTCCAAAATTTCTAAAATTTGAATGCAAAATGAATCTAGCAGATAAACCATAAATAAAATGACCTAGAACCAAAAGTGATTATTAGGAAATTATGAGAGTTAGAAAATCTGAAATTATTGAGATTTTTTCAAAATTTCGATCAAAATGATGAGTTTTTTTCCAAAAGTCACTTTTCAAAATTTCTAAAATTTGAATGCAGAATGAATCTAGCAGATAAACCATAAATAAAATGACCTAGACGACCAAAAATCGGATGATTATTAAGGAAATTATGAGGAGTTAGAAAATCTGAAATTATTGATTTTTTTTTCAAAATTTCGATTGATATTTTTTTTTCAAAATTCACGACGGTTTTCAAAAATTTTTTTCTAAAAATTTGAATGCAGAATGAATCTAGATAAACCATAAATAAAATGACCTAGACGACCAAAATCGGATGATTATTAAGGAAATTCCCAGAGTTAGAAAATCAGAAATTATTGAGATTTTTTCAAAATTTCGATCAAAATGATGGAAAAATTCACTTTTCAAAATTTCTCAAAATTTGAATGCAAAATGAATCTAGCAGATAAACCATAAATAAATGACCTAGACGACCAAAATCGGATGATTAATAAGGAAATTATGAGAGTTAGAAAATCCGAAATTAGCGAGATTTTTCAAAAATTTCGATCAAAATGATGGATTTTTTTTCAAAAATTCACTTTTCAAAATTTCTAAAAATTTGAATGCAGAATAAATCTAGTAGATAAACCATAAATAAAATGACCTAGACGACCAAAATCGAATGATTATTAAGGAAATTACTGAGAGTTAGAAAATCTGAAATTACTTAGATTTTTCTTTAAAATTTCGATCAAAACGGAGGATTGTTTTTCAAAAAAAGTTACTTTTTCAAAAATTTCAAAAATTTGAATGCAAATGAATCTAGCAGATAAACCATAAATAAAATGACCTAGACGACCAAAATCGGATGATTATTAAGGAAATTATGAGAGTTAGAAAATCTAAAATTACTTGAGATTTTTTCAAAATTTCGACTTCAAAATGATAGAGTTTTTTTCAAAAAGGTCACTTTTTCAAAATTTCCAAAAATTTGAATGCAGAATGAATCTAGCAGATAAACCATAAATAAAATGACCTAGACGACCAAAATCGGATGATTATTAAAGAAATTATGAGAGTTAGAAAATCTAAAATTGTAGAGATTTTTCTTTTCAAAAATTTCGATGAAAGATATATTTTTCAAAAAAAATCACTTTTTCAAAATTTCTAAAATTTGAATGCAGAATGAATCTAGCAGATAAACCATAAATAAAATGACCTAGACGACCAAAATCGGATGATTATTAAGGAAATTATGAGAGTTGGAAAATCTGAAATTATTGAGAATTTTTTCAAAAATTTCGATCAAAATGATGGATTTTTTTCAAAAAGTCACTTTCAACATTTCTAAAATTTGAATGCGAATGAATCTTAAGATAAAAACATAAATAAAATGACCTAACCAAAATCGGATGATTATTAAGGAAATTATGAGAGTTAGAAAATCTAAATTATAATTTTTCAAAATGATGGATTTTTTTTTCAAAAATTCACTTTTTTCAAAATTTCTAAGATTTGAATGCAGAATGAATCTAGCAGATAAACCATAAATAAATGACCTAGACGACCAAAATCGGATGATTATTAAGGAAATTATGAGAGTTCGAAAATCTATGAAATTATTGAGATGTTTTTCAAAATTTCGATCAAAATGATGGATTTTTTTCAAAAAAGTCCCTTTTTCAAAATTTCAAAATTTGAGTGCAGAATGAATCTAGCAGATAAACCATAAATAAATGACCTAGACGACCAAAATCGGATGATTATTAAGGAAATTATGAGAGTTAGAAAAAATCTGAAATTATTGAGATTTTTTTCAAATTTTCCGATCAAAATGATGGATTTTTTCCAAAAAGGTCACTTTTTCAAAATTTCTAAAATTTGAATGCAGAATGAATCTAGCAGATAAACCATAAGTTAAAATGGCCTAGTTAATCATGGATTATTAAGGAAATTCTGAGAGTTAGAAAATCTGAAATTATTGAGATTTTTTCAAAATTTCCGATCAAAATGATGGATTTTTCAAAAAAATTCACTCTAATTTAAAATTTCTAAAATTTGAATGCAAAATGAATCGCGCAGATAAACCATAAATAAAATGACTAAAATGACTAAAATCGGATGATTATGATTAAGGAAATGATGAGAGTTAGAAAATCTGAAATTAACGAGATTTTTTTCAAAATTTCAAATCAAAAGTTGAAGGATTCTTTTTCAAAAAATCACTTTCCAAAATTTGCAAAATGAAATTAACAGAATAATCTAGCAAATAAACCATAAATAAAATGACCTAGAGCGACCAAAATCGGATGATTATTAAGGAAATTATGAGAGGTTAGAAAATCTGAAATTATTGAGATTTTTTTCAAAATTTCGATCAAAATGATGGATTTTTTTTCAAAAAAATTCACTTTTTCAAAATTTCAAAAATTTGAATGCAGAATGAATCTAGCAGATAAACCATAAATAAAATGACCTAGACTACCAAAATCGGACGATTATTAAGGAAATTATGGAGAGTTAGAAAAATCTGAAATTATTGAGATTTTTTTTCAAAATTTCGATCAAAATGATGGATTTTTTTTCAAAAATTCACTTTTTCAAAATTTCTAAAATTTGAATGCAGAATGAATCTAGCAGATAAACCATAAATAAAATGACCTAGACGACCAAAATCGGATGATTATTAAGGAAATTATGAGAGTTAGAAAATCTGAAATTATTGAGATTTTTTCAAAAATTTCGATCAAAATGATGGATTTTTTTTCAAAAAAATTCACTTTCAAAAATTTCTAAAATTTGAATGCAGAATGAATCTAGCAGATAAACCATAAATAAAATGACCTAGACGACCAAAATCGGATGATTATTAAGGAAATTATGAGAGTTAGAAAATCTGAAATTATTGAGATTTTTTCAAAATTTCGATCAAAATGATGGATTTTTTTCAAAAAATTCACTTTTTCAAAAATTTCTAAAATTTGAATGCAGAATGAATCTAGCAGATAAACCATAAATAAATGACCTAGACTGACCAAAATCGGATGATTATTAAGGAAATTATGAGAGTTAGAAAATCTGAAATTATTGAGATTTTTTTCAAAATTTCGATCAAAATGATGGATTTTTTTTCAAAAATTCACTTTTTCAAAATTTCTAAAATTTGAATGCAGAATGAATCTAGCAGATAAACCATAAATAAAATGACCTAGACGACCAAAATCGGATGATTATTAAGGAAATTATGAGAGTTAGAAAATCTGAAATTATTGAGATTTTTTTCAAAAATTTCGATCAAAATGATGGATTTTTTCAAAAAATTCACTTTTTCAAAATTTCTAAAATTTGAATGCAAAATGAATCTAGCAGATAAACCATAAATAAAATGACCTAGACGACCAAAATCGGATGATTATTAAGGAAATTATGAGAGTTAGAAAATCTGAAATTATTGAGACTTTTTTCAAAAATTTCCCGATCAAAATGATGGATTTTTTTCCAAAAAATCCACTTTTCCAAAAATTTCTAAAATTTGAATGCAGAATGAATCTAGCAGATAAACCATAAATAAAATGACTAGGCGATAAAATCGGATGATTATTAAGGAAATTATGAGAGTTAGAAAATCTGAAATTATTGAGATTTTTTTTCAAAATTTCGATCAAAATGATGGATTTTTTTCAAAAAGGTCACTTTTTCAAAAATTTCTAAAATTTGAATGCAGAATGAATCTAGCAGATAAACCATAAATAAAATGACCTAGACGACCAAAAATCGGATGATTATTAAGGAAATTCTGAGAGGTTAGAAAATCTAAAATTATTGAGATTTTTTTCCAAAATTTCGATCAAAATGATGGATTTTTTTCAAAACATTCACTTTTTCAAAATTTCCTAAAATTTGAATGCAGAATGAATCTAGCAGATAAACCATAAATAAAATGACCTAGACGACCAAAATCGGATGATTATTAAGGAAATTATGAGAGTTAGAAAATCTGAAATTATTGAGATTTTTTCAAAATTTCGATCAAAATGATGGATTTTTTTTCAAAAAAATTCACTTTTTCAAAATTACCAAAATTTGAATGCAGAAATGAATCTAGCAGATAAACCATAAATAAAATGACCTAGACGACCAAAATCGGATGATTATTAAGGAAATTATGAGAGTTAGAAAATCTGAAATTATTGAGATTTTTATTTTTCAAAATTTCGATCAAAATGATGGATTTTTTTTCAAAAAATTCACTTTTTCAAAATTTCCCAAATTTGAATGCAGAAATGAATCTAGCAGATAAACCATAAATAAAATGACCTAGACGACCAAAATCGGATGATTATTAAGGAAATTATGAGAGTTAGAAAATCTGAAATTATTGAGACTTTTTTTCAAAAATTTCGATCAAAATGATGGATTTTTTCTCAAAACTTCACAATTTTTCTAGAAAATTTACGAAATTTGAATGCAGAATGATTCTAACAGATAAACCTTAAATCAAAAATGACTGGACGTCTCAAAATTCAGTTTAAATTTTTAAAAGTATGAATGTGCAGAAAATCAGCAGATTTTTGAGATTTTTCAAAATTTCGATCAAAATGATGGATTTTTTTTCAAAAAAATTACTTTTCCAAAATCTCTAAAATTTGAAATGCAGAAGAATGGATCTAGCAGATAAACCATAAATAAAGAATGACTAGACGACCAAAATCGGATGATTATTAAGGAAATTATGAGAGTTAGAAAATCTGAAATTATTGAGATTTTTTTTCATAAAACATTTCGATCAAAATGATGGATTTTTTTCAAAAAGTTGCTGTTTCAAAATTTCTAAAATTTGAATGCAGAATGAATCCTAGCAGATAAACCATAAATAAAATGACCTAGACGACCAAAAATCGGATGATTATTAAGGAAATTATGAGAGTTAGAAAATCTGAAATATGAGATTTTTTTTTCAAAATTTCTGGATCAAAAATGATGGATTTTTTCAAAAAGATTCCCACTTTTTTCAAAATTTCTAAAATTTGAATGCAGAATAAATCTAGCAGATAAACCATAAATAAAATGACCTGTGTGACGACCAAAAATCGGATGATTATTAAGGAAATTATGAGAGTTAAAAAATCTGGAAATTATTGAGACTTTTTCAAAATTTCGATCAAAATGATGGATTTTTTTCAAAACATTCACTTTTCAAAATTTCTAAAATTTGAATGCAGGTTGAATCTAGCAGATAAACCATAAATAAAATGACCTAGACGACCAGTCACACATCGGATGAATTATTAAGGAAATTATGCGAGTTAGAAAATCTGAAATTTTTGAGATTTTTTTTCAAAATTTCGATCAAAATGATGGATTTTTTTCAAAGTTGCACCACTTTTTCCAAAATTTCAAAAATTTGAATTCAAAATAAATCTAGCAGATAAACAATAAATAAAATGACCTGGGCATTAAAATGGATGATTATTAAAAATGTGAGTTAGAAAATCTGAAGTGTTGAGATTTTCTCAAAATTTCGATCAAAATGATGGATTTTTTTCAAAAAGTTCACTTTAACAAAATTTTCTAAAATTTGAATGCAAAATGAATCGGGTAAAAAGAAAAAGTAGCCGGGTGACTAAATCGGATGATTATGGGAGGAAATTGCAAGGGATTGAAAATCAAGGGGGATTTTTCCAAAATTCAGGCAAAGGAGGGATTTTTTCAAGTCCTTTTTCAAAATTTACAATTTGAATACAGAGATAAGATAGCAAGATAAACCATAAATAAAATGACCTAGACGACCATAAATCTTGGATGATTATTAAGCAAATTATGAGAGTTAGAAAATCGGAAATTATTGAGATGTTTTTCAAAATTTCGATCAAAATGAAGGATCTTTTTTCAAAGAAATTCTACTTTCCAAAATTTCTAAAAAATTTGAGATGCAGGAATGGATCTAGCAGATAAACCATAAATAAAATGACCTAGAAGACCAAAATCGGATGATTATTAAGGAAATTATGAGAGTTGGAAAATCTGAAATTATTGGAGATTTTTCAAAATTTCGATCAAAATGATGGATTTTTTTCAAAAAAATTCACTTTTTCAAAATTTCTAAAATTTGAGTGCAGAATGAATCAAGCGATAAACCACAAATAAAATGACCTGGACGACCAAAATCGGATGATTATTAAGGAAATTATGAGAGTTAGAAAATCAGAAATTGTTATGAGATTTTTTTTCAAAATTTCTGATCCAAATGATGATTTTTTTCAAAATTCACTTTTCCAAAATTCTAAAATTTGAATGCAAAGTAAGATCTAGCAGATAAACAATAAATAAAATGACCTAGGTGACCGAAATCAATGGATGATGTCAAAAAATTTTTAGAGTTTGAAAGTCCCAAGTGCTTAGAGATTTTTTCCCAAAATTCGATCAAAATGATGGATTTTTTTCAAAAAATTTACTATTTTCATTTTAAAATTTGGAGCCAAGATGAATCTCGAATAAACCATAAATAAACATCAATTCGAACGACCAAAATCGGATGGGTAATGTTGAAGTATATGAGGTTCAAAAATCGAAATTGTATTGAGATTTTTTTCAAAATTTCGATCAAAATGATAGTTTTCAAAAAATTCACTTTTTTAAAATTTCTAAAGTTTGAGTACAGAATGATCAACGAGATAAACTATAATAAAATGACCCTAGGGCATTAAGAATTGATGATTATTAAGGAGGTTATGAGAGTTCGAAAATCAGAAATTTTTGACAAGTTTTTTCCAAAATTAAGATCAAATGATGATTTTTTTTCAAAAAATTCACTTTTTTCAAAAATTTCTAAAATTTGAATGCAAAAATAGAGATAGAACAGATAAACGCTAAATAAATGACCTGAACTTTGACCAAAATCGGATGATTATTGAGGAAATTGTGAAAGTTAGAAAATGCCAAATTGTTGAGATTTTCCCCAAAATTTCGATCAAATAGGTGATTTTTTTTCAAAATTTCCCTTTTCTTACTTTCTAAAATTTGAATGCAGAGATGAGATCTTGCTGATAAACCATAAATAAAATGACCTAGACGACCAAAATCGGATGATTATTAAGGGAAATTATGAGGTTAGAAAATCTGAAATTATTGAGATTTTTCTTCAAAATTTCGATCAAAATGATGGATTTTTTTTCAAAAAAGTACACTTTTTCAAAATTTCTAAAATTTGAGATCTAGAATGAATCTAACAGATAAACCATAAAT
>JAEIFZ010000243.1:600000-757499 GCA_018904035.1 Zaprionus ornatus | reverse complement strand
GCGCAGCGCACAACTCCAGACGAGGAATAGTCTTAGTTGCCAACGGAGCGACTCTAGACTTTGCTGTCAGCAACACTGTCTCTACTTCATCTTCATACCGTGTACATACGTAGATGCAACATCCATAAGCGTCACTCGAAGCGTCTGCAAAGCCATGAATTTGCACTTGGTTGTATTGACTCTTACAGACGTATCGAGGCAGCTTTATTCTGCTGAGATCACGCAGAGTATCTATAAACTGGATCCACTCTGTATGAAGATAAGCAGGAATCGTCTTGTCCCAATCTAGTTTCTGTTTCCACAATTTTTGCAGCAGAATTTTTGCCTTTGTGATAAGTGGACATAACAATCCAAGGGGGTCGAAAAGTCGAGAAGCAACTAACAAAATGTTGCGCTTCGTCGGCTTCATTAATCTAAATTCATCAACCTCGAGATTGTATTTAAGTTCATCCACACTCGGTACCCACCGTATGCCGAGAGTCTTCACTGAGCTTGTCTCGTCGACCTTCAATACTTTTTCGCCCTCATCAGTGCACAACTTTGGATGATTAGAAGCCCATTTTGCCAATGGAAAACCTCCTGACAGTAAAACTTCTTTGACTTGTTGGCAAATTTCTTGTAAACCTTCATATGTGTCAGCGCCAGCAAGCATGTCATGTAAATAAAAACAATCTTTTATGACAGCTGCTGCTACTGGATGCGACTCTACGCAATTTTCTGCTAACTCAAATAGGCATCTAATTGCCAAAAATGGTGCAGATGCTTTGCCATATGTTACCGTATTAAGTCTGTACGTCTGCACTGGCTGCGAGCAGTTTTCTCTCCAAAGAATTAGCTGAAAATTGCGATCTTCATCAGCAATGTCAACTTGGCGATATATTTTGGAGATGTCGGCTGTTACAGCGAATTTATTTAATCTAAAATTCAGCAATGTTAAGTAAAGCTCCCTCTAAATTGTCGGCCCAACCATTAGAGTTTCATTTAATGAAACAGTTGTTGGTGTTTTGCTTGAAGCATCAAACACGACTCGAAGTTTGGTTGAGGTGCTTTCAGGTCTCAAGACGCATTGATGGGGGATGTAGTAATGCTGTCTTAGAGGAGTAGATTCTATAATAGACATATGACCCAGATCTCTGTACTCTTTCATAAATGTATGATACATATCTGATAGTGCATGGTCTTTACTTAACTTGCGTTCAAGCTGAAGATAACGCCTTTCGGCCGTTTGAAATGACGTGCCAAGTATACTAGGGTCCTTTTTAAATGGGAGCCTGACTTGAAATCGGCCCGAAGGCAATCGTTGAACAGTGCGAATAAAAATTTTTTCACACTCTCTTTGTTCAGCTGTTCTATGTACAGCCTTCGACTCATCTGGTGTTCTGTTTAACTCCCAAAACCGTTCCACCAATGATTCGAGAGAACATTCCATTTTTTGAGCTACTATAATACAGCTCATTTTTCGATGATTTAATTCACCGCTATATTTGCCGGATACAATCCAACCGAACAAGGTTTTTTGGATTGACGGAAGCTCTGCACTTAATTTAATTTGCCCGACGCACAGCAAATCAAAGAATGCTTCCGCTCCTAGCAACAAATCAATCTTTGCAGGTTTATAAAACTCTGGATCTGCCAACTCTATGTTTGCAGGTATTTTCCATTTATCAAAAGGCAGCATTTGCCCAGGCTGACACGAAGATATTCTTTAAGAGATTCTTTAATACCCAAAAATCGGTTGAAAAGCCATAAGAATTTAAACGAGACTGGACATAAGCAGAAATTTTTTGTTTTATTGATGTAGTTGATTCACCTACTGTTATGACGCTTAGTGCTGACCTTTCTCGTTGCAATCTTAATTGTTGCGCCAAAGATTCAGACATAAAATTAATTTGCGACCCTGAATCCAACAAGGCTCTGGCCACATGAACTTGGCCGAATCGGTCCTTGATCTGAACACTTGCCGTCGCTAAAATAACTTGGTCAGTGCTAAGCACGTGTATGCGGCACTGGGTAATTGTTGAGCTCTTGGCTCATATCTATGAAGTAGGGCATGGTGAGACTTTGCAGCTTTACAATTTGACACCATATGGCCACTATTTAAACAATTTATGCATAGTTTTTTAGCCTTCACGAATGCAAAACGATCTGTCACAGACATAGACCTAAAGGAAGGACACGAATCGATCTTGTGTTCGAGGCTCTGACAACAATTGCATCATGCTTTCTTGCTAGATTTCTGCAATTCTTGATTGTCCTGTGCGCACGAAAACGAAGCCTTACTATGCCCCTTTGGAATATCTTTAGGCTTGCCTTTCGCCTTCGTTGACTCTTCTGCTGCTAAATATTGATAACGCCTATTTAAATGAGTGGCTCAATCAGACCAGATCAGAGGGCAGCTTGTCGTAATCAAGCTGTTCTTCGTATTTAGACTTGGTCGTTTGGTCCACCTTAGACATGACCATATGGATAATCATAGCGTTGGCAATGTCCTTATCAGTTGCCAGCGACAACAGCGACGTATAAATGGCAGAAACTGTATCAATAATTGATCGCAGACCTCCTGGCGATGCCTTCGTCATGCTTCGCAATTCGAATAATTGAGACACCGTATCAAAAAAAAATGAGGCATTTATTATCATAAACAGCATCAAGACTCTCCAAAGACTTTTGATAATCACTTTCTGACAATTGAAATGGTTTCACCACTCCTAACGCTTCATCTGATAGACATGATAGCAAGTAATTAAATTTTTCTACCTGTGATAATGATTGATCGGCATCAAGCAATGTATTAAAAAGGCACCGAATGCTTGCCACTAAATTTTGGAAGAGACATTTTTGGCAATTGAGCATGATGACTTGTACTAGCAGTGACAGTGCACACTTCAGGCCTGTTTTGCTTAACAGCATTTAAAAACAAGGCTTTTGTGGCAACACACAAATCCTGTGTTCTTTCGAAAAATATTGTTTTTTGCTCAAACGAAGTTTTCATGCGCTCAATATCAAATTTCAAGCGATCTAATGTTTGAACCATTGTTGCCATGCGCTTAGAGCTGCTTGCTGGTTTGGAATCTTCTTCAATGCCCATGATTAGTAACTTAACTTCACAAGCTTATTAACTTTTATGTGAATAAATGCTATTCAGCAATCAACAAGAAAAATTAATGTTTAATGTACAACGTTACCGTTCGACCTATATACCCCTTCTACCTATGTGTACGGGGTATAAGCTACGTAAGATGTAAATAATCAGCTTGGCGGCAAACAATTGACGGACCAACGGCTCCACGAAATAACGGAACACTCAATGCACCAAGATCAGTCGACTTCTTTGCTAAGCGACAGAAAAAACATCTGTAATCCCACAGCTGCAAACGCCAAAGCGGAACATGCAAATAACGGAACAGGCAAACCGAGAAAGCGACTTTGACCTTTATGTACAACAATTGCAGGAACAACTATAAATTGTTGTACAACAATTTTAATACCACAAATGTAACCAGCAAATTCCACAAATATAGTACCAATATGCAACGAATTTAGTTGCTTTATTTTATTTGTTTATTTCAAAGGCTTTAGTTAGTTTGTATGTACATATACATATATATGTATGCGCATTTATACATGCAAGTATACATACATATGTTATTTATGTTAGTTGTTTGTTTCACTTACACCAATAATTGAGAGTTGAAAACTTTATGTACTTTTATATATGTATGGATGTACATATATGTATGTATTAAGGTGCACAATCACACTACACAATAATTTGTGTTTGGCCAATAATTTAATACTCTCGCACAATTGCGGGTTGACACAAAGACCTCAATTTATGGTGCAGATTACCTCGTAGCTGTTTGGGGATTCCATAGACACTTCCCTTTGGCGGCTTGACATCTCTTGGCACTTAACGCGAAACCGAATTTACACAGCCAATAATTTAACGAAAACAACAATATTAATACCGATGTCCCTGCTCGGGCGCCATGAATAATCTGAATAGTTTTTCAGATGCGATTTAATAAAAAAGAAAACGAAATTAAATTGACCCGGTATTAAAATATTATTGGCGTGTATTCTTTCGACGTTCAATCGTTCGAGATCAGTACAATACTAAAATTAACATACGCTAGTTGCTCTCTTCAGCCTCTTTGCAGCGGATTTAACAGCCGCAGCAAAGACGAGCGTTAACATAATATAAGAGTTATTTTTGTTTTACATGTAATGTTATTCAACTTAATGCTTCTATGTATTTATGTATGTATTTCAATGTAATCTTAATTTCTATATTAGTTATCTCTATATTTTATTATTAAATGCTGCAGCGCTCCAACAGCCGCTTTGCTGAAACTCCACTCGCCAATAAAACTTGATGACCTGGTGACAATCGAAGACACCGCCTTCCTTATTCATCAGTTTTAAAACCTGTCTATATCGAAAATCGAATTATCTGGCACAGTTCACTGAGTCTGCTCTAATGAGACGAGCTTTCTCATTAAACACCAAACTTAACGCTTCTTCTTCGGATACTTCTAGCTTGTCTACATATTTACATAGCAAGAGTAAAAGCTTCGACCACCTAGTTTCCGCTGCGGAAAATGTTATATGTTTTTGTCGTCCTCCCAATGAGCAGGAGACGTGCGAATATCTTTTAATAGCCTATAGCCATCATCACGAAGTATTAACATATTTAAAGTTTTATCATTACGAACATCAGCAGCCGAAATGCCTTGAGTGGCAGAGTGCTTATGTAAGCAAATTAATGTGCTATTCCTTATGCTAATCATTTCTAACTTTTTGAAGTTATGAAATAATTTATCAGTTCTACAACCTCTTCTATCAAAATTCCTAAGCTCTAATCTAACCACAGTTGTAAAACTTTCCTTACATTTCCTTTTAATGCCTGCAAATATTAGGGGAAAAGCCAGCTCCTCTGAATCGCAATCGGTTATCATGTCAAGAGGTCGCTGACTCTCTCCCTATAGCAATTCGAGGAATATCTATGTTTTCAACAGGGACATTTTCAATTAAAGTTCTTGACCTCCTGGATTCAACTCTACCTCTTCTTCTACAACTCTATGCTCATTTGGTTGTGCTGCCTTTTCTAACATTTGACACACAATGTCCCTGTCCTCTGTTGACGCAAGAAATGGTACAGTCTCATCAGAGTAAGAAGACAACTTATAAAGTTCTGTGTTCACTAAATACCGAATTGCATCAACTATCTTTGAGGGCCTTATGGTTTCAGCCATGAAATCATGGTTATACTCCATCCTGCGCTTAAGATGAATCTGAACTAATTCGGCTTCATTTTCAACTATCAACTTTCACAGTGAACGGACGTGTTTTTTTTGTGCGCTTCGATTTGATTTTTTTGATTTGAATTCAAAACAACCGGTGTTTTGTTTAAATATCTAAATTTAAATTTCTCTTTTGCTAGCCCGTTCACGACGCGTGTGCATGCCTTATATTGTAGATTAGTCAAACTAAACTTTGCTAATTTTACATTTGTCGTGCATTGGTTCTGCTTGTCCAGTGTTTTGTTTT
The DNA here is from genome assembly GCA_018904035.1 of Zaprionus ornatus. Lineage (NCBI taxonomy): Eukaryota > Metazoa > Arthropoda > Insecta > Diptera > Drosophilidae > Zaprionus > Zaprionus ornatus. The sequence continues at coordinate 751,949 of JAEIFZ010000243.1, read as the reverse complement.
GGTCTTCTTATTTTCGGTAAGCGACGTTGTTGTAGTTAGTTCACCGCTATAGCTCTCTCTTTATCTCTCCTAATTCTTTGAGTGCGCCTAAGCAGCTCTCACGCTTTGCCGCTCTCTTTGCTGCACTGTTGTTGCTCTATCTTTCTGCTCTCTGTGCTCACTGCTCTTTACGCGCGCAAATTCTTTCTCTCGCGCACATACCTTTTCTTGTTTTTGTTCGTTTTCTTTTTGGCATTTCTCGTTGTACAGTAGGTGCCCACTATAATGGACGGGGTAATCTGTTTCAAAAAATCCTGCCTTAAGCAGGTGACTGCCGCCCAGGCAAGCATTTCGTGCTGGCTATGTACAAACGTAGTACACGCGAAGTGTGCCGGATTTTCTGGCCCGACGGCTGACGCCGTAGCCAAGCGCACTGGTTTGCGTTATTGCTGTGATGTGTGTAGGGAGGTGGAGAACGACATGTGTTCGTTTATGCGTCAAACGAAGACTGGATTTAAGGAACTGCTTGGAAGTTTTCGTAAACTTTCCGACCAGTTCTCGGCGCTGGATTCTTCTTTCAATAACCTTAAGTTATTGAATGAATCCCCAAAGCGTAAGAAATCCACACGGATAGAGAAGTCTTCTGTTAGCGCCACCCACCTCCCTCTAATTGACCAGCCAGGTACGCCAGTGACACAGCCGCTGATGCCGTTCACCAATCCTCCGATGGTAACGAGATCTGCGGTTCTTCTAGAGAATGTCATTGGGGGTGTGCAATCAGTGACGCCTAAACCATCCGATATGTCTGCTGTGGTCTCGTTGCCTGTGCCACAGTTATTAGATTTTCATAGGGCGTGTTCAAGTTCTGGATTACCAGAAGAGAACCTCTGCTCTGGTATTATACCGGAGGCGCCAAAAAGCTTGTAGGTGTTCCACAAAAGAAACAAATTTTTGTTTCCAGGCTTGCCCCTGAACTCACATCAAACGATGTTACTGCTTATATTCAAGCAAAAATTCAAGCCTTGGATATAAAAGTGGAAAAATTTAAGTTTTCTTATGAGAGGGACATATCGTCCTTCAAAATAAGTGTCCCCAACGAACTCTTTGGCATTATATGTTCCGCACAATTTTGGCCGGAACACGTAATTTTTAAAGAGTTCGAAGCAAAGAAGAAAAAAAATCGCCCACCGATTAAACTTCCTTTGCCTTCTTTAGCAAAACTAACAAGCTTCTTAACTCTTTCATATCAAAATGTTAGAGGTCTTTGTACTAAACTTTCAACTTTATATTTAAACAGTCTCTCTTTTTCTTCTCAAGTTGTTGTGTTTACTGAGACTTGGTTAAAGCCGGAGATCCTTAACTCTGAAGTCTTTCCAAATAAGTACACAACCTACAGGTGTGATCGACCTGACCGTCGTGGTGGTGGAGTTCTTATTGCAGTTGATTCCACCATCAATTCGGAACTTTTACAACCGGAGATTCAATCTGCTATTGAATTACTTTGTGTAAAATTACACTTCCCCGGCTTCTTTCATTATATAACCTGTTCTTATATTCCGCCGTCATCGGAGTTATCAGTCTATTTGCAACATTTGTCGGCAATAAAGACTATATTTAATCTGTTATCAGACAGAGATCACTTTTCAGTCCTTGGGGACTTTAATATTTCTAATTGTAATTGGACAACAAGTGTTGACTCAAATACTCTGTTGCCTTCACGGCAACATGACCTTTTCGACGGTCTGTTTGATATGTCATTGTCACAGGTCAATCATATCTTAAACTGTAGTAACAGATCGTTAGATTTATGCTTTGTCTCCGATCCATCTAGAGTGAGTCTAAACAGGACACAACCACTTTCTCTTCCTGAAGACCCTTACCATCCCACTCTTGAAGTTACTTTTGAGTTTGTCGCGTGTATGGATAAACATGAAAAACTGTGTAATCGTGTACGCTGCTTTAGAAAAGCAGATTTTAACTTATTAAATTCGTTAATTTCCAATTTTGATTGGTCGGAACTATATTTGTCTACAGATATTTCAGTAGCGACCAATATTTTTTATAACACAATTAATTCATTTTTTAATATTTGTGTTCCGTGCTTTTATCCAACTTCCTCGAGTAAGCCGCCATGGTTCACAAGAGAGTTGTCACGGTTAAAAAATTTAAAGTCGAGTGTCATTTAAAAAGTATAAAAACAATAATTCGCCTTCAGCCTTTTCTCGCTACTTAAGCGCGCGGTCAGATTTTACAGTCTTAAACGCGAAATGTTATAAGAACTATTTAACTCGTTGCAAGGTTCAGTTTACTCAGAACCCCAAACAGTTTTATAGTTTTGTTAACACGAAGCGCAAGTCTCCCGCATTTCCAACGAAATTAACGTTTGAAAATGCTTGTGCAGATACCGACCAAACCATGGCCGATTTGTTTGCAAAGTTTTTTCAAACGACATATTCACCTTCTACACATCACACTCACTTTTATCCATACAACATTCCAAGTTCGAATGGTATTTTCACTCCCTTTCTAAACGAAAGCTCACTTGTCAAGGATCTTTATTTAGTTAAGCCAGTTTTCTCACCAGGCCCTGACGGTGTTCCCGCTTGTATACTTCGGTTCTATGCCAACTCCTTAAGTAAGCCATTGCTCAAACTATTTTCGCTGTCGTTAGAAACTTCACTCTTTCCTTCTATTTGGAAAGAATCTTTTATTATTCCCCTTCATAAAAAGGGCAGCAAGTCTGATGCAAGCAATTATAGAGGTATCTCTAAATTGTCGGCTATGCCTAAATTTTTCGAGAATGTTATAACTCCTCAATTGCAACATTCCTGTAGGTCCGTTATTTCTCCTTTTCAACACGGATTTATAAAGCGTCGTTCAACTACGACAAATTTACTTGAGCTGACATCTTTTGTGGTAAAAGGATTTCAGGAAAATCTTCAAACTGATGTTATTTATACTGATTTCAGTAAAGCTTTTGACTCAGTGAATCACTCCCTTCTGGCACATAAGCTTGACCTTCTAGGTTTTTCACCAAAAATACTTAGCTGGATTGTTAGCTATCTGACTGACAGAACTCAAAGAGTCCTCTTTAAAACCACCCTTTCAAACCCACTTCATGCCACATCTGGGGTTCCTCAAGGGAGTCACCTCGGTCCCCTACTTTTTACGCTTTTCATCAATGACCTTCCTTTGGTCATACGTAACTCCCGTACTCTCATGTATGCGGATGATGTAAAGCTTTGTTACCAATTTAAAGACGACCACTGTCACTCACTCTTACAAGCCGACCTAAATAGTTTTTATTCTCGGTGTTGTGTCAATTTTTTAAACCTGAACAGCTCTAAATGCAAGCTGATGACATTCTCTCGAGCCAGTCCAAAGTATGCTTCTTATACTCTTTGTGGTTGTGCCTTGGAAAGAATCACCCTAGTTGATGATTTGGGGGTTCTTTTGGACCGAAAACTTAAGTTTTCCAATCATATTTCTAATATGGTCAATAAAGCCATTTGTGTCTTAGGCTTTATTAAGAGATGGTCTAAGGAATTTGACGATCCTTATCTTACAAAGACCCTCTACATCTCACTTGTTCGTCCCATTCTCGAATACGGGTCATGCGTATGGTGTCCCCAGTACACTATTCATAAGGAACGCATTGAATCTGTACAGAAGAACTTTTTAATTTTTGCCTTACGTGGCCTTAACTGGGATGAAAATTTAAGACTGCCTTCCTATACTAATAGACTTCTATTATTAAACCTGCCTTCCCTAACCAATCGCAGAACCAGGCTAGGTGTCTTATTTATTAACAACCTTATGCAAGGTGACATTGACAGTGAGACCCTGGTAAGGCAGCTACACTTCTCTGTCCCTTGCAGAACTACACGTAATTACCTTCCACTAACTCTTCCTTATTGTAGATCGAACTATGCACTGCACGATCCGTTCAGGGTATTATGTTCGGACTACAATAAACTTCAACACGTCATAGCTAGCACTAACTCTATCGCTGCTATGAAGTCTTTAATTCTTGTCTATCTAGCACGTAATTAGTATTAGTATTAATTAGTAATAGTATCCTCCTAATAGTATTCCTCGTCATTCTATCTTCTTTTTTTAATTTTCATTCTTCACTTGCATGTCGCGTGTATCCTCTATTCGACTTTTTATTCCCTATCGCGTTAATTTTCTTTCTTTCGCGTTTCTACTCGCATTTTTACCGCGTTTCCGTGTCGTCCGTTATGCGACGGTGCCTCTCGGTCGGTCAGGCGGGAGGTGGACTTCGTCTGGGTTCCGCGCGCAACAAGCATCGGCTTGGTGTCGTTTGGACCACTTGCTAATACATTCATTGTATTCAACGTCCAACAAAATATTAAATGCCCTGGGAAGGGAAGTTACAAAATTTGCAACTGGAATTGGCACATTGATCACTGCTCCTTTAATGGCACTTTGACGTCCATATCCAAGATACTTTATGATCATAAGAGAAAGACGAGGGGAAATCAGCCTTTCTTCTAGAAGCGTCAAGCCTTTCAGACATTCCGGAAGCTCCGGAAAATTTAGGCCATTTGTAATAGAAGCCTTTGGTTTTTTCCCTGACTTAAAACTGCGGTTACTTAAGTTTACAAAAGCTAAACCTATTATTATGAGATGGAAACATAGAGGAAAGATACAAAATTTCTACACTATGCCTCACTACCCTTTTCCTCTATGACCTCACGCAAAATTTTGTGCCCTTGATGTGGAAACCATATGCAAACCTGAACGGGTCCCTGCCTGACTGTCTTATTAAAATTGGCTATAAGGCAATCTAAACTAGTTTTAACCTGTGATATCCTATCATCTGCGACATCCTATCATCTGGAAGGGTATTCGCGCGTTCCACTCTATTGCGGGACGCGTTTCCCCTATTCTCTGCTATCCTATTGGTGCAACTACTCCTATATAGACATATTTATTTATATTCTTTGCGACATATTCCTATGGGCTTCAAAGGCCTCACGTTGAGCTCGAATTCGAGCACTGTGGCGTACACTAGTATTGCGTGCCTGCTCAACAATCCTGCGAATAGGATTGTTTCTAACCTGAGATCTTTGACTTCTATCTATTGCCCTTTCTGTCTGCGCCTCGATTGACGCGAAGTGTTGGCAAGTTGTTCGTCTGTTTTAATTTCAGAATCACTGCGACGTACACGGCGACGAACTGCATCCTGCTCTCTTTCCTGGGATCGAAACTCAGCATCTTGCCTGCGCCTCGAACGACGCGAAGTGTTGGCAAGTCGTTCTTGTAATCTGATTGGCGAAGAAGCCCGAAGAGTAGAGTGACGAATTGTGTCCGGTAATTGCTCAACGGCCGTAAATGTTGTATTACTTCTGCGGACTCAATGCTGCTGACTATCTCTAACCCTTTCAGCTTCCCTAAATTCGAAATTTTTCCTACGTTCTCTATGTGAAAAATCTATATCTGACCTATTCAAACGTTTTCTTTTTCTCTGGCATCTTCTAATATATAAGTTTTAAAATAATGTATATGTATTTTAAAAATAAAATTCTTATTTATTAATTTAATTTGAATATACATTTATCAAAAATTAATATATGGTTGTATATATAATATAAAGTTAGTATATTCATATATTTAAATAAATATATGTATATTATATATTATAAATGAAAATAAATATCTAATGATAGAACAAATAATAATAAAATTTTATAAAGAAAATAAAAATAAACAAAGTGTGGAAAAAAGAAGAAATGCAAATCAAAGATATAATAAATTAAACCTGCGAGCAATTCCAGCGAAAATTCCAATTTAAAGCGCGGAATCGAACCGATACCAAAATTCACGCATAATCACACATACTTCAGAAGAGTCTATACACACATATATGTATGCATACACAAAAATACGTTACGCTGTGTACGGACGGGCTCAACCACATGTGGTCTTAAGTCAGTGGCTGTGTTGAAGACAATCAGAGTGCCGCCACGGTGCTCCGTAGGGCTATTCAAACAAACGCCCAAAGAAAACAAGGAAATTATTAGGGCTTGCCCAACAATAAGTCTATGCTGCTAACAAAGTACTGTAGTAGGCAATAAAATGTTTATTGAGTCTTTTAGTTATTAAATAGATTATAAATTTATTTATTTTACAGCTTTTTTTTAGCTTCACTCTTATTCTCTTCTTTCACTGACTCTTCGAGATCAAACTTCTTCTTCTTTTCCCCGCCTTCATTCATTGTACATTTCATTGGATATATCGATATTATACATGGTTGCTTTTCTTTACAATAAATCGATATCAAAGTATTATTCTCTACGATAGTTATGTTGTTACAATATGTGTTTATCTTACATGCTATGTTATCTAAATCTATTACAATTCGACCATCCTGATTAAAAGATAGCCCTCTATCTTCCTTTAATTGTTTTTAACATTCATTAAATATTCTAGATTTTTATCCAAGGCTTCATATTATGCGCACCCCACACTCCATGATACGGGTTTCGAGCTAATTGAAAACCATCGACGTCCTTCAATATATATCTATCATTCTTTAACACTTTAAATATTTCATACGGACCTTTCATTTTAGGTATTAGTTTTCTTGCTACCCCTGCTGTGCTATCGAAATTTTTTACCATCACATAATCCCCCACACTATATTTGATCGCTACTTTTTTCTTTTCATTAAATGTCTTTTCATTATTTGCTTGTGCTAATACTTGATTTTTTTCGCCTATTTCTCTAATATGTTCTAAATTCCATTCATTACTATTTTCTAACTGATTCATCGTTTCTAACATTGCTTCTAATTCATCACTGACCTTCCCTTTCTGAGCTAATCCAAACAGCATTTCACTTGGTAATTTCTTTGTACTACAATGCTTCGTGTTGTTTAACGTATACTCTACTTCCTCAATCACAGAGTCCCAATATTGTCCGTTCTCAGGTTCCCTTAATTTAGAAATCATAGGTCCTAAACTTCTATTAATTCTTTCTACCTGTCCATTTGCCTGTTGAGAACCCGTAGCAATTTTAATGTGTTTTACATTTACATCATTTAGAAAATCTTCGAAATCCGCCGATGTAAAAAAACTACCACGATCAGATATAATACAAGTTGGTTTACTATATGCCCTAAAGTATTCTTTTAATGCACTTATAACCTCCTTAGTGTTTGTAGTCTTAGTTGTATATAATCTTACAAACTTCGTAAACCCATCTACTACTACCAAAATATGTTTTTTAATCTGCTATTATCAACTGAATTATGAATTATGAATTATCTCAAATGGTTTATTTCCTTTAGGTATACTGTGCAACAATCCTTCCCCTTTACCATATTTGGTTGAAAAAGCAATACACTTTAAACAATTTTCAATGTGCTCCATAACTTTGTTCCTCATATTCGAAAACCAATAACTTTTCACTATCGCACTTAACATCTTGTCTCTACCAATATGTCCTAACTGATCATGATACTTATATAACACATGATCCTCCATCCTTTGTGGCACACAAAACAATAATCTACCATCATTGGTTTTCCTAAACACAATGCCATTTCTCATTTCGTAAAGCTTATGCTCATTTTCCTCCAATAATTTCTTAATATTCTGTAACTTTTCATCTTTGGCCTGAGCAATTATTAAATTGGTTTCAAAACTATTTGCCTCAGTGATCATTATCGCATCATTACATCTGCTAAGTGCATCTACATGTTGCATTTGTTTACCCGCTCTATGCTTCAGTTCGTAATCAAATTCTTGCAATTCCAAAGCCCACCTGGCAATTCTCTGATCTCAATCTCAATCTTATTTAACGTTAACGTTAAAGAATTACAATCTGTCACTATCTTAAAGTGTCTGCCTTGCAAATATATCCTAAATCTCCGTAAAGCATATATAATTGCTAAGGTTTCTAATTCAAAACTATGATATTTGGCTTCTGTTTCTGTTGTCCTTTTCGAAAAATAAAATACCGGATGCCATTTTCCATCATGCTCTTTTTGCATCAATACCGCCCCAAATCCTAATGCATTGGCTTCACAATGAAGTTCAGTTTCCTTCTTATGATCAAACATGTCCAAAACCGGTGCCTCAACTAATTTGTCCTTTAACTGTTGAAAACAATCTAACTCTCTTTCCTCAAATTTAAACTTTTTATCTTTTCTTAATAAATCATATAACGGTTTTGCTATCGTCGAAAAATTTTTTATAAATCTTCTAAAATAAGAACACAACCCCAGGAAACTATGAACTGACTGCGTTTTCACCGGTATGGGAAAATTTCTAACTGCTTCTAATCCCTTTCCTTCTGCTCTAATCCCATCTTTAGATATTTCAAATCCCAAATACTTAACCTTATCCTGTAAAAATTCACATTTGTCTAGCCTTAATTCTAATCGATTTTCCACTAAACGTTTAAAGACTTCTTTCAAAATTAGTAAATGTTCCGTCACACTCGCACTGGCAATCATAATGTCATCCATATATATTATAACGTAATTTTCTTTTATCATGTCCATAAATATATTATTAATAAATCTTTGAAAAGCTTGTGGAGCTGTCTTCAACCCCATCGGCATTCTTAAAAATTCGTATTGGCCTAAAGGAGTGACAAACGAAGTATATTTTATCGATTCCTTACCCATCAACACATGGAAATACCCATTTTTTAAATCCAGCTTCGTAAATATTGTTTTATTCACTAACCTGTCAAGCAAATCATCTATTAACGGTAAAGGATAGTTGTCTGTTATCACCACCTTATTAAGTCTCCTAAAATCAATACACATTCTTAACTTCCCTGATTTCTTTTTAACTAACACTATTGGCGATGCATACTCTGAACAACTCTGTCGTATTATACCATCCCGCATATACTCATCTAACATCACCTGTAATTTTTCTCTCTCTACATATGACAGTCTTCTTGGTGAACAACTAAAAGGTTTTGCATTATCTACCTTAATATTCATTTCGTATTTAACCTTTTGTATCATAGGCTTTTCCGCATTAATATACATTGTTCTTAAAATTTTTTCTAATTCACATCGCACTTGCCATTCTACCTGTTCCCCAATATTGTATGAATGTTCCTTTATTTCATTGTCCAAAATGCAAATCTGTAAAAAAGCTTCTTCAAAATTATCATTTACATGTGCATGCCCTTTTGTATTATCTTCTAATTCACGTAATCTCTCACTAAGTAATCCATTGTCTAATAACTTACTCTTACTTTTCATTTCTAACAATTCTTCATCTAACACATTCTCTTCTAACTTTCTACTATCTAACAATTCCTCATTTAACAATTTCTCTTCTAACTGTCTGCTATCTAACAATTTAACTAATTTTATTTCCTGCATTGGGACTTCATTTACTAAATCTTCATTTTCCAATACACTAATTTCTTCCTTCGTGTTTTCGTCTTGATTTTCAATACGCTCTACCGTAATAATTTTGAATGTCGATAAATCAATTTTCAGATCAAATTTTTTCATAAAGTCTCTACCCAGAACTACTCCGCACCTTATAGATTCATCGGAAACAATTATCAAATCAAAATATATTTTAACTTCTTTCTTCTTTACATAACATTGTGTTTTTCCAATAACAATTAACTGGCTTTCATTTAGCCCAAAATATGTGTTATAACTTTCTTGCAGACCCACTCCATCAGGGACTAAACTTATCTTAATAAATGACACTGGACTTCCCGAATCTATGAGCGCTTATAATTATTTTCAACCTCCGATTTCCTCTTAGGGCATTGAGCTACCAGGTGCTCTGCAGATCCACATCCATAGCATGTTCCCCTCTCTCGAAATGGTAGCTTGCAATCTTTTTTCCAGTGCCCTTTCATATTGCAATTATAGCAACGCAACTCCTTTATTGCAGCGCTGCGCACTGCCTCCAACTTAGCATCACTTCGTTGTCGTATCGGTAGTACCATCCCAGCAAAGACCCGCAACACTTTCTCAGCACTCTCAAAACCCTGCAATTTTGCTTGCATGCGACCTTACTATCATAGTAAGTTACGAAACTCTCTCCAAACTTCCAGTAACGCCGTTCAAAATTTCGTCGTAATTCTCCTTGAGTTACTTTCCCATCGAATGCCAGTTTTAATTGCTGCAACAACTCCTCGAAAGGTTGAATAATGCGTTCTGGTTCAGCATGAAGCCATTGAAGTGCAACACCTTTAAGTTTTGCCATGCAGAACAAGCGAGATTGCATTTTGGTCAAATTATATGCGATAGCCACATTTCGCAACTGCATTATCCAATTACGCACCGATGTTTGACCAGTAAATTCTAGCAATACTTCCTTTGCCAGTAGAAACATGCTCGAAGACCCTGCAGCTTTGTCGTCAGATTTCGCGCCAATTTGAATTTCATCACTATTTGAAATACCAGCGTCATCTTATCGGGCGTCTAAGTTATTTTCAAGCGCTGCTTCTTCTTGCTGCTCATCGCAATTCCCTGTAATACTACAGCGCACTTGTAATTGTGTAACCATGTCTGTTGCCGCTCCTATCTCCGCCTGCAAATTCCTGAGAATTTCGCGATTCTTGGAAATCTCTTCCATTTGCACCACCAACATTGCATCATGCATCTCAGTTTCGTCCTCTATTTCAGTTTGATCCATCACCGGATCATTGCCACGCTTCTCTGTCGGTACTGCGTTTAACCTCGCCAATAATTCCACTTTGCCGCCACATGTTGGCAAGCCCAAAACTGCCAACCATTTCTTCAATTGTGTCACCGACACTGCCGAAATATCAATATCCATGACGAGAATATTCGGACCACTTCTAATATTGTAGTAGGCAATAAAATGTTTATTGAGTCTTTTAGTTATTAAATAGATTATAAATTTATTTATTTTACAGCTTTTTTTAGCTTCACTCTTATTCTCTTCTTTCACTGACTCTTCGAGATCAAACTTCTTCTTCTTCTCCCCGCCTTCATTCATTGTACATTTCATTGTATATATTGATATTATACATGGTTGCTTTTCTTTACAATAAATCGATATCAAAGTATTATTCTCTACGATAGTTATGTTGTTACAATATGTGTTTATCTTACATGCTATGTTATCTAAATCTATTACAAAATTTACCCGGTACTAAAAACAGCATAAAATATACATATATATTCTTGCTCAGGATCACTAGCCGAGTCGATTGAGCCATCTCCGTCTGTCTGGATGAACGCGCCGATCTCAGCTATTACAAAAGCTAGGGACACCAAATTTAGCATGAAGATTCCTGTATACCATACGCAGATCAAGTTTATTTTAAATTTGGAATAACACGTTTACCGCCCCCGCAAACCGCCAATTTTGATTTACATGGCGATTTACTCATTTCCTAACGTTCTGCTTTAGTATATACATATATAGATAAATACTATATGAACTTAGCCTCCAAATTGCAATCCGATCAGACAATAAACACTGAAGTTATTAGATAAACCATTTCGATCTTCGACCAGCAAAGAAGTTGTCGATGACGTCAGAACTAAATTACTTGCGTAGGAAAGAAAAAGACAAACGATGCGAGCGCGAAGCGCGAGCTGTTTCTCGACTCTTCTTTTCCATGCACATGTCAATTACCGAAAATACATGTGCATAAATATATACTAATACTCAACCAATAGGTGCTGTGGTAAATGAATATGAATGTATGCAAGTATTTACATGCTTGTGTACATATTTATAATATTCATAATATGCTTACGTGCACATATGATTATTATTTAATAACTCATATTTTAGGGTCAGTAAAAAATACAAAACTATAAAATGCAATTAAATAAATATTAATTTTGATTAGTCGATATATTGCAAGTTATCGATATTCGCCAATTCAAAATTTATAAAGAAATACCTATATATACTGCTCACACCGCTTTTTGCAGTCTTGCGCTAAGAAAATTGCGTCGATAAATTATTGAAAACGTATAGAAATTGATGGAAGGTGGCAGCGCACTGCAGTGTTATGATTAATTTGTAGCTTGTGAGTAGTATTATACAATTAGATTCTTTTTATAGCAACATACGTCCAAGGGTATCCCACTGTCGCGTGGCGCTCGACTGTTGCTCTCGTTCTTTACTAGATTCATTTTTTTCTTTACCAGATTCGACTTTTTCCTTACCAGATTCAACTTTTTCTTTACCAGATTCAACTTTTTCTTTACCAGATTTATGTTTTTCTTTATCTTTTCCACACTTATCACTTTTTTTTCCTTTTGTTTCTTTATATTTTGCAGATTTATTGAGAGGTATTTCTTCCCATAGTGAATCACTTCCGAATCACTTTCCGTTTGCAGTTTGCTCATGATGCAAAGGATTTTTATAACTTTGTTCAATTAAAACGTAAATCAAGTAGATTTCCTCCCTCTCTATCAGGAAGCAACTGATGATCAGGCAGCCGCCGATTTGTTTGCATACTTTTTTCAATCAACTTATTCAGCTGAATCTTATAGTTCCAGTGTACATCCATACCCTTATAGTATACAAAATTTTAACACTCTCTTCTGTCCTTCTTTGGACAAAATCTCTTTACTTAAAGATCTTAAATCGATAAAACCCGTTTTCTTTCCTGGCCCTGACGGAGTTCCAGCATGCGTACGTAGATTTTGTGCTGATTCGGTGTTGAAGCCAATTCATAAGCTACTTGACTTATCACTATCAAATAGTTATTTTCCACCTATTTGGAAAAACTCTTTTTCGATTCCTCTTCACAAAAATGGTTCTAACCATGATGAGTAAGAACTATAGATGTATTTCCAAATTGTCCGCAATTCCTAAGATTTATGAAAAAAATTTTACGGCTCAGTTTTATGTATAAATCTATAATTTCACCCCATCAACATGGGTTTATAAATGCAAGATCAACAGCTTCTAATCTTTTAGAATTTTCATCTCATATTAATCTAGGATTTCGGAAGAAAATGCAAACTGATGTGGTCTATACTGACTTTAGTAAAGCATATGATTCCGTAAATCATAATCTCTTAATGCATAAGTTAAATTTGATTGGTTTTCGTCAAAAGATCCTTTTGTGGATATCTGAATATTTAACTAACAGGTCTCAACGAGTTCTTTTTAAAGACCGTCTTTCTAAGCCGATCTTAGTTACTTCTGGTGTTCCTCAGGGCAGCCACCTTGGACCATTGCTGTTGGCGCCGAAATATGGAAATAAGGGTATTTTTAATTAATTTTTTGTTTTATTAGAAATGAGCTGAATGATTTGAATTGAATCATTTGTTAAAAAGTAAATAATATGGATGAATGCTATAATTGAATTGTAATATAATCGATATGAACATAGGTCACATACGATATGTAAGATAAACATCGATATGTATGATAAACATCGAATGGTCTATGATCACTGTATATAACAAGAAATATAGAACAAAATTGAAACCGAAGAAGGAGGCTTGGAGCTGCTTGTAATATTAAAGCAGTGTCGTATGTATCATCTTACTGTGAGTAGAATATAGCTTGGTGCTCCCAGAGTGGATTGCACGGCATATAGGGCTACAGTTTGGTGTGTGTGCTATAATAAGTGTTAAATTCAACAAAAATAAAATAAAAAGTTCCATTTGGCAAAAGTGTGTGGTTATCAAAAAAATCATAGTCAGTGAACGGTTAGGTTATATTGGCTGGGTAAATTATATATGTATGCACATATATGTGCAGTTGTTGTTGTACCTAATTGCATACATAGGTTGACGAACCCGTGTGACCTTTAAATGATCGTCAGCCAAAAACCGTAAGACATAGAAGTTGAGGAGAACGACAGAAAGAGAAAAATTAACTGTTACATTTTTTGCGCAAGTTAATCTCTCTTTTATGCGTTCACATGTTAAGAAGTGCTGCAACAACGCAATCAAGGAGAACAACGACAAAAAAAAAATTTTACTGTAGCATATTTTGAGTGATTTACTTTCGTTGTTCTTTGCGTTAGCCTTCAGCTTTGAGTGAATTTGCAATTTAGTGGTGCGAAATAATTGAGTGCATACTTCAGTTCTTATAAATCCTAACTGCTACTATTTGAGTGCAATTTTGAGCACAGTAGTTATTGAATAAGAAAACATTAATAATATTCAAATTATCTGAGAATAAAAAACTAAAATGGCACCAAAAAGAGGAAATAAAGAGGAGTTCCACTCATCTCGTGAAAGTTTATTGTCGTCATTGAATAGCACTAAAATTTATATTGAAAATAATGGTGTGTCAATAGTTGCCTCAGAGTTGGAAGAACATTTAAGTTTGGTTGAATCAGTTTTTACTCAGCTAGATTTGAGAACAAGTCTATAATTGTTCAAGCTCATATACACAAGCTATGCAATATCAATATGCTTAAGCAGCCAAATTCTGAGAATTAATGCGTAATTAGAGTCTCTTCGGTCATTGAATAAAGACAGCGATATTGTAGAAGCATTTTTATTCCACTTAATTCAAGATAAACTCGATGATGAAACGCTAATGAAATGGGAAAATGAATTCGATAATTCTCAGTTACCTTCTTAGAAGTTGCTTGCACAGTTTGTAGTAAACAGGAGCATTAACATGGCTAGTCGAAAGTTAGAAGAAGCGGTTTCCCTAAGAAAATTAAAAGTGGAAAAAGAGAAAGTTTGTCAACTGTTGTAGAAGCTAGCCTAAATTCCTGCTATTGTTGTTCAGGATCGCATAATGTAAAGATATTTCGAAATAAAGAAACATGGGTTTTAGTAAGCGACACCAAACAAAGGATTGCAAGGCACAAGCATGTACTATTTGCAATAAGCCACATCATGAATTATTACACAGAGACTCAGGAAACGAAAGAGCTCAATCGGTAGGTGATCCAGCCATCTCAACAGCCATGCAGAGTGCTTTGTTGACCAATACAGTGTCTAGTTATTTAGCTAGTGCAGTCGTGTTGGTTGAAGATGCAAACGGCAAGTTTCGTAAATGTAGATGCGTATTAGACTCCGGTAGTCAAATTAACTTGGTGACTGCTCAATTTGCCTCAGAATTAGGTTTGCGTATGAGTGAAGCTCAATACTCCCTTAATGGTGTAGGAAACTGCAATTCTAATGTCATTGGTAAAGTTGGAACTACCATCAAATCCAGAGTAACTAATTTTATAGCTGTTGGGAGCTTTAGTATCTTGCCAAAAATTACGCAGTATAATCCCGCAACTACAGATTCATTGAGGTCGCTTATACCTAGCAGTATAAAACTTGCTGACCCATCGTTTGATATGCCAGACGAAATAAACATGCTCATTGGAGTAAATTTATTCTTTAAATTAATCGTGGCAGGCCAAATCAAAATGGGCCTAAACAAACCAATTCTTCAAAAATCCCTCTTAGGTTGGATAGTGGTAGGAGAATACATTCCAGATGAGAGTGTTGCTTTATTGGTAAACAAAGTGGTTTATCAAAAACAACAAGACACAGAGCAGTTGCAAAATTTGGTGCAATTTTAAGAATTAAATCACTTGGAGGAGCTACCAAATGTTGAAGTACGACATGTAAAATATTTTATTCCGCATCATCCAGTAATTCGCCCAGACAGTTTGACAATAAAATTGAGAGTTGTGTTTGTTGCATCGTGTAAAACAAGCAATGGTTTATCCTTGAATGATACGATGTTGGTAGGACCCACTCTGCAAGCAGATTTATTTGATACTTTAGTTCGTTTTCGTTTTTATAGGTACGCGCTCACTGCGGATATATCTAAAATGTATCGTCAGATTTTGGTCGATCCCTCTGATTGTGACTATCAATGTATTTTATGGCGTGTATGTAGCACTGAATCGATTAAAATGCTGCGTCTTAAAACTGTTACCTATGGCACGAACTCAGCACCATTTTTGGCGGTGCGATGTTTGTACTATTTGGCAGATCATTTTTTTAGTCAATATCCATTAGCAAGTGAAGCAGTGACGCGTAGAGTGGTACAGATTTGTTGGTACAATTGCTCCGTTTAAAGAAGGAAGTAACAGACTTATTGCAATTAGGGCGATTTGAACTTCACAAATGGCGGTCAAATGCCCAGTGGAACGAGAGCAATACTTCTACAGAACCATTAGAACTTCACACAACAGAGACGGCAAAGACTCATGGAATTTATTGGGCTTCTAAATTTGACAAATTTCAGTTTTCGTATACTACAAATGAATCCATCTTGATAACTAAGCGCGTGGTCTTATCAGAGTTAGCGCAATTGTTCGACCCCCTTGGTTTTCTGACTCCGCTCCATTTCTAGGAAATATCTTTATGCAGGAGTTGTGGCTACTTAAGCAAGATTGGGATCAAGAATTGCCGACTAGTTATACAAGTCAATGGAAAAAGTATAGAAAAGAATTAGAAATTGTTCATAAGTGTTCATTGCCTCGAGCGGTAGTACCGGTAGAGAATGCAGTTGAAAGAGTAGAGTTAATTGGATTTTCTGATGCTTCTTGTCGAGCCTTTGGCGCTGCAGTTTATGTTCGATGCATAGATAAGCAGAGCGTCATATCAGTACATTTATTGACAGCAAAATCCAAGGTAGCGCAAGTTCGTGTAGTATCGCTACCTCACTTAGAGCTGGAATGTGCCCGACTTTTGACTCAACTTGTGGATAAAATCAAAAACTGCGCGCCTAAATCAATTGATAGGGTTTGTTATTTCACCGATTCTACTATTGTTCTTAATTGGATTGGGTCTCATGATAGTCGTTGGAATACATTAGTTGCTAATAGGATCTCAATAATTCAAGAATTATCTAGAGTACAAGAATGGTATAAAATTGAATCAAAACAAAATCCCGCAGACATTGTTTCTCGTGGTCTGTACACGTTGGAATTGGTGGACTCGTCTTTGTGGTGGCGAGGTCCAGAGTTTTTACAACATTCAGAAGACACTTGGCCTATAATAGAATAGCAAGTCCCTAAGGAACTTCCAGAACAGCACAGTACTCAATTTAGCGTATTAGCAAATGTTCGACCCATGCCCTGAGATTTAATATCTGACTGCAAATATACAAGGGATTTTTTAAAATTAAGTAGGGTCTTTGCATATGTTTTTCGTTGGCGACAGCGTATCAGTAAAAATAATCCAGCAACGAAATTAAAAGGAGGCTTAATTTATATTGTTGCCTGTTCACAATGAGATGGACAAGTTATTAGAGAAAAAGCCAATCAAATCATCCAAAATTCAAGGGCTTAACCCGTTTATAATTAATTGCAAAGGTATAGAAATAATTCGTGTAGGTGGTAGACTAGCTCGTGCAAATATAGAATTTAATGTGAAGCATCCCATACTTTCGCCAGGTAACCACATTGCGGTAAAAGCATTATTTAAGTACACACATCGAACTAATCTGCAAGCCGGAGCGCACGCTTTGTGTGCTTTTGTGCGACAACGATTCTGGGTCATTAATGCTAGAAAACTAGCTCGGAGTACGGTGAGGAGTTGTATTATTTGTTTTCGACAACGATCAGTATTACATAAGCAAATATGAGTGCACCCCTTTGAAAGAGCAGGCGTGGACTACGCTGGACTGTTGTGGATGCATTTTAACCAAAGAGGAAAACGTCCAGTGAAAGTGTATTTGTGCGTCTTCGTGTGCTTTCTTACCAAGGCTTGCCATCTAGAGGTGGTGTCAGATCTTAGCACAAACGCTTTTATCGCTGCGCTTAAGCGATTTTTTGCACGCCGCGGGACTACGAGGGAGCTGTTCTGTGACAACGTCACAAATTTCGTTGGTGCATCACGGGAGCTCAAGGAAATAGCCGATCGCTTGTGGAACGACAAGAGCAGACACAAAGTATTGGATCACTGCAATCAGCTCGGCGGCAAATTTCACTTCATACCGCCAAGATCGTCCCATTTCGGGGGTTTATGGGAAAGTGCGGTGAAGGTAGCAAAACAGCTACTGAGCAGAAGCGTCAATAGAACAACTTTAAACTACGAAGAGCTTGCAACAGTCATATCTCAAGCAGAAGCAGTGATGAAATCTCGACCCTTGTGTGCTTTGTCATTAGATCCAAACGATTTTGAATCATCGACCCCGGGCCATTTTTTAATTGGTCGACCTCTCAACACTTTACCGGAGCTATTCGACGAGAGCATTCTGAAGATGTCTGTCACAAATCGATGGAAATGAATCGTTGCAGTCCAGCACGCATTTTGGAAGCGGTGGTCGCTGGAATATTTAACAACGCTACAAGAGAAGGCCAAGTGGAAGACTCCAAACAAAAATCTGAAGGAAGGTGCTTTAGTTTTAATATCAGAGGACAATATTCCACCAGGTCAATGGGCTTTAGGCCGTGTAGCAGAAATACATCCTGGTGCTGATGGAGCTGTTCGAGTGGTGACTGTGAGATGCAAATCAGGTCACTTTAAGCGCAACGTTCACAAGATCTGCCCGCTGCCCATAGATGAAGACGAGGAAGACTTGTTGGAAGGAGCTTCCAAGGCCGGGAGTATGTTGACGCCGAAATATGGAGAAAAGGGTATTTTTAATTAACTTTTGGTTTTATTAGAAATGAGCTGTATGATTTGAATTGAATCATTTGTTAAAATGTAAATAATATGGATAAAAGCTGAATGCTATATTGAATTGTAATATAATCGATATGAACATAGGTCACATACGATATGTAAGATAAACATCGATATGTAAGATAAGCATCGAAAACAGAATTGAAAGCGAAGTTGCTTGTACCAGACGTATTCATTCTTTACGTGGTCTCGAGAATATTCCGAGCGGGAAAAGGACTGGCGGAAATAATTGCTATTTAACCTTTTTATTAACGATCTTCCTTCGTAGTATTGAACTCTAACATTCTTATGTATGCTGATGATGTGAAACTCTGTTTGACATATGTACAATGATCCTGCAAATAACCATATTCAAACAGATCTTGATTTGTTTTTTGAATGGTGCAGCCATAATCCGCTGCATCTCAATTGTTTGAAGTGCAAAGTTATGTCATTTTACAGAGGTAACTATCATGTCATCAATTATAATCTTAACTTAACCCCATCCTTTATAATATCTGAAGTAGCTGATTTAGGTCACATTACACAAATTGTCAGTAAGGAATACCAACTACTCAAACGATAGGACAAAGAATTCGAGGACCCTAATACGACAAAGTTGCTTTACACTTCTCTTGTTCGTCCAACTCTTAAATATGGGTCTTGCGTGTGGTCGCCTCAATACAATATTCACCAAGATAGAATTGAGTCTGTTCAAAAGCAGTTTCTACTCTTTGCCTTGCGTAGTTTTTTTTGGGTTCCGGGTGTAGACTTACTAGTTGACTCCTTTTAATTAACCTACCTTCTTTAACTAACCGTCGTATAATTTTAGGCGTTATGTTTATTGTAAAGCTAATAAAGTACAATATAGATTCCCCTACTCTGCTTAATCAAACTAATTTCTGTATTCGTTCTAGAGTTACTCGTAATTTTACGCCACTATCCTTGGCCTTTTGTTATACTAACTACAGCTTGCATGACCCTTTGCGAGTTCTCTGTGCTGACTACAACAGACTGTCCAGAGTTTTCAACTCTGAGTCCTCCCTTTACTCTGTTAAACTGTCTATCCTTAATCAACTCTACATCCTAACAACTAATACTAATCTACCGATCTGATTGGGTTTTACTGAGTTTTCCCCAATCCTTTGCAGCAAATGTTGGATCGGGAATTCTTGATTTATTATCCCCAGCCTAAATTTAAAAATATATATTTTAAATTAATCTAAAATTTTAGATTTATTATCAAATTTAATTTTAAAATCTATATCGTAAACTTTTATTATTTTCTTTTCTATATTTCTAATTTTAATTTAAAAAATATAATCTAATTTTAATTTTAAGTCGACTGTTATAGTTGACGTTAAATAAATAAATAAATAAATACGAACAATGTAATAGTTAAAGTTTGAAAATTTCGACAAGATCAGATCTTAAATGTCACGATGGGCGAATTGTAGTAGGCTAGAGGATATGTAGATAGTATGCATACACATTGTACATAAGTTTGGCATATCAACATTGTACATAAGTTTGGCATATCAAAATTGTATATAAACATTATGCTTAAGTCGCTTTCGGGTGGCATTCTGTCTGTATAGCAACATGCGTAGAGGCAGATCGCAAACGGAGAGAGTCAGTAAAAAGCTAACGCTGAAAACGTCGAGTATAAATAAACGAAAAGAGAGAAAAGAAGGAGGCATGGTAGACCCCACAAATGATATATATTCTTGCTCAGGATCACTAGCCGATTGACCCATGTTCGTCTGTTGTTCGTCTGCATTAAGATTTCTGTATACCATACGCAGATCAAGTTTACTATTCAATTTGGAATAATATCGACAAATCGACAATTTTGATTTACATTTCGATTTACATTCGAAGTACACATTTCTCAACGTTCTGCTTTAGCATATATATACATAAATATTATAAAATATATGTGAATATATGCTAACACTCATACATACTTAATTTACGTACCCTCATACATATGTACATTTGTATACAACCAATAGCGTGGTAGATTGTATGAATGTTTACAAGTATTTACATGCATGTGTATGTACAATATTTATAATATTCATATTATGCGTACGTGCACTTAAAATTTATAAAGAATACCGATATACATATACTGCTCACATCCCTTTTTGCAGTCTTTCGCGATCTAGGAAATTGCGGCGATAAATTATTGGCTGCACATGTTAATTAGCGAAAATTCATGTGCATATGTGTTCAAACTCATACATACTTAATTTGTGTAAACATCCGCTGATCCAGAACTGCAACATTGTAAAACATGGTTCAGTTCAATAATCTAAATATCCGCTCAAACGTCGCAAATGCCACCAACAGCGTCCGCACTTTCTCTTGCGTGCGCATTTTCGACGACAAATTGCTGACATTGCAGATCATGGTCAGTTCAAACCAGATCTGCAGAGCTCTGCCGCGTCGCTGTCCACCCACAGCTAGCTTAGGGTACTCTAAAATCTTTTCTGTTACAGTCACAATTTGGAGTTGAATAAAACTGCACCAACATAAAGTTTCTGAGTTTTTAATTAAAGGGAAATTAATTGGCGCCCGAGCAGGGACCAGTGCGAGGAAAAGTGATGAAGTTCAGTTTAGTGCAAAGAAACTGAAAGTTATTGTGCGACTCCACTGGACCGAGAACAAAACCAGTTGTAATCCCTCTATTTTTTGGGCGTCGCAGGATCCCAAGTAGAAAGCGAACAGGACAACATCCGGACCATCAGCAGGAGCAGCCGCATCATTCAAATAATGTAAGCTAGTGAATAAGTGAAAACAACAGAAACAACCACACTAACCAAATCGAAATAAATTTTAAGTGAAACAAACCGAAATAATTTTAAACAAAAAACAAAAAACAACGAGAGCAACAGTCGAGCGACACGCGGCAGTGGGATACCCTTGGACGTATCTTGCCATAAAAAGTATCTACTTGTATAATACTAATCGCAAGCTACAAATTAATCATAACAATGCAGTGCGCTGGCACCTTGCATCAATTTCGATACGTTGTCAATAATTTATCGACGCAATTTTCCTAGCGCAAGACTGCAAAAAGCGGTGTGAGCAGTATATATCGGTATTTCTATATAAATTTTGAATTGGCCAATATAGATAACTTGCAATATATCGAGTAATCAAAATTAATATTTATTTAATTGCATTTTATAGTTTTGTATTTTTTACTGACCCTAAAATATGAGTTATTAAATAATAATCATATGTGCACGTAAGCATATTATGAATATGTACAAAAGCATGTAAATACTTGCATACATTTATATTCATTTACCACGCCATCTATCGGTTGAGTATTAGTATATATTTATGCACATGTATTTTCGGTCATTGACATGTGCATGGAAAAGAAGAGTCGAGAAACAGCTCGCGCTTCGCGCTCGCATCGTTTGTCCTTTTCTTTCCTACGCAAGTAATTTAGTTCTGACGTCATCGACAACTTCTTTGCTGGTCGAAGGGTCGAAATGGTTTATCTAATAACTTCAGTGTTTATTGTCCGATCGGATTGCAATTTGGAGGATAAGTTCATATAGTACTTATCTATATTTATGCTTAATCAGAACGTTAAGAAATGAGCATTTCGAATGTAAATAGTAATGTAAATTAAAATTGGCGGTTTGCGGGGGCGGTAAACGTGTTATTTCAAATTGAAAATAAACTTGATCTGCGTATACGTATACAGGAATCTTCATGCTAAATTTGGTGTCCCTAGCTTTTGTAATAGCTGAGATCGGCGCGTTCATCCAGACAGACAGACGGACATGGCTCAATCGACTCGTCTAGTGATCCTGATCAAGAATATATATACTTTATGGGGTCTCCGACACCTTCTTCTGTCCGTTACATACATTTGCACAAAGTTAGTATACCCTTTTTTGACCATTTTCAATGGTCCAAGGGTACAAAAAATGTAAGTGAATGCTAAAACGAAACTACTAAAAAAAAAAATCCAAAATAAAAAGGCGTAACGCGATAATTAAATAAACTCCACCACTCAGTCTGCAGTTGAATAAATAAAATAAAAAACGAAAGCAACAGTCGAGCGGCACTCGACAGTGGGATACCCTTGGACGTATGTTGCCATAAAAAGTATTTAAATGTATAATACTAATCGCAAGCTACATATTAATCATAACACTGCAGTGCGCTGCCACCTTGCTTCAATTTCGATACCTTGCCAATAATTTATCGCCGCATTTTCCCAGCGAGCGAAAGACTGCAAAAATCGGAGTGAACAGTATACATATATCGGAATTTCTTTACAAATTTTGAATTGACCAATATCGATAACTTGCAATATATCGAGTAATCAAAATTAAAATTTATTTAATTTCATTTTATGGTTTTGTATTTTTGATTGACCCTAAAATATGAATTATTAAATAATAATCATAGGTGCACGTACGCATATTATGAATATTATGAATATGGACATATGTATGCAACTACTTGCATACATTCATATTCATCTCTACGCCACCTATTGGTTGAGTGTTAGCATATATTTATGCACATGTATTTTCGGTAATTGACATGTGCATGGAAAATAAGAGTCGAGAAACAGCTCGCGTTTCGCGCTCGCATCGTTTGTCCTTTTCTTTCATGCACAAGTAATTTAGTTCTAACGTCATCGACAACTACTTTGCTGTTAGAAGGGTCAAAATGGTTTATCTAATAACTTCAGTGTTTATTGTCCGATCGGATTGCAATTTGGAGGATAAGTTCATATAGTATTTATCTATATGCTAAAGCAGAACGTTAAGAAATGAGTACTTCGAATATAAATAGTAATGTAAATCAAAATTGGCGGTTTGCGGGGGCGGTAGGAGTGTTATTCCAAATTGAAAATAAACTTGATCTGCGTATGGTATACAGGAATCTTCATGCTAAATTTCGTGTCCCTAGCTTTTGCAATAGCTGATATCGGCGCGTACTTCCGGACAGACAGACAGACGGACAGATAGCCGGACATGGCTCAATCGACTCGGCTATTGATCCTGAGCAAGAATATATATACTTTATGGGGTCTCTGACGCCTCCTTTTGCCCGTTACATACATTTGCACAAAGTTAGTATACCCTTTTTTGACCATTTTCAATGGTCCAAGGGTATAAAAATTCTTTTCAACGAGTTTAACAGAACCCAATCTTGCGAATCCTAACCTATAAATTTTAAATTGGCCAATATCGATAACAAGGTCCAAGGGTATAAAAATAATAATAATTATCAAAATAATTTTCCATTTAATGGTTATACTTAACTATTAGATAATTAAATTTAAGTCATTTAGATTTCTTAATTTCCAACCTATTCCAAATATTACAAACTCATGCTATCCTGAATACTAACAGATATCCCATTGTAATGTCTGTACAAAACCTCAAAAGTCCTAGCACTAATCTTTTCATTATCTAATATATTTGAAATCGCCCAATCAATATGTGTACCCATATTGGTAGTGGACGTTTTCAAATCTAACAAACTCCTAAATCCTTTGCTTATCAATGAATTATAAATACTCCTACACATGTTATAGGTTTTGAGGCACAAATTAAATAAAGTCTCCTAAAACTAGCAAGCTTTCCCCCAAATCACCTAAACGAGAAAATTGCTGAATTATCTCCTCAAATTCTATTTTAAATGTGGACAGAGGAAAGTCTGGACTTTTATATATTATAATATAATATAAGAAAACTTATGGCATCAAATTTTTTCAATTGGGGTTTCAGTTTATCCTTATTTTGTGGAGATTTAGGAGGAACAATGTTCCCAATAATGATTAATCCTAAAGCAGTAGTTGCTATACTGCTCAGCAGGCACAATTGGAAACTGCGAACAATTTTCTAAATAGGAGTCCATGAAGGATCTGTACGATGTGTACACTTCGAACGCGTAGATTTTCCCATAGTTTCCTCTGTAAATTTCATCCATAAAATGTTGGGAGTGTTAGATGTATTAAAATCTATTTGCATCAACACACTTGATGCCGCGTTTACTAATCCATCCCCTGTGTCTACATTGACCGTCATCATGTACTTGGCAGTATTGTTAAGGAGAAAAGACGTACAGAGTCCCTGTGTAGCGGAAGTTTTAAAACCCTTCACTTCTAATATTCTTTGTTTCCTAGTTGGTGCATGGCCCGCTTTATTAAAATAATCAGCAGTAGAGAAAAATTGCTCAGTAGCAATTGAGTTAAGTTTAGTTACATTAAGTAAATCTACCTCATTATTATTACTAAACAGATGAATTACATCATCGGGCACTGCCGTTGGTTCGCAAATTCTAGATTGAAAAAAGACAATGTCATCGGCTGTCATACAACCCGATGGCATATTATTTTAGGCAGAAGCGAAAAGCTGATCGTCACGTTGACGCATGATCTCTATGAGTTCAAAATACAAAAAAGGTCCCAGAGATACGTACCAAATATTTCATGGTAAGGGTCACGCAACTACCTCCTACCGGCTGTAACTGTCTAAGATAACCGAATACGAAGATAGAAACACCACCAAAAGGAGAAGTATTTTTGAAAATTTGCTTCAGACGGAAATCTAAATATGAAAACATTAGGGAGCTAATCATCGATATTTCATCAATAATAATTAATTTAAGATCGATTAACCTTGAATGAATGGTATTAACTAAATCATGGCTTAAGGGCCTTAGAGGTGCTGAGCGAGATTGATTAACATGGAATGTAGTGTCGAACCACTAATTCCGAATGCTGTTTTTCATGTTGGTGCTCATAAGAGGATTTTAACAGATGTCGGATTAGCTCCTGGTATACTGTTATATTATACATTACAGATAATGACTGAAAAATTGCTGATATAAGTCGACTCTTTCCGACTCCGGCACCGCCTACAACAAATTCATAAAAGACTGTATTGATTTTGGCATTATGCAAAGCATGTGAGAAATATAGATTCTGCTTTAAATTAAGAGATCTAACTATATAAGCTAAGCTTTTCCGAGAAACTAAGGCTGGAAGCTTTAGTAGTTAGAGTATTCGGATAGCCCTTTTTTTAGTTGGAAATCAATTAAAGTTTTTATTTTAGGCTTGATTACTTTTATTTCACAATCCGTCCGTACAGTTCTGCGTTGCAAGAAAAAGTGAAGTGCGTCGCTTCTCTTCCCTCTCTACTCCTCTTGTTCTCGCTAGAGGCCGCTTAGTGAACTACAACTGTTTAACCTACAATAGTTACAATAGATGGCGTTGAGCCATGATCGACAAACTAAACGATACATACAATTACACAGAGTCTTACATACTAATTATAACTACACGTACTACATATTACTACAACTCGGCCGTTCTGACATTGAGGATCTTCTCATACTCGTTGATTTGCTTCTTGTTACAATATTGCTTTGACCATACTTATTTATAATTCTATTGTTTACAAGTTTATTTTTATCTTTTTCTACACTTATATTATCATTTAAATTTACATTATCACTTTCTTTATTTACATCATTTTTTGGAGTTATATCGATATTTTCTTCGTTGTCGTCATCACTTTCTTCACTTAGCTCATTTTCAGACATTGCAACACTTTTTGAATTGATCCATTGTTTAAGATTATGTATAGCCCATATTCCTGAATACGGTATTTGTGACTGTTGAAAATTTTCCACGTCTTCAATTAAGTATCGATCATTGTCTAAAATTTTTGACACTACGTATGGTCCTTTAAATTTTGGTATAAGTTTACTAGATGCGCCTTGCAAGGAATTAACATTTTTTACTACTATATAATCGCCTACCGCGAAGACTTTAGGTTTTTGGCGTTTTGCATTTACATATGTAAATCCCTATTTACTCTTTCTACTCGTCCATTAGCTTGTGGAGACGCTGTAGCTACTTTAATGTGATTAACGTTATTTTCTTTTAGAAAGTCTTCGAATTCGTTAAAGGTGAAACAACTGCCTCGATCAGATATTAAATTTTTGGGCCTACTATATGCAATAAAATAGTTATTTAAAGCTTCAATTGCTTCCTTTGAACTTGTCGTTTTGGTTGGGTATAGTTTAACAAACATCTATTACTACCAGTATATGTCTTTTTTCGTATCTTTACTATTGATGGGTGCATAGTGGTCAACATGTAATACTTCAAATGGATCACTGCCTTTTGGAATCGAGTGTAAAAACCCCTCTACTCTACCCGACTTATTAGAAAACGCAATACACTTCAGACAATTGTTAATGTGATCTGTTACTTTTCTTCGTACGTCCGGAATCCAATAAGTTTTCGTAATCGAGTCCACCACTTTGTCAACCCCTACATGTCCCATCTCATCATGATACTTAAAAAACACATTGGTTTCCATTGACATTGGTACATAAAACATTTATCTCTGACTTTTTTTTCTATAAACGACACCATTGCGCATTTCATAATATTCACTTTCCTGTTCAGACAATTTATTCTTTATATTTCTAATATTTGAATCCTGGCATATTATTAAGTTTTCTTCAAACGTGTTTGTTTCTATTATCGTTATACTATTACTTCAACTTAGTGCATCCACATGCTGCATTCTTTTTCCTGACCTATGTTCAAGAGTGTAATCATAATTTTGTAGCTCGAGAGCCCACCTTACAATTCGTGGATTTAATTCTTTTTTGTTTAATTGCAATCTGTTACTATTTTAAAGTTAATGCCTTGTAAATAGACTCGAAACCTTTTCAACGCATTGACTTTTGCAAGTGTTTCTAACTCAAAGCTGTGATACCTTGACTCAACTTCTGTCGTCCGTTTTGAAAAGTAAAAAATTGGGTGTAACTTCGCATCATTCTTTCGTTGTAACAATATAGCACCGTACCCTAGCGAACTTGCATCACAATGAAGTTCGGTCTCATCTTTCGGATCATATATTGCTAATATTGGTGCTTCTACCAGTTTTTCCTTTAGCATATTGAAAGCTCTTAACTCTTTTTCTCCGAACATGAATTTTTTATCTTTTCTTGTAAGGTCATATAACTGGTAACTAATACTATAACTAATACTGTATGAATCGTCTAAAATAAGAGCATAGACCGATATAACTTTGTACTTCGTGAACCTTGGTTGGCACCGATTTAATGGCTTCTATACCTGACTCATTTGCTTTTATGCCTTCTCCTGTTACTGTGTAGCCTAAATAATCTATAAACGACTTCAAAAACTCACACTTGCCTTGTCTAAGTTCTAATTTATTTTCTACTAAGCATTAAAAAACTTCTTTCAAGATATTAAAATGTTCTTCTAGTCCTTCTGTAGCAATCATTATATGATCAAGATATATGATAACTTTGCCTTCTCGTACCATATTTTCGAATATTTTATTTATAAATCTTTGAAACGTAAAAGGAGCGTTTGTCAACCCGAACGGCATTCGAAGATATTCGAATTGTCCTAATGGTGTTATAAATGATGTATACTTTGTAGAATCACTATCCATATGTTAAATCCATGGTTAAAGCCACTCTTTAAATCTAACTTTGAAAATAACTTTTTATTTACTAACCTATCTAACAAATCATCTATCAGTGGTATGGGGTAACTATTTTTTGACGTAACTTTATTTAAACGGCGGTAATCTACACACATCCTTAATTCCCCTGTCTTCTTTTTAACAAGTACTATCGGTGAAACATATTCTGACTCACTTGGACGTATATATCCCTTATCCATATTCTCATCTAGTATCCTTTGTACCTCTGCCTTTTCAGCGTACGATAGTCGTCGAGGGGGGCATCGAAACGATTTTTCGCTATCAACAATAATTTTCATATAACTTTTAATTTTGGGTTCAACTGGCCTAATAGGTTTATTATAATAGTTCTCAAACAGATTTTCTAATCTCTTCGTTTTCACATTATTCATCTCCCATCTTGTATTCTTTTTTATTGCCACAGTCTACATCGATCAGCAACATTTGCGTTTCGAAACTTTCTTCTTTTATATCATTTTTTATTCTATTCATGCTCATTTTTCTTTGACATTCGTCCTCTTCGTTTCGATATCTTTCTGCTTCAACGTTTTCACTTAGCATTTCTTTTACATTGTCTATGTTCTTTTACATTTCCTTCACTTTGTACATCTTCTAACTTTTCTTTGCTTTGCATGTCTTTTAATTTGTCTTTACTTTTAATTTCATTCACGTTGCTTTGTCTTTGTTCTTTTACATTACTTTTACTTTGCACATAGTCATTGCTTATATTCCCACCAACCTGAATTAACTTAAAATTACTCATATTTAAAAAATCTCTGCCTAAAACCACTGGGTGCCTTATGGATTCATTACTCACAACAAAAGATTCAATAGTTATGACTTTATTTAAATTTTTAAATAAACAAGTAATTTTTCCAAGTACATTCAATTCACTGTCATTAATACCAAAATAAGTATTTGCCGATTCATTGTGGCTTAACTGTAATTCTTTAGAAATTGTAGATCTTCTTAAAATTGTTGTCGGACTCCCTGAATCTAAGAGGCACCATATGGAGACAAAATTTGACTTACAATTATTTGCATCACAGAAACTTATATCAAAGTATCTTACATAATTGTCCTTTGGTGTTGTCTTCTTGTATAGTGAACATTCTCTAGCCAAATGTCCCACTTTGCCGCACGCATAGCACGCTCCATCTAGACGCACTGCATTCGGCACTCTGCAGCTATATGTCCCAAACAATTGCAGTTAAAACATTTAATAACCCTCTGGTCCGGGGTCGAAGTCTTTGGTACAGCTCCAAAGTGACTTTTTCCTCCAGTAGGACGTGGCATCCCAATATCACGGAACGCATCCAGAACTGCAGCTGGTGTAGCAAAACGTTGTAACTTGCCTTGGTTTCTGAGTTCAACATTCGGTATACCCTCCAGTATATACTGCACCATTTCGTCATCGGTAATGTTTAACTTGTTTGCCAACATCAGTTTGTCATAATAATAGCTTGCAAACACTTCGTCATTGAGCCATTTACGTTTTTCTAAGCTTTGACGTAGCTCTACAAGATTGCCTTTCGTTCCGAATCTGATTTGCATTTGTGAAAAAATGTCATCTATGTCTCCTGACAACAGTGAGGGTTGTGACAACAGCCAATAGTTTGCTTTTCCTTTGGCACGAGCACAAATAAGCGGGCACATAGTATCGTCACTGATATTGAATACCGCTCGCACATTTTTAGCCACTGTCAACCAGTCATTTACATTTTTTTCTCCGTCATATTCAGGTATAAACTCCTTGACAGTGTTGAAATCAACATTGCTAGGTTGTGTCGTAGTTTTTACATTATTATTTGCATTTGCTTTGCAAAAACGAACAGCATCCAACGTATTGTTCACAAATGAACTTGTACCGTGAGCGATTTCTTCAGTGTTGCCAGCTTCACACATTATGTGATCGTTGCCAACTTGTTGAATTTCAATTTCATCACGAAGTGTATTGACGTCGTCAATACGGCTCGCAACCTGTTCCGTTATTCCGTCGTTAGGCGCTCCGCTGGCCGGCAAAACGGTTGTTTTACTGCTTAGGAGTGCTTCGCCACGCAGACTTGCTGCACTTGCACTTGTTGACGGTAGCATACTTTTAATTTGCAACACTAAAGCCGATCTGCTGCCTTTGGTTGGTAATTTAAACTTTTCGCACCACAACTTTAAGTCGTGTAAAGTTAAGTCACTCAAATCGCCGTTTAAATTTTGTATGTCCATATCATCCATAATAGTTTTATGAACGTAGATTCACGACCACTTCTGAATTTTAGTAGTTTGAGTAGTCGGATAGCCCGTTTTTTAGTTTGAAATCAATTAAAGTTTTTATTTTAGGCTTGATTATTTTTATTTCACAATCCGTCCGTACAGTTCTGCGTTGCAAGAAAAAGTGAAGTGCGTCGCTTCTCTTCCCTCTCTACTCCTCTTGTTCTCACTAGAGGCCGCTTAGTGAACTACAACTGTTTAACCTACAATAGTTACAATAGATGGCGTTGAGTCATGATCGACAAATTAAACGATACATACAATTACACAGAGTCGTACATACTAATTATAACTACACGTACTACATATTACTACAAAGCTTAATAAAACGGACATTACTATCTTCATCATTCATATCAATATTTCCATCTACATTTAAAACATTTATATGTGGATCTATTTCAGGCAATCCTAAAACTGTCAAGCCATAATCTACTACTTCCTGTTCTCCTACTTGATTATTGTCATTTTCTGCTTCCTCTCTTAAGTGGTTCAGAGCATCTTCTAGTTCCCTATCATCTAGTAAATTATATTTTCTGCGATTGATCTCTACTAACTCCTGACTTTCCCTACAGAACAATTCACAGTCATGTGTGACTTAATCCAAATGCTCATCTCGCCATGAACAGCAGTAGACGGCTTCTTGAGCGGATATCTCAGTGCCAAATATAAATTTGTTACCTAAATGTTGTAACTTTTGCTTAATAGTTACATTGTAGTTTTCCTTAATCTCATTGATTGCCTCAGGCATCAACATTGAGATACCTCTCTGAGACTTGTTTATATAATTAACGACATAGCTGCAGCAAGCATAAGAGTCTAAAATAAACTGAATATCCATATTTGCTCGCTGCAACAAAAGGAGATTCTTGTTATAAGCGTTGAGCTTGATTGCTGAAAAATATCGCTACAAAAAAATTTTTGTTTCTTAATACTTGACCTTCCAGCATTAATGTAGCCCTCATAACTAAGGTTAAGTTGATCGTCGGACAAAAAGTCGTTAAAATCGTTGAAATTTTCTACGCTTTCACGATCAAATGGGAAGTGGAGCAGACTTTGAAATTTTTCGAAATTCATCCGATGCTCAGCCAAATTTGGAGCATTTTCTTCTAAAGGGAGGAGAGTTTCTGTTTGAGGCATGGGAGGGTATGGGATACCAAATCTACAAATTTGTTTTGACCTAATTTCTCGCTTGCAAGAGTGCCCGTGACTATGGAATTGATACTCCAAATATGGAGCAACGTTCGGGCAACTAGAATCAGCAGAAATAAACTGATCATTAAAGGACTTCACAGGCATAAATATGGACTCATTCTTTAGGTCGAGCTCGGGAGCGTCTTTCAGCCAGAACATTCCATGTATATATGGAGAGCAGCTTTGCTGAAACTCCACTCGCTAATAAAACTTGATGACCTGGTGACAATCAAAGACACCGCCTTCCTTTTTTAACAGTTTTAAAATCTTTCTATATCGAAAATCGAAATATCTGGCACAGGTCACTGGGTCTGCTCTAATGAGACGAGCTTTCTCATTAAAACCCCAAATTTAACGCTTCTTCTTCGGATACATCAAGCTTGTCTACATTTTTACATAGCAAGACTAAAAGCTCCGGCCACCTAGTTTCCGCTGCGGAAAATGTTATAAAAAAAGTTGGAAGCCCTACCTGCCTAATTATAGCCATCACTTTCTTTTTCTCGTCCTCCCAATGGGCAGGAGACGTGCGAATATTTTTTAATAGCCTATAGCCATCATCATGAAGTATTAACCTATTTAAAGTTGCTCTACTGCAAACTACGTATAATGCAGCACACTACATTCTGGAATTAGCATGGACTACCACTTTGCCATACGTAACTCCCTGACTCTTATGAATTGTGATGCCTTCAGCAGTCACAATTGGAAACTGCGAACAATTTTCTGAATAGGAGTCAATGAAGGATCTGTATGATGTGTACACTTCGAACGCGCAGATTCTCCTACAGTTTCCTCTGTAAATTTCATCCATAAAATGTTGGGAGTGTTAAATGTATTGAAACCTATTGACATCAACACACCTGATGACCCGTTTACTTATCCATCCCCATTGACCGTCATCATGTACTTGGCAGTATTGTTAAGGAGAAGAGACGTACAGAGTCCCTGTGTGCGGAAGTTTTAAGACCCTTCACTTCTTCTAATATTCTTTGTTTCCTAGGTGGTGCCAAATGGCCCGCTTTAATAAAATCTTCCGCAGTAGAGAAGAATTGCTCAGTAGAAATTGAGTTAAGTTTCGTTACATTAAATAAATCTACCTTATTATTATTACTAAATAGATTAATTGCATCATCGGGCACTGCCGATGGTTTGCATATTCTAGATTGGAAAAGGACAATATCATCAGCTGTCATACAACCCGATGCCATATTATTTAAGGCAGAAGCGAAACGCTGATCGTCACGTTGACGCATCATCTCGGTGAGTTTAAAATACAAAAAAAGGTCCCACAGATATGTACCAAATATTTCATGGTAAGGGTCAGTGGTATTTGGATCGAAAATCCAACTACATACCTCCTACCGGCTGTACCTGTCTAAGATCACCGAATCCTTCCTAATCATAGCCATCACTTTCTTTTTCTCGTCCTCCTAGGAAACGTGCGAATATCTTTCAAAAGCCTATAGCCATCATCATGAAGTATTAACCTATTTAAAGTTTCATTACGCACATTGAGTGGCAGAGTGTTTACACATGCAAATTGATGTGCTATTCCTAATGCTAATCATTTCTAACTTTTTGAAGTTATGAAATAATTTATCAGTTCTACAACCTCTTCTATCAAAATTCCTACGCTCTGATCTAACTATAGTTGTAAAACTTTCCTGACATTTTCTTTTAATGCCTGAAAATATGCCAGGGCCTCTGAATCACAATCGGTTATCATGTCGCTGACCCTCTCCTGGTGCTATAGCAGTTCGAGGAATATCTATAATTTCAACAGGGACATTTTAGATGAAGGTTTCTTGACACACAATGTCCCTGTCGTCTGTTGACGCAACAAATGGTACAGTCTCAGCAGAGTAAGAAGACAACCACTTTTCATTGATAGTAACCTGGTGCTTCTTATAAAGTTTTGTGTTCACTAAATACCGAATTGCATCAACTATCTTTGAGGGCCTTATGGTTTCAGCCATGAAATCATGGTTATACTCCATCCTACGCTTAAGATGAATCTGAACTACTTCGGCTTCATTAAATGCCCTGGGAAGGGAAGTTACAACATTTGCAACTGGAATTGGCACATTGATCACTGCTCCTTTAATGGCACTTTGACGTCCATATCCAAGAGACTTTATGATCATAGGAGAAAGACGGGGAGAAATCAATCTTTCTTCTAAAGGCGTCAAGCCTTTCAGACATTCCGGAAGCTCCGGAAAATTTAGGCCCATTTGTAATAGAAGCCTTTGGTTTTCTCCCTGACTTAATACTGCGGCTACAGGTTTTGCAAAAGCTAAACCTGTTATTATGGGATGGAAACATAGAGGAGAGATACAAAATATCTACACTATCCGCCTCACTACACTTTTCCTCTATGACGACCTTCACGGCGACCTTAACGGCGACCTTCACGGCGACCTTCACGGCGACCTTCACGGCGACGAACTGCTCCCTGCTTTCTGTCCTCAGATCGAAACTCAGCATCTTGCCTTCGCCTCGAACGACGCGAAGTGTTGGCAAGTTGTTCTTGTAATATGATTGGCGAAGAAGCCCGAAGAGTAGAGTGACGAATTGTGTCCGGTAATTGCTCAAAGGCCCTAAATGTTCTATTACTTCTGCGGACTCAATGCTGCTGACTATCTCTAACCCATTCAGCTTCCCTAAATTCGAAATTTTTCCTACGTTCTCTATGTGCCTCTAAATTATTTACTCGTTCCTGCTCAGAAAAATCTATATCTGACGATATTATTATTCAAAAGATTTATTTTTCTCTGTGTTTGACTCCTATTGCAAGCTGACTTTCACTTAAGTCTAGGCATCTTCTAATATATAAATTTATTTATTTATTTATATATTTAGTTTATAGTCGAAATATGATCAGTCGACTTTTTTAAAAGTAAAGAAACAATTAAAATTAGATTTAAATTATTTAAGTTGAATTTTAAACTAGAGGTAATTTTAAATTAAGGGTAAAACCTTAAATGTAAAAAAAAGAAACAATTAAAAATTGTGCAAATGTGCAAACTGGGATAAAGAAAAGCCGATCCAACATTTGTTGCAGAGGATTGGGGAAAACCCAGAAAAACCCAATCAGATCAGGAGAGTTAGTGTTAGTAACCAAATGTAAATAAAATTTTGAGTAGAGTGTTAAAGCATGCAGTATGTTGAAAGTACTACTATGAATACAAAGAAGACAATTATGTGTTTGACTAAATTCTAGATAAGTGGGCGAGGAGTTGTAATTTTAAGCTAGATATCAAGTTGTTATTGTTAGCTACAATTAAGTATAGTTTATTATAGTCCGAACATAATACCCTGAATGGCTCATGCAGGGCATAGTTCGAGCTACAATTGGGAAGTTTTAGAGGAAGGTAATTACGGGTGATTCTACCAGGGACAGAAAAGTGTAGTCTACTAAGTAAGTCGCTACTATCTATGTCACCTTGGATAAGGTTGTTAATAAATATAACACCAAGCATGGTTCTACGATTAGCTAAATTTTAAAATAATATATATGTTAAAAATAAAATTCTTATTAATTATTTAAATTTGAATATATATTTATCAAAAAGTAATATATAGTTATATATATAATATAAAGTTAGTATATTTATTTATATATATAAATATATTCATCTATTTAAATAAATATATGTATTTTATATATTATAATTATATTATAAATGAAAATAAATATCTAATGATATAACAAATAATAATTAAATTTAATATGAAAATAAAAATAAACAAAGTGTGGAAAAAAGAAGAAATATAAATCAAAGAAATAATAAATTAAACCTGCGAGCAATTCCAGCGAAAATTCCAATTTGAATCGCGGAAACGAACCGATACCGATATTCACGCACAATCACACACAATGCACAAAAATACGTTACGCTGTGTACTTTTCTGCACAGGAGGATAAATTCATATAGTATTTATCTATATATATACTAAAGCAGAACGTTAAGAAATGAGTAAATCGCCATGTAAATCAAAACTGGCGGTTTACGGGGGCGGTAGGCGTGTTATTCCAAATTGAAAATAAACTTGATCTGTGTATGGTATACAGGAATCTTCATGCTAAATTTGGTGTCCCTAGCTTTTGTAATAGCTGAGATCGGCGCGTTCATCCAGACAGACGGACATGGCTCAATCGACTCGGCTAGTGATCCTGAGCAAGAATATATACTCTCTGACGCCTCCTTATGCCCGTTACATACATTTGCACAAAGTTAGTATACCCTTTTTTGACCATTTTTAAAGGTCCAATAAAAATTATTAATACCAATTCCTTTTCGCGCCAAGCTTTCATAATAACTTTAAGTCAAACACAAACTAATTAACATAAAACACACTTTAATTTAAGCAAATTTAAACACCATAGCAAACTTTATTTTTCTCCAATATCAAAACGTATTAGTTTAAGTGAATTCAAATATCCAACTAAAATAGTTCCCTAACATCGACAAATTCCCTAACTAAATTCAATCGTATGGCTAATCAAAATAACTTGATCAGGCTACCCGTTCTCAACATAGAACAGCCAGTTATACCAGCAGTAGGGAGCATAGAAGAGCAGCTTATCGAAGTAAATTCACGTCATAGACAAAGACAAGAATTATTTCAACAAAATAGAAACATGGAACAAGAACAATTACAATTACAAACTACCAATTGTCAAGTTTTAACTGAACAATTTTCAACTTTACTGTTTCAAGCCCAGAATCCAACACATGACTTCACAAACGCAAAAAACCAAGAAATTTTACCATAATTCGGAACAAATTTAACTGATCTTGATAAGATTCCTGACATAGTAAAAAGCCTTCTGGAATTTTCCGGCAATCCAGCCGAATTCAGTTTATGGAAGAAGGGCATTGATAGAATATTAAAAACGTATGAGCATACCGTAGGTACCTCAAAATATTTTGGAATTTTACATACTATTATTTAATTACCGTTAACGCAGATACAGCCCTCGAATCATACAATGTCCCCCATTCATACAATGTTTGTTCCACAAACATTTATCCCTGATTCTAAATAAAATTGGCTACATGGAAATAAGCGCCGAATCAGAACAACACTGAACAGAACACCTTCGTGCGCATCAAAGAGCCCACTGACCTACCTTCAGCCCTACATTTATGCTTGAAATTAGAAAAGCAAGCATATCGAACTAATCATGCGACGATTAAAGCACAGCCTATTGCACATAGAAATCCACCACCAAAGCCTACTTTAGTTCCACAACAAAAAATCCCTATGTCATGATCAGACCTAATAATACCTTTGGACAGCCACCAACAAGACCATTCTTCCCCCAGACCGCACAAAATACTAACCCACAGTTTCTAACGTACCAACCTCGCTATCCTTAGTAACTGCCTCGTTTCCATTCATATGGAAGGAATCCTTTATCATCCCTTTACATAAAAAGGGCAGCAAGTCTGATGCAAGCAATTATCGAGGTATCTCTAAATTGTCGGCTATACAGAAATTCTTCGAGAATGTTATTACTCCTCACTTGCAGCATAAAATGCTAAAATCTACTAAAAGTAGTTATATCCCCTTTTCAACATGGATTTGTGAAGCATCGTTCTACCACGACAAATTTGGTTGAGCTGACATCCTTTGTCGTAAAAGGATTTCAGGAAAATCTTCAAACTGATGTCATTTATACTGATTTCAGTAAGGCATTTGACTCAGTCAACCATTCCCTTCTTGCACATAAACTAAATCTTCTCGGTTTCTCACCAAAACTTCTTAGTTGGATTGTGAGCTATTTGAGTGACAGAACCCAACGAGTCCTCTTTAAAAATACTCGTTCCTATCCCGTTCATGCCACATCTGGTGTTCCTCAGGGAAGCCACTTAGGTCCCCTGCTTTTTACACTTTTCATCATACCAAAGGTCATACTTAACTCACGTACTCTCATGTACGCGGATGATGTCAAGCTCTGTTTTCAATTTAGAGACGACTCCTGTCATTCTCGCTTTCAATCTGACCTAGATTGTTTCTTTTCTTGGTGTCGTACAAATCTCCTTAATCTGAACAGTTCAAAATGCAAGCTGATGACATTTTCACGTGCCTGCCCAAAGTACGTATCATACTCTCTTTGTGGTTGTACCTTGGAAAGAAATTCTCTGGTTGATGATCTAGGTGTCCGTTTGGACCGAAAACTCAAGTTTTCCGAACATATATCATCAATGGTTAATAAAGCTTTGGGTGTACTCGGCTTTATTAAGAGATGGTCCAAGGAGTTTGACGATCCTTACCTAACTAAGACTCTCTTCACTTCGCTTGTTCGTCCAATTCTCGAGTACGGATCATGTGTCTGGAACCCTCAGTACACAGTTCATAGAGACCGCATTGAATCCGTACAGAAAAACTACTTAATGTTTGCCTTGCGAGGCCTTAACTGGGATGTAAATTCAAGACTTCCTTCCTATCCTAGTAGACTTTTGTTACTTAATCTGCCTTCTCTAGCCAAGCGTAGAACCATGCTTGGTGTTATATTTATTAACAACCTTATCCAAGGTGACATAGATAGTAGCGACTTACTTAGTAGACTACACTTTTCTGTCCCTGGTAGAATCACCCGTAATTACCTTCCTCTAAAACTTCCCAATTGTAGCTCGAACTATGCCCTGCATGAGCCATTCAGGGTATTATGTTCGGACTATAATAAACTATACTTCATTGTAGCTAACAATAATAACTTGATATCTAGCTTAAAATTACAACTCCTCGCCCACTTATCTAGAATTTAGTTAAATACATACTTATCTTCTTTCTATTCATAGTAGTACTTTCAACATACTGCATGCTTTAACACTCTACTCATAATTAAGAGAGAGATTATCGAGTTACTATAGAAGATTCATAATGGGTTACGCATCGCTAGCTAGACCACTCACAGCATTGCTCAGAGGAGAAGACGGTCGTATTTCCAAAACAGCCACAGCTAGAAAACTAATACAACTCAACGATGAAGCCATATAAGCGTTTGAAAAAATCAAAAGTACTCTAATATCTGATAGTGTCATTTTACAGTATCCCGACTTTCATAAAGAATTTGTCCTAACTACAGATGCCTCAGAATATGTACAATAATTGGAGCAATACTTTCCCAAAACGACAGACCAATATCATTCATATCTAGCTATCCCTATACAATATCACAGCCCATAAAGATTTATCCGGAATTAAACAATATTCCATAATTTTAAAAATCACTGCTCGAGGACTAGCAGGATTTTGAGGAGGGAGAGTTAACTACAGTAAATACAAAACAATACAAACAGTTAACTAATCAATAAATAATAAAATTTAAGTTAATAACAATAAATACAAAACAACATTTAACAAGAATTGCCTAAATAATAAATAACAAAATATTTAACAAGAATTGCAATATTATTCAGTTCAATTAACTAAACATCCGCCGATCCAACTGAAGTACTGCAACATTGTAATACATTGTTCAGTTCAATAATCTAAACATCCGCTCAAACGTCGCAACTGCCACCAACAGCGTCCGCACTTTCTTGCGTGCGCACTTTCGACGACAAATTGCTGACATTGCAGATTATGGTCAGTTCAAACCAGATCTGCAGAGCTCTGCCACGTCGCTGCCTAACACCCACACAATTTAGGGTACTCTAAAATCTTTTCTGTTCAGTCACAATTTGGAGTCGAATAAAACTGCACCAACATAAAGTTTCTGAGATTTTAATAAAACGGAAATTAATTTACATATTCACATTTGTATACTCGTACCACAAATAGGTGACGTGGTAGATCGATCTGAATGTATGCAAGCATTTACATTCACGTGTACATATTGACATATGTTCATACATATAGACATTAGACAGTGCGAGAAGACACAAATGTATTTTTAACTCGTGCCAAAAAATCAAGAAGAAGCATGTATAACGAATTTTGGCCGTCAGCCGTCAGAGGAAGCAAGGGGAACCACATGTAACCCTAGTTTTGGCTGCGGTACGTGCCGTCATTGCTCCTACTGCCGGAAGTGCGGCTAAACTCACCTCGCGAGGGCGGCTGGAAGCCGGCCCCTAGCACGGTCATGTCTCTGTTAGGGGTGCTGACTAATTGTCGTCGGGCGAAGATTGTGATTCTATAAATCACCCCAATCCAAGGCGGAACAGCATACGCCAAGGGATGCATTGCCGGGGGGTAGCCCGGTCGTTAGTATGCGGACCTGTCGCCCTCCAGTTTCATCTAGACTTCCCACGGTACGCGGGCTATGCCGTGGGCGACATTCCCTTCCCGCCTACTCGTGGGTACAAAGAATGGATAAACTTTTAAAACAAGATAAGTCTGATGCGACTTCAATAGCATCCACCCAGGGCGAAGCTTTAACGGCCCTCTCAGAGGTTAGGTCTCACGGAAGCAGGCTCTCAGATCAAGATGCTGCGAATGGAGTCTGAGAACGTCTTTGTAAAACTGAAGACCCGTGAGAAGAGGCTTTTCAAAACCGCACTAAGGGTTCGAGCAGAGCGGAGGCTCTAGCTATCGCCACCGCGTCCCCCGTGGAAACCAAGGCCAAACGGTCCGATACCGTCCTCGAACCCCAAGGGTTTTCCAAGAACCCCAAAAAGACTCATGTGGAGTCCACAAAGCCACCTCACAGCCAGGTGCCAAGCAGCGTAAAACTGGGCTTCACTTCGGCTGACGCTAAAAACCCGCTTTCACCGGAGCAGGTGGCCACGGTGAAAGCTTGCATTGCCAAGGCTTTGCTGCTACATTCCACACCGGGTGTCAGTCCAGGTTTCCAGGGTTGCATACCCCGAAATGAATGGCTGCTCCTGGTGTGCGAGGATAGCCGCACTGCCGACTGGACACATCAGGTCCATCAGCTCTCTCGATATAAAACTACTGGAGAACTCTGAGTTCCCTAAAGCTCACCACATTAGAGGATACTTCCCCAGTAGTGCTGAACTCACACCCGCCGCCACCCTCAGTCCACCCACAGTCAGCTCTGGGCGCAAGCTACCCGCAAGGGTACCCCCCGCGACTGGAATCGCGAGGCAACCAACCCCGAGCAGCTCTGCTAGACTGCCGAAGGGCATCCGACGCGATGACTCTCGGGGAGGCAAGGCATGTGGCCACCCTGTGCAGGGTCGTCTGTAAAGACAAGATTTACCTGGCTCTCGTCCAAGAGCCATGGTTAATAGGTGGCCTCGTCCGTGGACTATCATGCGGATCATGTACGTTACTATATG
Source organism: Zaprionus ornatus (assembly GCA_018904035.1). Lineage (NCBI taxonomy): Eukaryota > Metazoa > Arthropoda > Insecta > Diptera > Drosophilidae > Zaprionus > Zaprionus ornatus. Next base: position 711,195 of record JAEIFZ010000243.1, on the reverse strand, counting down.
ACCGTATGTTGATGAATAACAGTGTGAGACACTTCCCTATAACTAACTTCATCCACAGGGACCTGGTGGCAACGGCTATGGAGGTAGCCATTGCTGATGGCGTCCGGGAAGTATTGATCGACTCTGCATACTTCCCCGCCGATGTGGATGATGTACCCCCCGCAGAGATTCAGCGGCTTGTGGAATTCTGCCGCCTTCACAACAAGCCGGATACGATCTGGGGGAGCAGCGACGTCAATAAACGTGGTGAGTCTCTCTTAGATTATCTAATCTGTAGTCATCTAGATGTTGCTAACGTAGGATGTAAACCTACGTTTACTATTAGGGAAGAGGTATTAGATCTCACCCTAGTCAGCAACTCAATTGCGAGTTCGCTTGTAAACTGGCGGGTCACAGACGAAGCCACCTTGTGGGACCATCAGCACTTCAGGTTCGACCTTCCTGGCCAAGTCGAGATCCGCCAGAACTCCTTCTGTCCCAAAAAGACAAACTGGGAACTCTTCAAAACCTCTGTGGCTTTAAAAGCAGACCTGTTGATCAGCAATCCAAGCTCTAACAGTGAGAAAGAACTTGCTGCCAATCTGCTCCAAGATGTGCTTATTACGTCCTTCGAAATCAGCTCAGTTCGGAAGACTCTAACGGTCAACCATAAGGTTCCTTGGTGGAACGAAGAGTTGGCTGCACAATGAAGGAAGGTTAGAAGCCTTTTCAACAAGACCAGATCTAACCGCATAAGTTGGGACGTCTATAGGACCGCTCTCACAAACTATAACAAGAACATTAGACGTTCCAAACGCGATACGTGGCGCAGCTACTGTGGTAGCATAGAGTCGCTGCCAGAGGCAATGGAATATGGCTTCTCAAAAGAGCAGACGGCTCTTTCACTCAAGATCGTAGGGATGCACTTGAACTACTACAAGTTCACTTCCCAGGTTCTGTGGCGAACCCAGATCTCTCCAGTCACGTTGACGCCACCTTGTCACCTGACTCACGTGGAGCCAGTCCATCTGGAATCATCTTTGATCCTGAAAAGGTCAAATGGGCTGTAGATTCCTTCGCTCCCTTCAAAGCCCCAAGGGGTGATCAAATCTTTCCAGCCCTTCTCCAAAATAGCCTGGATCATATTCTTGAACCGCTGGTCGGCCTTTTTAGAGCTAGTCTCAGTCTAGTAGTCGACAAACTACTAATTATACTTGCAGAACAGGGCGTGGAAGCGATTGGCTACGCCGACGACCTGGCTCTCGTAGTGAACGGGAACTATGCCAACACCGTGACAGAGTTGATGCAATCAGCTCTGAACACGGTTAGTAGATGGTGCATCAATCCACAAAAGGCAATCATTGTTCCCTTCACTAAGCGATACTCTATTGACATTGGTCAATTACACATTGGCGGCCCTCCTGTGGAACTTTCCAATGAAGTCAAATATCTAGGGGCAGTGATGGGCCACGACGCGCCATCTTTGATTGTCGACAGCGTTACGTCAAGAATGCGTCGACAATGTCATGAATGCGTCGACAATGTCGACTATGTAGACAATATGAAGAGTTGGTCTCCGCGCAGACAGCTTTTGAATGAGATCAGTTCGATAAAAGAGGCGGTCGGTCGATATCGATTGCGAATATTCTCGAAGCCAAACTAAAAAAATACGATCGCGCCTTTGACATTTTAAAAAGAACTGTTAAAAATGAGTTTTTTCAATGTTGCACAACGCGAATGGAGAAAAAACATTTTTAGAAGCGTGGGATATGACAGGAGAAAGTGAAATTGCAGAAAGGCTGGCTGACATCGTATCGGAATCTGTAAATCTAGCAGAAAAATTGTATTCCACCCATGTCTATGCTGTTGTTTCAGATAATGCAAGTGCTAGGAAGAAGATGGGAGATATTACAAAGCATTTTGTATGGAAAAGTAATTGTAACAGTCATACAGGCAACCTGCTCGCCAAAGACGTATTGAATAAGGAATTAAACTCAAAAGTAACGTCTATTCTGAAGGAATTCAAGCATCCAGTTTTTTGGAACTTGGCGAAAATAAAATATCCAAATTTAGCAAGATTAGCTACAAGACTTTTGACAATACCGGCTTCCTCCGCTCAAATTGAACGCATTTTTTCGAACTGGTCTCATGTTCATTCATGTGCAAGAAATAAGCTTTTATTTGAAAGATAAAAAAAACTTGTACATATATATTATTCATTAAGAGTTAAAGATGTTTCAGAAGATGACGATAACGAAAAAAAAAAATGAATAAATTGTTTTTTTATTCAATAAAATGTATTATATTTTCTTTACTAAGCCATTGTCGACATTGTCGACGTGTCATCTTCAAACATAGACAATCGTGTAGTCTACACCATGTAGTCTACAGTTACAGTCTACAGTTACGCAGGTCACTGCCATCAGCAAATGCACGAAACTGCATAGGCTGCTAGTTGCTGCTATGAGCTTCTTAGAATCAAACTTCAATCTGGGCTTCTAGCTACCGAATTAGGGCATGCTAGCTTAATCAAAGATATTCCTGACGTTAGAGATCTGCACCAGATCATTATTGGTGATCGGCTGTGCTTTTATTTCGCCCCGCTTATTTTATTTTTTAACCTAGAAACTAACGCGATTTGCTGTATTCATTGTGTTTTAAATTTCTGATTTAGCAGTGTACAGTGTCTTTGCTAACAAGTGAGATTCACGGAAGTCTGGCATAACTACTAAAATTGTGTTTAAAGTAGATTTTATTCTTATTTAACTGACGCGTCATAAGCTTCTTGATATTTTTGTTTTTGTTCCTATTTTGCACTCCCACGCTCATTCGCGCTTGCATCGGTCTCTGAGAGGGCTGCGTTTTGCTAAGAGTTATAGTGGTGTTGTTGCTCTTTCTTGATTTCGTGTCTCGCGCTCTCGCTCTCACGCTTTATTACGCTCTCTGGTATACTAGTAGTGGTAACCAGCTGTGTAACATTAGATTACTTTTACTTTCTTGTTTTTTTTTTAATTTTTTCCTTTTGGAACTAATATTTCGTATTTCGCTTTAACATTTTTGTTTATTTTTTTGGTGTTCCCTACCATATTTCTTCTAGGCATATTAGTCCGCAATAAAAATGCTGGTGTGCTCTGCAACCTCTTGCAAAAACAAGGCCGATTCAAAGCCAGACTTTGTTTCTTGCTGGTTGTGTGATACATTCTATCACATAAAATGCATCGGCTTAACAGAACGAATCAAAGATACCCTCAACAACAATGATTCTGGCCTGAAATGGTCATGCAAAGTTTGTCGGGTGAAAGAACTAAATTTGAGTAAAATGCTTAGGGAGACCAAATTGAAATTTGAAAAGCTGCGTGCATCATTTTCAAATCTCCAATCTGAATTTTCAGATATGGAAACTAAATTTACTAGTTTCGAATGTTCCGATGAGCCTTGCGCACTTCCACCGGCAACTCCTTCAGGTATAACATCTCCAGTTATTGCCTACTTAACCCCCTCTACGTCTACGTCTCCTAACATTTCTCCAGCCGCCCCGGCTGTTTTGTGCGATCCACCACTTTTGATCGTCACCTCTCCAGTCGCGCCTTTATCCAAAAAGAATCTTCAAAATTCTTTTGATAACACTGCCGTTAATACTCAAACGGTTGTTTCAAACGTTAAATCGCTTGTCGCGGTTAAGCCCAAGAAACATGTTTTCGTTTCACGCCTTGCACCCGATACTTCGATTGAAGATGTAAAATCATTTATTCAATCAAAAATTTCAGTACCGAACATTGTAGTAGAAAAGTTTAAATTTAACTACACGCGAGATATCTAATCCTTCAAAATAAGTATACCTGTAGACAATTTTCAATCTGTTTGCAGCGGAGCCTTCTGGCCGCCTGACTTATATGAAAAAGAGTATTCTCAAAAACCAAAAAATCGAACTACATCCTACATTGGACTTGGTTCTAACTCTGCCAACTTCTATGCACACTGCAACTGTTTCCCCTATAATAAAATCACGTTGTTTTCGTAGTACCGATTTTAAAAAATTGAATTGTTTAATTTTGGAACATGATTGGTCATTTCTTTATTCATGTTCCGATTGCTCAGGACCCAAAGCAGTTTTATAACTTTGTTAACTTAAAACGTAAATCAAGTAGATTTCCGTCTCTCTATCATACGAAAATAAGGAAGCAACTGATGATCTGGCAGCCGCCGATTTGTTTGCAGACTTTTTTCAATCAACTTATTTAACTGAACCTTTAGTTCTCTTTTACATCCATACCCTTATAGTATAGAAAATTTTAACACTGTCTTCTGTCCTTCTATCGACAAAACCTCTCTACTAATTGATCTTGAATCGATAAAACCCGTTTTTTCTCCTGGCCCTGCGTACTTAGATTTTGTGCTGATTCGATTTTGAAGCCAATTCATAAGCTATTTGACTTGTCACTATCCAATAGTTATTTCCCACCTATTTGGAAACACTCTTTTTCCATTCCTCTTCGCAAAAGTGGTTCTAACCATGATGTGAAGAACTATAGATGTATTTCCAAGTTGTCCGCAATTCCTAAGATTTTTGAAAAAAATTTTACGGCTCAGTTAACTTTTATGTGTAAATCTATAATTTCACCCCATCAACATGGGTTTATAAAGGCAAGATCAACAGCTACTAATCTTTTAGAATTCTCATCTCACATCAATCTTGGATTTCGGAACAAAATGCAAACTGATGTGGTCTATACTGACTTCAGTAAAGCATTCGACTCCGTAAATCATAATCTCTTAATTCATAAGTTAAATTTGATTGGTTTTCCTCAAAAGCTCCTTCTGTGGATATCTGATTATTTAACTAACAGGTCTCAACGAGTTCTTTTTAAAGAATGTCTTTCTAAGCCGATCTTAGTTACTTCTGGTGTTCCTCAGGGCAGCCACCTTGGACCATTGCTATTTAACCTTTTTATTAACGATCTTCCTTCAATACTCCTTCACTCTAACATTCTTATGCTGACGATGTGAAACTCTGTTTGAGACACAATGATCCAGCAAAGACCCTTCTTCAAACAGATCTTGATTTGTTTTTAGAATGGTGCAGCCATAATCTGCTGCATCTGAACTGTTAATTTAACCCCACTCTTAAGAATATCTGAAGTAACTGATTTAGGTGTCCTCTTTGATCATAAATTGAAATTTGATCGTCACATTACACAAACTGTCAATAAGGGAATTCGACTACTCGGGTTCATCAAAAGATGGGCCAAAGAATTCGAGGATCCTTACACGACAAAGTTGCTTTACACTTCTCTTGTTCGTCCAACTCTTGAATATGGGTCTTGCGTGTGGTCGCCGCAATACCATACTCACCAAGATAGAATTGAGTCTGTTCAAAAGCAGTTTCTACTCTTTGCCTTGCGCAGTTTTAATTGGGTTCCGGGTGTAGACTTACCACCATACTCCAGTAGACTCCTTCTAATTAACCTACCTTCTTTAACTAACCGTCGTATTATATTAGGCGTTATGTTTATTGTAAAGCTAATAAAGTACAATATAGATTCCCCTACTCTGCTTACTCAACTTAATTTCTGTATTCCTTCTAGAGTTACTCGTAATTTTATGCCACTGTCCTTGGCCTTTTGTAGTACTAACTATAGCTTGCATGATATTTTCCGAGTTCTCTGTGCTGACTACAACAGACTGTCTAGAGTTTTCAACTCCGAGTCCTCCCTTTAATCTGTTAAACTGTCTATCCTCAATCAATTAACACAACATGCTAAGCACTAATATTAATCTACCGATCTGATTGGGTTTTACTGGGTTTTCCCCAATCCTTTGCAGCAAATGTTGGATCGAGAATTCTTGTTTTGTTATCCCCAGCCTAAATTTCAAAATATATATTTTTAATTAATTTTAATTCCTGGCTTATTGCAAAATTTTAATTTTGAAATCTAAATTATTTTCTTTTCTTTTTTTTAAATTTCCAATTTTAATTTGATGTAATCTAATTTTAATTTTAATTTTAAGTCGACTGTTTTAGTTGACGTTAAATAAATAAATAAATAAATGGCTGACTGCTGGAACTGTCTGCAGAGGCTGTCGAAAATGAATAAAGTTACCCTAACTTTGGTACCTGGACACTCTGGCTTTCAAGGCAACGAGCTGGCGGACGAGCTAGCGAGGGCTGGGTCATCAGCCCCCCTGCTTGGCCCCGAACCCTTCTGTGGCGTGGGGTGGTCAACTATCTCCTCCCTTGTGAAATCCTGGGCTGTAAGAGCTTACCAATCCCCCAGTTGATCGAAGTACCAAGCTACTCTCTAGGACCTCTACCTCCTTGTTGGCTACCTTAGTGGCCACCACTTGGTGAACTATCACCTCCTCGGATGCGGAGTGCAGGCTCTGCAGAGAGGACGACGAAACTACCAAACACATTTTATGTGACTGTCCGGCCTTCGTATGGACAAGGAGGCAACATCTGCACGTGAAAATCGCAAGTCCCGAGCATATTGACCGTTCCTCGACGAACTATCTGGATCTGGATCTGGAAGATCTAGGATTCATTAGGGAGGCAGAAAAGCTTTTGTCATGATAGGGAGAGCATTTAAGGTACAAAAGATCTTTATGGTCGCAGTGCCTCGCGCTTTCTCCGCTGAGAGACTTCCTCTTTTATAATAATAATAATAATGTATAACAAATTAATATTTATTATTGCAAATACTTATTGCTCTCTCGCTTAGTCTAATGCTTACGACACCTGTCTATTCGCTTTTGAATTGTCTATGCGTTCTTCTTCTTCTGTTTGTCAATTAAATTTGTGCGTATCGTTCGAACATATTATAACAATGCTAAATTTAAATCCAAATAAAGAGTAATTTTCATTGCGAATTAATAACTTATAGTTAAATAGTCGTGGAGATTTGTGTTAACTTTTATTAATAAGCTTTTATAAAAGTGTGCTAGCGAAATTTATTATAATTATTATAGTAGTTATATTATATTAAAATAATATAATTAATAATAATATTCAACTATATTAAATTGCTTTCTTTAAATATAATAAATACAAATACAATCTTGTATTTTGTTTTGTTAGTGCAGTCAGCATCTGACTGTAGCGTTCGACTGGTTTCTAATTTCATTTAGTGAAATTGCTCACCAGATTTTTCTAATTGCTTCAACTAGGGTCCAAGTGTCACTAAATTGTGTTTCTCCTTCGTACACTCTCCTGGACAAAAGTCCCCAAATGTTTTCAATAATGTTAATTTCAGGGGAATAAGGCAGCCACTCGATCAATTTTACGTTTTGGTCTTTAATCCACTGTTTTATAATCCGAGACGTATGGATGGGAACGTAGTAATGTTGGATATGACCATAATTCTCAGACGTTTGCACGTTTGCGTTCATTTGCGAGGTGACAAACTGTAGCTCGCATATTCCGTAGAAAGATATGGCTCCCTACACCATTACCCTACCTGCACTGTGTGTTGACGGTTAAAAGAGATTCTTCCTTTCTTATATTGTGGAAATAGTTATTTTTGATATCCGGTGCATCGCGGTTGCACTTTTAAGGCTTATGGATTTTAAAAAATTCATAGACTATTGTGTTTGTCAAAACGAAAATGTGCGTAACAGACAGAAGGAGGCATCTCCGACCCCAGAAACTATATCTATTCTGAATCAGCATCAACAGACGAGTCGATTGAGCTCTGTCTGTCTGTCCGTCTGCATGAACACGTATATCATAGAAACTATGTAAGCTAGAGCCACCAAATTTTGTAACAACGCTCGTGTATAATGCTGCGTTTCAAAGTTTTAAAATTGCGACACGTCCGTCAATTAAGACAGTCGAATTGAAATTAAAATTTGTTTTTTAAATTGAAATTAGAAATAATTAAGATTTAAGAAAAAAGTACAATGAAAGTATTATTATTTTTAACATTAAATTTGGTACAAAAATAAAAATTTAAATTAATTTAATATAGATATTTGTAAATTTAGGCTCGGGAATAGAATTCCCGATCCAACATTTGCTGCAAAGGATTGGGGAAAACCCAGTAAAACCCAATCAGATTGGTAGATTAGTATAAGTTGTTAGAATGTAGGGTTTATTGTTTAAGAATAGACAGTTTAACAGAGTATGTGGAGGACTCAGAGTTCAAAACTCTAGACAGTCTATTGTAGTCAGCACATAGAACTCGGAAATGGTCATGTAAACTGTCGAAAATCATCGATTATGTTACCAATGCATGCATGTCAGCTGATTGAATGCTATAAATATGTTATGTTAAGTTTATAACAGAGTACTGCAAAATTTTGGTTCTTTCTAATAAACATTCACGAAGTAAAGACGTACGCGCGTTTCTTTTTCTCTTTTATAACTTTCCGGTAACTGCTGCGGTAACGAACTAAAACTAACAGGTTATGGGCCCAGGTTTCGTTTTAGACTAGATGGAGGTGTTATGCACTTAAGAGTGTTTATGTGGTTAATAAACAATTAGAAAGACAGTAAATTGCGACGGGAAAACAAGATGAGTTCGTTGTACCAGATCGAGAAGCTGGAGGAAAACAACTATGACTCATGGTGTGTCCAAATGAAGTGCGTGTTGGTGTATGCTGAGCTTTCGAATGTTGCGTCAGGCGATTTACAGCAGTCATCTGCAGGCGTTGACTGGGTGTTACTTGATCGAAAGGCATTGGCAATGATCACGTTGAGCGTTAAAGTATCACAGTTAGGATATATAAAATACTGTGCATCGGCGAATGCAGCGTGGATAAAGCTACGAGAGGTGCATCAGCCGAGTGGACCTGTGAGGAAGGTGTCATTATACAAGCAGTTGCTTGGTTTGTGCATGTCTGAGGGGCAGAGCATGGTTGGATACCTGAGTAATTTCTGTGAGATATTCGATCAACTAGCTGGAGTTGGAATCACGATAAATGACGAATTACGGGCAATTGTATACTTTCAAGTTTGCCAGTTGAGTAAGAGAATTTCGTTGTCGCCATTGAGACGCGCGACAGTTTGCCGACGTTCGAAATTCTGTGCATCAAACTCAAGGAAGAAGGCGAGAGGAGAGAGAATACGGAAAGGCAAAATTCAACGGCTTTTTCTGCGACGCAAAAATGTGCGAAGCTTGCTACAAAGAAGAATCAACGAAGTGTCGTCTGTTATAGGTGCTGCGAAAAAGGGCACATAAAAGCGAATTGTCGCAAGGCGGCGAACTCACATAATGAAGATGGGAAAGCAGTGTCGGTAACAGGCCGGAAACACCAGTTCACCTTATTGAATGCATTGGATGGCAGCAGCTTTGAAAAGTTCAAATGGATTTTGGACAGTGGAGCAACGAGTCATATGTGTTGCGAGAGGCAGATGTTCACAAAGTTTGAGAAGCATACGGAAATGATCGGTTTGGCGGATGCCGGATTTCTGAAAGCTGAAGGCATAGGCACTGTGCAGTTGCAAACTGAGTCGTATACAGTAGAGCTACTCAATGTCTTATATGTTCCCAAACTGAAGGGGAATTTCATTAGTGTGAGCTATACGGTCGCAAACAAATGCACTGTTAATTTTGACGCAAAAAATGCAAAAATTATGCGAAACGGAATATGTATTCTGAAAGTTAACAGAACTGGAGGTCTATACACGATAGAATGCAAACATAACAGATGTCATGCAGCTGTTAACGCGAATGCGTTGCTTTGGCATAAACGGTACGGACATTATTAGTATTATTATTAATTACGCAAGTCTTATGGATATAGTCAATAAAGAACTAGTTCGAGGAATGGATAACATTGATGTCACAGAGAACACACCATGCAAGACGTGTATGATCAGTAAAGTGCATGTGCAGCCCTTTCCGCAAGCGAGCGAAAGTCGTGCGCAGGAACTGCTGGAATTAGTGCATACGGATGTGTGTGGTCCATTCGAAACTCAATCAATTGGCGGATCCAAGTATTTCCTGACGTTCATAGACGATATGTCACGGCGGACATATGTGTATTTCCTTAAGGGCAAGGATGAGGTGTTTGACAAGTTTATGGAATACAAAAATCTAGTGGAGCGGCAGACTGAAAAGAGAAACAAGAAATTCGATGAATATTTCAAGGAAATGGGAATCGCACAGCAGTTGACAGTGGCTTATACTCCACAACAAAATGATGTGGCTGAACGTGCTAATCGGACGTTGGTGGAAATGGATAGATGCTTATTGGTACAGGTCAAGAATTATGGGCAGAGGCAATATACACAGCGGTGTATTTGCGAAATCGTTCGCCCACTTGGTCATTGATCGGAAGGACACCAATGGAAGCATGGACTGGTAAGAAACCGAATATCAGTCATCTAAATGTTTTTGGTTCATTCGCAGTGGCGCTGGACAAAGGTCAACAGAGAAGCAAGTTCAAACCCAAGGGGAAAGAGTATCGAATGGTCGGATATTCGGAAAATTCCAAGGGCTATCGACTGTATGATCCAGAGTTTAGGAAAGTAGTCGAGAAGCGAGACGTGGTTTTTGACGAGTTTGGACTTCCGGAGCTGGCAGCTGCAGAATGTGTGATGCACAAATTGTCAGTTGACAAGTGTCATATGCCTAATGTTGTTGAGAAAGATCACAACGATGAGATAACTTCTAAGGACGACACGGATGCGTCGTACACATTGGTTGCTACCAAACAAGGTTGCAGTGACGAATCCTACGTGAGCGCATCGGAGGAGTTAGTACTGGAAGAGCAGGCTGAGCGTATTGGTCCAGGCAGACCAAGGTTGCTAAGAACGGGCAGACCCGGTCGCCCAAAGAAGCAATATAATGTACTCAGCGCTATGGTTACTGAGAATGTAACTGTTCCATCATCCTATGAGGAGGCGATGAAAAGTCCAGAGGCAACGTACTGGCGTGAGGCGATGGCGAAGGAATACGAGTCTTTGATTACGAATCAAACTTGGCAGGTTGCAGAATTACCGAAGGAGCATCGGGCAATTGGCTGCAAATGGGTATTCAGCCTGAAGCGAGATGCACTTGGGCAAATACAGCGCTTTAAAGCAAGGTTGGTTGCGAAAGGTTGTTCGCAGCAATATGGCGATAGAGCTGATGTGGCTGGCTCTTACAGGAAGTGTGGGAAACCATTTGAAGGTTTTGCTGACGCAGATTGGGGCGGCGACAAGGTCGACCGAAAATCCTATACTTTCTATGTATATTTCTTAGCTGGTGGTCCGATTTGCTGGAAATCGGAGAAACAACGGAGCGTAGCACTTAGTAGCACTGAGGCTGAATACATGGCTTTATCAGCGGCGTGCAAGGAAGCTTTGGTAATGCGCAGGCTTATCGTTGAAGTCCGATGCGGTATAGATGGAACTAGGAGTGCGCAGGAATTGGCAAAGAATCCTGTACATCATTCACGCAGCAAGCATATTGATATACGATATCATTTTGTACGACAGATCATAAGGGAAGGGCATGTTATGTTGCAGTACGTTTCGACATATAATATGATTGCAGATATACTAACCAAAAATTTGTCGAAAAGGAAGCATATTGAGTTTACGAAATTGTAAAATTTGAAGTAATTTTTGTAAACATGCTTGCATTGAGGAAGGGTGTCAAAAATCATCGTTTATGTTACCAATGCATGCATGTCAGCTGATTGAATGCTATAAATCTGTTATGTTAAGTTTATAACAGAGTACTGCAAAATGTTGGTTCTTTCTAATAAACATTCACGATAAAGACGTACGTTTCTTATTCTCTTTTAGAACTTTCCGCGTCCGGGCTACTGCTGCGGTAACGAACAAAAACCAATATAAACTGTAGTTGGTAGGACAAAAGGTCAAAGATAGTGGATTAAAATGAAGAGTAACTCTAGAAGGAATACAAAAATTGATTTGATTAAGCAGAGATGAAGAATCTATATTGAACTTTATTAGTATTACGATTAACATAACGTCCAACATAATACAACGGTTAGCTAAAGAAGGTTGGTTAATTAGAAGGACTCTACTAGATCATGGTGATAGGTCTACACCCGAAACTTAATTAAAACTACGTAAGGCAAAAAGTAGAAACTGCTTTTGTACAAACTCAATTCTATCTTGGTGAATATGGTATTGCTGCGCCCACACGCAAGATCCATAGTCGAACGGCACGCGACAGTGAGATACCCTTTGACGTGTGTATGTTTCCTTAAAAAGTATCTAATTGTATTATACTAATCGCAAGCTATACATTAATTATAACACTGCAGTGCACTGCCTCCTTGAATAAATTTCGTCAATAATTATCGCCGCAATTTCGCCGTGCGAAAGACTGCAAAAAGCGGTGTGAGCAGTATGGGCGAATATCGATAACTCACAATAAATTGAGTAATAAATAAATATTTCTTTAAATGCATTTTATGATACGCTCTCGCATCGTTTGTCCTTTTCTTTCCTACTCAAGTAATATCGTTATGACGTCATCGACAACTTGTTTGCTGGTCGAAGGTTTAAAATAGATTATCTAATAAATTCAGTGTTTATTGTCCGATCGGAATGCAATTGGAGGAATGAATACTTCGAATGTAAATCGCAATTTAAATCAAAATTATTGTTTGCCAGGGCGGTAGGCATGGTATCCCAAATTGAAAATAAACTTGATCTCCGTATGGTATACAGGAATCTTCATGCTAAATTTGGTATCCCTAACTTTTGTAATATCTGAGATCGGCGCGTTCATCCAGACAGACGGACATGGCTCATAGTGATCCTGAGCAAGAATATACAATGTACTTTATGGGGTTTCCGACGCCTCCTTTTGACTGTTAAGGTTTTGCAGAACAAGGAATTGGAAAATACATTTGAAAAGGCCACATGAGTCTTCGGAAAGTCAAATATAATACATCCTTCAGGAATAGTTGATCAACTATCTATAATAATGAGAAAAACACGAGGAAAACTTTACATGCAGGGCGAAAGAAAAATACCAAGACATATGAGTTTCAGCTAAATAATAGCTTTAAGCCTTATGAAACGTATCCAAGCATTAAACTGCCGAAAAGTGTTCTCATGAAAGCCCAACAGATTGGATGTCCCAAGAAATACTTCAATATGGCTGTAAATTTATCGGAGGTGATAGTTCACGAAGTGATGGCCAATAAGGTAGCCAACAAGGAGGTAGAGGTCTTTCCTGGAGAGTAGCTTGGTCCTTCGATCAACTGTGGGATTGGTAAGCTCGTTAGCCTGCCGCATCCCGGGTTGGATGAACCAGTAGCGTTCGGTCAACCTTGCAGCCCAGGTTTTCACCAGGGAGGAAATATTGTAGTTGACCACTCCACGCCACAGAAGGGTTCGGGGCCAAGCAGGGGGCTGATGACCCGGGCCTCGCTAGTTCGTCCGCCAGCTCGTTGGCCTGGAAGCCGGAGTGTCCAGGTACCCAAGGAAGGGTAACTTTATTCTTTATCGACAGCTTCTGAAGACAGTTCCAGCAGTCAGCCAGTCAGTCGCATACGCGAACTTACTCTTTTTGAGGAGAGGGCTGTATGGCCGCTTGGCTGTCCGAGAAGATGTAGCGAATATCTCCTCTAATCCCCTTCTTAAGGATAAGACGGCAGCAGAACTCAATGTCATGAACCACTGATTGGAAGACTGTGGGCCAGTTGCCCATAGCAATCGAGGTTTTGGAATTGAACCATATATCCCAGCTCAAACCCCCTGATGAGTCTTTGACCCGTCAGTGTACCAATGTACAGAGGGGTCTCTGATGGGGTTGCCAGCATCCCAGTCCCTATATCAAGAAAAGAGCACAGAGCAATGTTCTTGGATGCGAAGGTTTTTTCGATTTCCACTAATTTGTGGAGAGCGACCTCTGTCGATCTACCAGCTATATGCTTTCTCCAGAGAGCACCGAATGTGCATGCCTTAGAGCCTTTCCGCATTCTTGATCAGAAAGGAAGTAAGGCTGATTGGACGATAGCCTGGAAAGATCTGGGTTCGCCACTGAACCTGGGAAGTGAACTTGTAATAAAAGGTCAAGTGCTTCCCTGCGATCTTGAGTGAAAGAACCGTCTGCTCTTTTAAGAAGCCCTATTCCATTAGACAACCCTTCGGCTAATATCTTGTGGAGTCTCACTGCCTCTGGCAGCGACTCTATGCTACCACAGTAGCTGCTATACGTATCGCGATGACAGTTAGGATCTTCCCAACAGAGCTGACTTCAAAGAATATAAGTAGGCAGCAAGTTCTATCTCACTGTTAGAGTTTGGCTTGCTGATCAACAGGTCTGCTTTAAAAGCCACAGAGGCTTTGAAGAGATGAATACTTATATATATACTTTACGCCTCCTTCTGCCTTAATGTATATTCATTTGCACATAGTTAGTAACACTCCCTTTTGAACATTTTCAATGGTCGAAGAGTATAAAAAACAAAACTAATTTTATCTTTGGGTGGTGTATTTCTTTACAGTGTGGATATGTTAATTTTTATATGATATAAAGAGATTTTATTTTTATTTTATTTTATATTTTGTAAACGTGAATTATCGATTCGATTTCTGCTTAAAAGCTATATTAGGATATGTGATAGTTGCTTGTCTTGTCATAATATATGGTAATTCAATGTTAATTAGCGTCTGTCTGTCCGTCTGTCTGGATGAACGCGCCGATCTCAGCTATTACAAAAGCTAGGGACACCAAATTTAGCATGAAGATTCCTGTATACCATACGCAGATCAAGTTTATTTTCAATTTGGAATAACACGTTTACCGCCCCCGCAAACCGCCAATTTTGATTTACATGGCGATTTACTCATTTCCTTACCTTCTGCTTTACTATATATATAGATAAATACTATATGAACTTAGCTTCCAAATTGCAATCCGATCGGACAATAAACACTGAAGTTATTAGATAAACCATGTCGACCCTTCGACCAGCAAAGAAGTTGTCGATGACGTCAGAACTAAATTACTTGCGAAGGAAAGAAAAAGAAAAACGATGCGAGCGCGAAGCGCGAGCTGTTTCTCGACTCTTCTTTTCCATGCTCATGTCAATTACCGAAAATACCTATGCATAAATATATACTAATACTCAACCGATAGATGGCGTGGTAAATGAATATGAATGTATGCAAGTATTTACATGCTTGTGTACATATTTATAATATTCATAATATGCTTACGTGCACATATGATTATTATTTAATAACTCATATTTTAAGGTCAGTAAAAAATACAAAACTATAAAATGCCATTAAATAAGTATTAATTTTGATTACTCGATGCCAGTTATCGATATTCGCCAATTCAAAATTTATAAAGAAACACCGATATATACTGCTCACACCGATTTTTGCAGTCTTGCGCTAAGAAAATTGCGTCGATAAATTATTGAAAACGTATCGAAATTGATGCAAGGTGGCAGCGCACTGCAGTGTTATGATTAATTTGTAGCTTGCGATTAGTGTTATACAATTAGATACTTTTTATAGCAACATACGTCCAAGGGTATCCCACTGTCGCGTGGCGCTCGACTGTTGCTCTCGTTTAAAAATAAAGTAGACTTTCTGGGACTTGTTATATCCAATAAAGGAATAAAAACAAATCTAGAAAAAGTAGAAGCAATAGCCAACTATCCACAACCAAAAACAGTTAAAGAATTAAGAGTATTTCTAGGATTATCGAGTTACTATAGAATATTCATAATGGGCTACGCATCGTTAGCTAGACCACTCACAGCATTGCTTAGAGGAGAAGACGGTCGTATTTCCAAAACAGCCACAACTAGAAAACTAATCCAACTCAACGATGAAGCCATAAAAGCGTTTGAAAAAATCAAAAGTACTCTAATATCTGATAGTGTCATTTTACAGTATCCCGACTTTCATAAAGAATTTGTCCTAACTACAGATGCCTCAGAATATGTACAATAATTGGAGCATTACTCTCCCAAAACGATAGACCAATATCATTCATATCTAACTATCGCTATACAATATCATAAAGATTTATCCGGAATTAAACAATATTCCATAATTTTAAAAATCACTGCTCGAGGACTAGCAGGATTTTGAAGAGGGAGAGTTAACTACAATAAATACAAAACAATACAAACAGTTAACTAATCAATAAATAATAAAATTTAAGTTAATAACAATAAATACAAAACAACATTTAACAAGAATTGCCTAAATAATAAATAACAACATATTTAACAAGAATTGCAATATTGTTCAGTTCAATAAACTAAACATCCGCCGATCCAACTGAAGTACTGCAACATTGTAATACATTGTTCAGTTCAATAATCTAAACATCCGCTCAAACATCGCAACTGCCAACAGCGTCCGCACTTTCGACGACAAATTGCTGACATTGCAGATCATGGTCAGTTCAAACCAGATCTGCAGAGCTCTGCCACGTCGCAGCCTAACACCCACACAATTTAGGGTACTCTAAAATCTTTTCTATTCAGTCACAATTTGGAGTTGAATAAAACTACACCAACATAAAGTTTCTGAGATTTTAATAAAACGGAAATTAATTTACATATTAACATTTGTATACTCGTACCACAAATAGGTGACGTGGTAGATCGATCTGAATGTATGCAAGCATTTACATTCACGTGTACATATTGACATATGTACATACATATAGAAATTAGACAGTGCGAGAAAACACAAAATGTATTTTTAACTCGTGCCAAAAAATCAAGAAGAAGCATGTATAACGAATATTGACCGTCAGCCGTCAGAGGAAGCAAGGGGAACCACATGTAACCCTAGTTTTGGCTGCGGTACATGCCGTCCTTGTTCCTACTGCCGGAAGTGCGGCTAAACTCTCCACGCGAGGGCGGCTGGAAGCCAGCCCCTATTACGGTCATGTCTCTGTTAGGGGTGCTGACTAACTGTCGTCGGGCGAAGATTGTGATTCTATAAATCACCCCAATCCAAGGCGGAACAGCATACGCCAAGGGATGCATTGCCGGGGGGTAGCCCGGTCGTTAGTATGCGGACCTGTCGCCCTCCAGTTTCATCTAGACTTCCCACGGTACGCGGGCTATGCCGTGGGCGACATTCCCTTCCCGCCTACTAGTGGGTACAAAGAATGGATAAACTTTTAAAACAAGTTAAGTCTGATGCGACTTCAATAGCATCCACCCAGGGCGAAGCTTTAACGGCCGACCCCAACAACAGCACTGCAGTCAGTGGGCTGCTGGCTTCCACCCCCAATACCACGGGTCTTGGCCCTGGTACTCTAGGGGACCCGGACAGGCCACGGACTCCCTTGGACGATGAGTTCGCTAGTGCTGCTTTCTCGTCCAATAGCTGTTCAGGCAGGCAGCAACTCGTCGAGGTGATGTCCTTTGACGCTGAAGCTGACGTTGACCTCATCAGCCTCGCTGGCGACGCTTCCGTGGCCTCTCAGAGGTTAGGTCTAACGGAAGCAGGCTCTCAGATCAAGATGCTGCGACTGGAGGCTGAGAACGTCTTTGTAAAACTGAAGACCTGTGAGAAGAGGCTTTTCGAAGCCTCACTCGCTAAGGGTTCGAGCAGAGCGGAGGCTCTAGGTATCGCCACTGCGTCCCCCGTAGAAACCAAGGCCAAACGGACGCGCGATGACTATACCTTCCTCGAACCCCAAGGGTTTTCCAAGAAGCCCAAAAAGACTCATGTGGAGTCCACAAAGCCACCTCACAGCCAGGTGCCAAGCATCGAGAAACTGGGCTTCACTTCGGCTGACGCTAAAAACCCGCTTTCAGGGTTGCATACCTCGAAATGAATGGCTGCTCCTGGTGTGCGAGGATAGCCGCACTGCCGACTGGACACATCAGGTCCATCAGCTGTCTTGATATAAAACTACTGGAGAACTCTGAGTTCCCTAAAGCTCACCACATTAGAGGATACTTCCCCAGTAGTGCTGAACTCACACCCGCCGCCACCCTCAGTCCACCCACAGTCAGCTCTGGGCGCAAGCTACCCGCAAGGGTACCTCCCGCGACTTGGATCGCGAGGCGACCTCCCCCGAGCTGCTCTGCTAGACTGCCGAAGGGCATCCGACGCGATGACTCTCGGGGAGGCAAGGCATGTGGCCTTGTCTCTAAGGCGCTAAATGAGGAAGCGGAGCGCAATTAAGGTGCTCCATTCGAACCTGCACCACGCCAGAGGAGCGTCAGCCACCCTGTGCAGGGTCGTCTGTAAAGACAAGATTTACCTGACTCTCGTCCAAGAGCCATGCTTAATAGGTGGCCTCGTCCGTGGATTATCATGCGGATCATGTAAGTTACTATATGACCGTATGGGAGGTGCCCCTCGCACTGCTATGTTGGTGAATAACAGTGTGAGACACTTCCCTATAACTAACTTCATCCACAGGGATCTGGTGGCAACGGCTATGGAGGTAGCCATTGCTGATGGCTTCCGGGAAGTAGTGATCGTCTCTGCATACTTCCCCGCCGAGGTGGATGATGTACCCCCCGCAGAGGTTCAGCGGCTTGTGGAATTCCGCCGCCTTCACAACAAGCCGCACACGATCTGGGGGAGCATCGACGTCAATAAACGTGGTGAGTCACTCTTAGTAAACCTACGTTTACTACTCTATTAGGGAATAGGTATTAGATCTCACCCTAGTCAGCAACTCAATTGCGAGTTCGCTTGTAAACTGGCGGGTCATAGACGAAGCACCCTTGTCGGACCATCAGCACATCAGGTTCGACCTTCCTGGCCAAGTCGAGATCCGCCAGAACTCCTTCTGTCCCAAAAAGACAAACTGGGAACTCTTCAAAGCCTCTGTGGCTTAAAAAGCAGACCTGTTGATCAGCAATCCAAGTTCTATCAGTGAGAAAGAACTCGCTGCCAACCTGCTCCAAGATGTGCTTATTACGTCCTTCGAAGTCAGCTCAGCTCGGAAGACTCTAACAGTCAACCGTAAGTTTCCAACGAAGAGTTGGCTGTACAAAAAAGGAAGGTTAGAAGCCTTTTCAACAAGACCAGATCTAACCGCATAAGTTGGGACGTCTATAGGACCGCTCTCACAAACTATAACAAGAACATTAGACGTTCCAAACGCGATACGTGGCGCAGCTACTGTGGTAGCATAGAGTCGCTGCCAGAGGCAGCGAGACACCACAAGGTATAAGCCAAAAAGTCGTCTAATGGAATATGGCTTCTCAAAAGAGCAGACGGCTCTTTCACTCAAGATCGTAGGGAAGAACTTGAACTTTTACTACAAGTTCACTTCCCAGGTTCTGTGGCGAACCCAGATCTCTCCAGTCACGTTGACGCCACCTTGTCACCTGACTCACGTGGAGCCAGTCTATCTGGAATCATCTTTGATCCTGAAAAGGTCAAATGGGCTGTAGATTCCTTCGCTCCCTTCTCCATAATAGCCTGGGTCATATCCTTGATCCGCTGGTCGGCCTTTTTAGAGCTAGTCTCACGTGGGGACACATACCCAACTCTTGGAGGAGAGTCAATGTGGTATTCATTCCCAAACAGGGGAATCGTTCTCTTGACCAGTCTAAGTCATATCGGCCGATCAGCCTTACCTCCTTTCTGCTCAAGACTGCGGAACGGCTCTTAGACATGCACATTCGGTGCTCTCTGCAGTTAAACAAACCTCTGCACCCAACGCAGTTCGCGTATATAGCCGGTAGATCGACAGAAGACGCTCTCCACAAATTAGTGAGTGTTTACGTCGAAACGCAGCCGCCAAGAAGTAGGCAACGTTGCGGCGTAAACAGTGCGAGATTCACCAAGGGCTCTCGCGCTCTTTTATCCAGTTTTCCATAATGCTAAGTAGTGTAATAATAACATGTAATAACATAATTTGTTAGTTTTTAATAAACCAGTGAAGTGAACGGATCACGCGCCCCGAATTGTTTATCTTTTATTCGAATTGTTTTTTCTCGCGTCGGTTCATAACTCCACAGCGATCCCCACCAAAGCCAGGAAATCTTCTGTTGCCGCCACCACAAACATTGGTCCTTCGAGCTGGATTTAGTAAAATTACAACTACATAGGACTCACGTCGCTGGATTTTTCATCCCCTCATCACCGCTCGAACCACTACTCCGGCAACAGCATCTCGTCAGGAACCCAGATAAGTACTAAACTTTTACTTATTTTATTCGGCAGAGAGCTGTGTGTAATTCCTCCTTTGAGAAAAAGAAGAAATTTCCTTTTTGCCATAACCTCGCAATTTGCGCTACCGGCATCTCTATACGTGCATAGGTACATACATATGTTGCTGCATTTGTAAGTACATACGTACCTATAGACGACTGACATATTTGAATGTTGTAAATACATATATACAATTGCACACAGTTTCCTCCACATAAATAATGTTTATTAACCTCTGCCATATATGTACCTTCTTCTTCGAACTCTGTTCCAACGCATTGACTCAACCAGAGACAAATGCTGAGGACAAAATCGCCATGTAAACCCGATATGACCACTGCTATTTAGTTTACGAGGAACTTGCCTATCAGTTAAATGAGAATATAGAGACCGCAACGGCTCCCTCTCCAGCACCTGCAGTAGCACAAGTAACCTTCCAGCCACGAAACTACAGCTCACTACCCTTCGATGCTGAAGTTTTCAGCGGTGACTTTTTAAAATGGCCAACTTTTCGAGATCTCTTCTCAGCGGTCTACATTTCCGATCCAGGCTTAAGTCAGATAGAAAAACTTTTCCATCTCAGTCCCAAAACAAGTGGCGAAGCGAAGGCAATCGTTTCCAAATCCCCTCTCACGAATGCTTGGAAGAATTTGACGGATAGGTTCGAAAATAAGCGACTGTTAGTAATCAGCCAACTTAAAATCCTCTTCAACCTTCCGTCAGTTCCTCACGAGTCTGGAGCCGCCATCCAAGTACTTCAAAGCACAGTACAAAGTTGATTAACGGCTCTAGACCATTCCAAAATCAGCACAGAGAACTGGGATTGCCTTCTAGTCTTCCTATGCTGACGTTGTCACTTTAGGAACAGTCCGTACAAAATAAGGCTGAAATTCCATTGTGGAAGGAAATGTCCGATTTCCTTTCAGAGCGCTATCGCACATTAGAAGCGATAGAGGACGTACAACCTACAACAAGCGCACAGACAAGTTCCAAATCTGCTCGAAAAGAGCCTCCTACAAGGAAGGTCAACTCTTTTGAGGCAAAGGTTGTAGGCAAACCTCAAACCTGCAAACTTTGCTCAAAGGAGAACCATCCTATACGTCTGTGTCCGCGCTTTCTCCAAATGGCTGTTGATGAAAGGTCCAATATCATCAAACAGCAAAAGTTGTGTCTGAGCTGCTTCGCAAGAGGACACGTCCTTAAAGATTGCACAAGTCAACATAACTGTTTTACGTGCAAGGGTCGCCACAATACCCTCCTGCATCGTGGCACCCCTCCTACTGCGCCCTCTTCAGCAGATTCTGCAACAGCTCCCCATAATTCGAATATACGGTCCACTCCTTCTACGACTAATATTCAGAATTATTTCACGACGAACACACAAGGTGTTCTTCTCGGCACTGCTCTTATAAATGTGTGCCATTTGGGCATGACTTATTAAGCACGTGCACTGATCGATCCTGGATCAAAGGCTACGTTCATTTCCGAACGGATGTTTAACATCATAAAGCCCTCCTACCAAGCCGTGCAAGTTAAAGTAGCTGGCTTAAATCAAGCCATCTCAGCCAATCCACAAAAGTTGTGTCATTTCCAGATTGGCTCCCCGATCACTCCCTAGTTACAGCTAGAAACTGCAGCCTTTGTTCTCCCTCAATTGGCAGGTAACCTTCCATCCTACACCATTTCCAATGACCTTCTGAAGGACCTGCCAAACCTCCAACTAGCTGATCCGCACTTCCACCAGACGTGCTCCTAGGAGCCGATATCCTACCATCTATCATAAAGAGTGGCTCTGTATCTAAACTTTGTGGAACCCTGCTCGGTCAAGAGACCATATTCGGCTGGATCCTCACAGGACCAGTAGCCAAGTCGAATCCCACGACAGTTTCGTCCTTCACGACGAGGATAAAGATCAGCAATGAACAAAGGCTTGATGATCTTCTCACCAAGTTTTGGGTTGTGGAAGATCTACCAGCAAAGCTGGTAAAAGTTTCTGATTCAGCGTGTGAAAACAACTTTCTTCGCACTACTTCCAGAACAAAAGAGGGCAGATATGTCGTTACGCTTCCTTTCAAAAATCCTGAAATTTTCGAATTAGGAGATTCTAGGTCCATCGCACTCGCTCAGTTTCTCAGAAACGAAGGTCGTTTAAAGAGGAACTTTCCTTTAAAAGAGCAGTACGACTCGATTATTCAGGAGTATTTAGATTTAGGAGATATAAGGCAAGTCTCCCCAAGTAACGACTGTAACAATTTTTATCTCCCTCATCATGCTGTATTCAAACCTGAGAGCACCACGACCAAAGTTCGCGTTGTTTTCAACGCCTCCAGTCCGTCCTCCAATGGGAAGAGCTTGAACGATATCCTATATCCAGGACCCGTTTTGCAATCCGATCTGACCATGCAGATCTTGAAATGGCGTTTTTTCCGTTACGTGTTCAATGCTGACATCACAAAGATGTACCGGCAGATACTCGTCCACACGAGTCACACGCCATTTCAACGAATCCTCTTCAGGAATCCAAATGGTGAAGTATGTGATTATGAACTTAACACAGTCACTTTCGGAATAAACTGCGCTCCATTCTTGGCCATTCGGGATGTGTTAGCTAACATCCCCAAGGACCATCTATTGAACGCCGATTTCCTCGAACTTGAGGAAGCGAGCTTAGCAAAGACTCTAGGTATACGCTGGCAAGCGCATACGGATGAGTTCCTTTTTGCCCCCTCCGAAGCCGATTTGAAACAGTCCTACACGAAACGTGAAGTTCTCTTTCACATCGCCAAATTATTCGATCCAGCAGGCTGGCTGGCACCATTTGTGGTCCGTGCCAAAATTTTCATGCAGGAGATACGGCTGCAAAATCTTGGATGGAATGAAACATTGCCAAGCGAACTCCAACAACGCTGGCAGGATTTCCTATCCAGTTACTCATCCCTCCATAACCTTCGGATCCCTAGATGGGTCCAATATACCCCAGTAGCTAAGCTCCGAATGCATGGTTTCAGCGACGCATCTCAGCGAAAATCAACACAAGACTTCAAGCCATCTCCTTGTAGCCAAGACCAGAGTAGCTCCTGTGAAGACCATCTCCTTGCCCCGTTTAGAACTTTGCGGTGCATTACTGCTAGCCGAGTTATCAGCAACACTCCTCCCTCAGCTTCCAGTCAATAGCTACGAAGAGTACTATTGGACTGATTCCACAATTGTGTTAGCCTGGCTTAGTAAGCCTCCATGTAAATGGACGACTTTCGTGGCTAATAGAGTGGCTAAGATAACTCAGCTCACTAGTTCGAGCAAATGGTCTCACGTCAGATCTGAGCAGAACTCTGCCGATCTTGCCAGTAGAGGCGTCTCGTCAGAGGACCTCATTGGTAATAGACTCTGGTGGCATGGACCCAATTGGCTGATCCTTCCAGCAGAGCAGTGGCCTGTTGTGATCGAAATCGCTCACGAGACAGACGAAGAGCTTCGTCCTGTCAAATGCAACTTAACAAAGTTGCCCCCTTCATCCATTTGTATCTTGGAGAGATTTTCCGAGCTCGACAGAGCACTGCGAGTGCTGGCTTATGTATATCGCTTCATTCAGAGGTGTCGCAAGCCTGATCTTACACTCTCTCCAGATATCAGCAGCTCTGAACTCTCCAACGTTCAAGATTTGCTCATCCGGAGCACCCAACGTACTCAGTTCCACAAGGAGTACAACTGTCTGTTGAACAAGGAACAGATTGCAAGGAGTAGCGACATCGCTAATTTGAATCCGTTCATCGACGCCAGCGGAGTCATGAGATCATGCGGTCGTGTGAGAACATCCGCTTCTTTAAGCTATGATGAGAGGCACCCGCTAATCCTTCCGTACTCATGTACTTTCTCACACCTCCTCGTCCGTTTTACGCATCGTATCTCCCTCCATGGTGGGAATCAATTAGTGATGCGTCTCATTCGATCACGCTACTGGATTCCAAAGCTCCGTATTTTAGTGAAAGCCACCATTAATTCCTGTCGAGTTTGCATCCTCCATCGAAAGAAGTTGCAAACTCAACTCATGGGTACTCTGCCCTCTGCGAGAGTTTCCTTCTCTCGACCTTTCACCCACACGGGACTCGATTTCGCTGGTCCTTTCGAAATCAAGAATTTCACTGGTCGAGCCTGCCTCATAACCAAGGGCTATGTATGTGTGTTTGTGTGTTTCAGCACAAAGGCCATACATTTAGAAGCAACCTCGGACCTAACAACGGAGAAGTTTCTCGCCGCCTTCGCGCGTTTCATCGTGAGACGCGGCTGCCCCCACCACGTTTACTCTGACAACGGAAAGACGTTCGTAGGAGCCTCCAAGGTCCTTACTTCAGAGTTTATGAAGGCAGTGAAGGCTGATGTATCCACAAAATACAGCCATCAAAATCTCGCATGGCACTTCAATCCTCCCAGTGCGCCGCACATGGGTGGCTTATGGGAAGCTGGAGTAAAGAGCTTCAAAACCCTCTTCTACAAGTCCACTTCCTCATTAAAGTACACTTTCGAGGAACTATCCACACTCCTGTGCAAGGTCGAAGCGTGCCTTAACTCCAGGCCGATTTCCCCTATGTCTGAGAGCCCCACCGATCTTTTAGTCTTGACTCCTGCCCACTTTCTGATCGGCGGTCCGATCATGTCCGTCGCAGAGCCTGAAATCCAAGAAGACGCTGTATCCATCATCAACCGATGGCAGCGACTTAAGGCTCTGCATCAACAGTTTTCTTTCCGTTGGAAAGAGGAATACCTCAAAGAGTTGCACAAACGCTCCAAGTGGCAACTCCCAACGCGAAACCTCCAAGTCGGCGACATGGTGGTTGTCAAGGAAGACAACCTACCAGTCAACGAATGGCGTCCGGGCCGCATCCACGCCATCTATCCTGGCGCTGATGACATTGTCCGCGTAGTGGACATCCTCACCACCCGTGGCGTCATCAAAAGGCCAGGCAAAATTAGTCCTACTTCCTTTAAAGGACAAGGTCCAGACACCGTCCCAACCTTGTGTTGTCCATCAGTGGATATATGCTCTCCAAACACTAATCCATATATCCACATTCTTCTTTCAGATTAGTGAGATGGCACCACGCAAGGCACAAACACCAGCTAAGCCAAAAGGAGTGAACTCCATCAGATGCCGCGTCTGCAGAGGAGTCCACGCCTTAAAGAAGTGCCAAAGGTTCCTGCGGCTGGCTGTGGAAAAGCGTCTTCGGGCAGTGTTGATCAACAAATACTGCCCGAACTGTCTTGCCCATGAACATTCCAAGGGTTCATGTCCCAGCGGCGGCACCTGCCGCACATGCGGTGAGGGCCACCACGCACTGCTCCACCTTCCAAGCACCCCTCAATCCGAGATGCATGCAACCTCGCCATCCGTGACGCCTCTTCCACCTTTGGAATCCCTGGCGACATCCCCCTCTGTGGCAATCAGCATGATGCCGACCGCCATAGTCAACCTGGACATGGCCGGCAAAATCTTCGAGGTGCGCGTGCTGTTGGACGCGTGTAGTCCATATAGCCGCATGCCCACCTCACTGGCAAAGGCCTTTGCCCTCTCCGCCGAAAATGGGTTTTGCGGCGCCTTGTTCAGGTCAAGGGCGTCGCCAGAGTTCTCCATTACAGTGAATCTGAAGATGGAAGATGTGCAGATCAGGACTCCGGCACAGAAAGTCAACAAGGAGCTGCTAACAAGCTATCCGGGCATCACGTTGGCGAAATCTCGGTGCCATGTGCCGAGCAGAGTCTCCATAGTTCTGGGGGCCGACGTCTATGGAGACGTACTCCTTCCAGGGCTTGTTCCATCCCACGGTGGACTGCCGTTGGCCCAGAACACTCTGTTTGGCTGGGTCCTATCCGGTGTCTTCAAGACATAGTCCGCCAGCGCTCCTAAGGCCCCTCCAGCGGCATCCAAAGGATCCCGTCTCCAACCTCAAGTTGCAATAGTATTGCAAGGGGGGCGGGATGTTTACGTCGAAACGCAGCCGCCAAGAAGTAGGCAACGTCGGTTCATAACTCCACAGCGATCCCCACCAAAGCCAGGAAATCTTCTGTTGCCGCCACCACAAACAGTGAGTAAAATCGAAGAAGCCTTCGCATCCAAGAATATTGCCCGTCCCATAATCCGGTGGATTGACGCTATGTTCAAATACCGGACTATATCCTCTACCCTGGACACAACGACCGCCTACATTAGTGCGCTAAAAGGGTGTCCCCAGGGAAGGGTCCTATCCCCTTTGCTCTGGTCCCTAGTAGTCGACAAACTACTAATTATACTTGCAGAACAGGGCGTGGAAGCGATTGGCTACGCCGACGACCTGGCTCTCGTAGTGAACGGGAACTATGCCAACACCGTGACAGAGTTGATGCAATCAGCTCTGAACACGGTTAGTAGATAGTGCATCAATCCACAAAAGGCAATCATTGTTCCCTTCACTAAGCGAACTTTCCAATGAAGTCAAATATCTAGGGGCAGTGATGGGCCACGACGCGCCATCTTTGATTGTCGACAGCGTTACGTCAAGAATGCGTCGACAATGTCATGAATGCGTCGACAATGTCGACTATGTAGACAATATGAAGAGTTGGTCTCCGCGCAGACAGCTTTTGAAAGAGATCAGTTCGATAAAAGAGGCGGTCGGTCGATATCGATTGCGAATATTCTCGAAGCTAAACTAAAAAAATACGACCGCGTCTTTGACATCTTAAAAAGAACTGTTAAAAATGAGTTGTTTCAATGTTGCACAACGCGAATGGAGAAAAAACATTTTTAGAAGCGTGGGATATGACAGGAGAAAGTGAAACTGTATTCCACCCATGTCTATGCTGTTGTTTCAGATAATGCAAGTGCTATGAAGAAGATGGGAGATATTACAAAGCATTTTGTATGGAAAAGTAATTGTAACAGTCATACAGGCAACCTGCTCGCCAAAGACGTATTGAATAAGGAATTAAACTCAAAAGTAACGTCTATTCTGAAGGAATTCAAGCATACAGTTGGCGAAAATAAAATATCCAAATTTAGCAAGATTAGCTACAAGACTTTTGACAATACCGGCTTCGTCCGCTCAAATTGAACGCATTTTTTCGAACTGGTCTCATGTTCATTCATGTGCAAGAAATAAGCTTTTATTTGAAAGATAAAAAAAACTTGTACATATATATTATTCATTAAGAGTTAAAGATGTTTCAGAAGATGACGATAACGAATAAAATAAAAATGAATAAATTGTTTTTTCATTTAATAAAATGTATTATATTTTCTTTACTAAGCCATTGTCGACATTGTCGACGTGTCATCTTCAAACATTGTCGACATTCGATTGTCGACACGTAGACAATAGTGTAGTCTACACCGTGTAGTCTACGCGGCACATCACTGTCTAGGGGTAACCCTTGATAAACGACTAAACTGGATCTCCCACCTATACAACACTCTATCAAAGGCTACTCATGCAATGTGGGAATGCAGAAGACTCTTTTTTAGAATCTGGAGTCTCAAATCATGCCCCATTCGGTGGTTAGTTGAGATGATGGTAAGACCGATCGTAACCTACGCTGCTATTGTGTGGTGGCCAAAGGTTACGCAGGTCACTGCCATCAGCAAATGCACGAAACGGCATAGGCTGCTAGTTGCTGCTATGAGCTTCTTAGAATCAAACTTCAATCTGGGTTTCTAGCTGGCGAATCAGGGCATGCTAGCTTAATCAAATATATTCCTGGCTTAGAGATCTGCACCAGATCAGATTCTATGACCAAGGAACTCTTCTTTGGTTCAAAATTTATAACCCTCATCCCGGACCGTAGGGACTGGGATGCTGGCAACCCCATCAGAGACCCCAATAGTATACATTGGTACACCGACGGGTCAAAGACTGTTCAGGGGGTTGGAGCTTGGATATATGGTCTTCAAAAAGAGTAAGCTCGCGTGTGGTGGCTGACTGCTGGAACTGTCTCCAGAGGCTGTCGAAAATGAATAAAGTTACCCTAACTTTGGTACCTGGACAATCTGGCTTTCAAGGCAACGAGCAGGCGGACGAACTAGCGAGGGCTGGGTCATCAGCCCCCCTGCTTGGCCCCGAACCCTTCTGTGGCGTGGGGTGGTCAACTATCTCCTCCCTTGTAATATCCTGGGCAGTAAGAGCTTACCAATCCCCCAATTGATCGAAGTACCAAGCTACTCTCTAGGAAGGACCTCTACCTCCTTGTTGGCTACATTAGTGGCCACCACTTGGTGAACTATCACCTCCTCGGATGCGGAGTGCAGGCTCTGCAGAGAGGACGACGAAACAACCAAACACATTTTATGTGACTGTCCGGCCTTCGTATGGACAAGGGGGAAACATCTGCACTTGAAAATCGCAAATCCCGAGCATATTGACCGTTCCTCGACGAAAGATCTGTTAGGCTTCATTAGGGAAGTAGAACAGCTTTTGTCATGATAGGGAGAGCATTTTAGGTACAAAAGATCTTTATGGTCGCAGTGCCTCGCGCTTTCTCCGCTGAGAGACTCCCTCTTTTATAATAATATTAATAATATATAACGAATTTATATTTATTATTGCAAATACTTATTGCTCTCTCGCTTAGTCTAATGCTTACGACACCTGTCTATTCGCTTTTGAATTGTCTATGCGTTCTTCTTCTTCTGTTTGTCAATTAAATTTGTGCGTATCGTTCGAACATATTATAACAATGCTAAATTTAAATCCAAATAAAGAGTAATTTTCATTGCGAATTAATAACTTATAGTTAAATAGTCGTGGAGATTTGTGTTAACTTTTATTAATAAGCTTTTATAAAAGTGTGCTAGCGAAATTTATTATAATTATTATAGTAGTTATATTATATTAAAATAATATAATTAATAATAATATTCAACTATATTAAATTGCTTTCTTTAAATATAATAAATACAAATACAATCATGTATTTTGTTTTGTTAGTGCAGTCAGCATCTGACTGTAGCGTTCGACTGGTTTCTAATTTCATTTAGTGAAATTGCTCACCAGATTTTTCTAATTGCTTCAACTAGGGTCCAAGTGTCACTAAATTGTGTTTCTCCTTCGTACACTCTCCTGGACAAAAGTCCCCAAATGTTTTCAATAATGTTAATTTCAGGGGAATAATTCAGCCACTCGAGCAATTTTACGTTTTTGGCTTTAATCCACTGTTTTATAATCCGTATAGATGGGAACGTAGTCATGTTGGATATGACCATAATTCTCAGAAAACTGAGGAATAGCCTTTTGAAGCACATTCATATACACGTTTGCGTTCATTTGCGAGGTGACAAACTGTAGCTCGCATATTCCGTAGAAAGATATGGCTCCCTACACCATTACCCTACCTGCACTGTGTGTTGACGGTTAAAAAGATTCTTCCTTTCTTATATTGTGGAAATAGTTATTTTAGATATCCGGTGCATCGCGGTTGCACTTTTAAGGCCAATGGATTTTAAAAAATTCATGGACTTTTGTGTTTGTCAGAACGAAAATGTGCGTAACAGGCAGAAGAAGGCATCTCCGACCCCAGAAACTATACCTACTCTGAATCAGCATCAACAGACGAGTCGATTGAGCTCTGTCTGTCTGTCCGTCTGCATGGACGCGTATATCATAGAAACTATGTATGCTAGAGCCACCAAATTTTGTAACAACGCTCGTGTATAATGCAGCGTTTCAAAGTTTTGAAATTGCGACACGTCCGTCAATTAAGACAGTCGAATTGAAATTAAAATTTGTTTTTTAAATTGAAATTAGAAATAATTAAGATAAAAAAAAAAGTACAATGAAAATGTAAGATTTATTTTTATTTTATTATTTTTATTTTATAAGTTATTAGAATGTAGGGTTTATTGTTTAAGAAAAGACAGTTTAACAGAGATGTGGAGGACTCAGAGTTGAAAACTCTAGACAGTCTATTGTACTCAGCACATAGAACTCGGAAATGGTCATGTAAACTGTAGTTGGTAGACAAAAGGTCAAAGATAGTGGATTAAAATTAAAAGTTACTCTAGAAGGAATACAAAAATTGATTTGATAAGCAGAGATGGAGAATCTATATTGAACTTTATTAGTATTACGATTAACATAACGTCCAACATAATACGACGGTTAGCTAAAGAAGGTTGGTTAATTAGAAGGACTCTACTAGATCATGGTGATAGGTCTACACCCGAAACCCAATTAAAACTACGTAAGGCAAAAAGTAGAAACTGCTTTTGTACAGACTCAATTCTATCTTGGTACCATATTCACCATGATATTATTGAGTCTGCGCCCACACGCAAGATCCATAGTCGAACGGCACGCGACAGTGAGATACCCTTCGTATGTTTCCCTAAAAAGTATCTAATTGTATTATACTAATCGCAAGCTATACATTAATCATAACACTGCAGTGCACTGCCACCTTAAATAAATTTCGTCAATAATTTATCGCCGCAATTTCCTAGCGTGCGAAAGACTGCAAAAAGCGGTGTGAGCAGTATGGGCGAATATCGATAACTCACAATAAATTGAGTAATAAATAAATATTTCTTTAAATGCATTTTATGATACGCTCTCGCATCGTTTATCCTTTTCTTTCCTGCTCAAGTAATATCGTTATGACGTCATCGACAACTTGTTTGCTGGTCGAAGGTTTAAAATAGATTATCTAATAAATTCAGTGTTTATTGTCCGATCGGAATGCAATTGGAGGAATGAATACTTCGAATGTAAATCGCAATTTAAATCAAAATTATTGTTTGCCAGGGCGGTAGGCATGGTATCCCAAATTGAAAATAAACTTGATCTCCGTATAGTATACAGGAATCTTCATGCTAAATTTGGTATCCCTAACTTTTGTAATATCTGAGATCGGCGCGTTCATCCAGACAGACGGACATACAGACGGACATGGCTCATAGTGATCCTGAGCAAGAATATATGTACTTTATGGGGTTTCCGACGCCTCCTTCTGACTGTTAAGGTTTTGCAGAATAAGGAATTGGGAAATACATTTGAAAAGGCCACATGAGTCTTCGGAAAGTCAAATATAATACAATACATCCTTCAGGAATAGTTGATCAACTATCTATAATAATGAGAAAAACACGAGGAAAACTTTACATACAGGGCGAAGTGACGTTCCCTTTAATCTGTGGCGAAAGAAAAATACCAAGACATATGAGTTTCAGCTAAATAATAGCTTTAAGCCCTATGAAACGTATCCAAGCATTAAACTGCCGAAAAGTGTTCTCATGAAAGCCCAACAGAATGGATGTCCCAAGAAATACTTCAATATGGCTGTAAATTTATCGGAGGTGATAGTTCACGAAGTGGTGGCCACTAAGGTAGCCAACAAGGAGGTAGAGGTCCTTCCTAGAGAGTAGCTTGGTCCTTCGATCAACTGTGGGATTGGTAACCTCGTTAGCCTGCCGCATCCCTGGTTGGATAAACCAGTAGCGTTCGGTCAACCTTGCAGCCCAGGTTTTCACCAGGGAGGAAATATTGTAGTTGACCACTCTACGCCACAGAAGGGTTCGGGGCCAAGCAGGGGTTCTGATGACCCGGGCCTCGCTAGTTCGTCCGGAGTGTCCAGGTACCCAAAGAAGGGTAACTTTATTGTTTATCGACAGCCTCTGGAGACAGTTCCAGCAGTCAGCCACCATACGCGAGCTTACTCTTTTCGTGGAGAGGGCTAGTATGGCCGCTTGGCTGTCCGAGAAGATGTAGCGAATATCTCCTATAATCCCCTTCTCAAGGATAAGTCGGCAGCAGAACTCAATGTCATGAACCACTGATTGGAAGACTGTGGGCCAGTTGTCCATAGCAATCGAGGTTTTGGAATTGAACCATATACCCCAGCTCAAACCCCCTGATGAGTCTTTGACCCGTCAGTGTACCAATGTACAGAGGGGTCTCTGGTGGGGTTGCCAGCATCCCAGTCCCTATATCAAGAAAAGAGCACAGAGCAATGTGCTTGGATGCGAAGGCTTTTTCGATTTTACCCACTAATTTGTGGAGAGCGACCTCTGTCGATCTACCAGCTATATACGCGAACTGCGTGGTGCAGAGGGTTGTTTTTCTGCAGAGAGCACCGAATGTGCATGCCTTGGAGCCTTTCCGCAGTCTTGATCAGAAAGGAGGCCTGGAGAGATCTGGGGTCGCCACCGAACCTGGGAAGTGAACTTGTAATAAAAGGTCAAGTGCTTCCCTGCGATCTTGAGGGAAAGAACAGTCTGCTCTTTTAAGAAGCCCTATTCCATTAGACAACCCTTCGGCTAATACCTTGTGGAGTCTCACTGCCTCTGGCAGCGACTCTATGCTACCACAGTAGCTGCTATACGTATCGCGTTGACCGTTAGGATCTTCCCAACAGAGCTGACTTCAAAGAATATAATTAGGCAGCAAGTTCTATCTCACTGTTAGAGTTTGGCTTGCTGATCAACAGGTCTGCTTTAAAAGCCACAGAGGCTTTGAAGAGATGAATACTTATATATATACTTTACGCCTCCTTCTGCCTTAATGTATATTCATTTGCACATAGTTAGTAATACTCCCTTTTGAACATTTTCAATGGTCGAAGAGTATAAAAAACAAAACTAATTTTATCTTTGGGTGGTGTATTTCTTTACAGTGTGGATATGTTAATTTTTATATGATATAAAGAGATTTTATTTTTATTTTATTTTATATTTTGTAAAGGTGAATTATCGATTCGATTTTTGCTTAAAAGCTATATTAGGATATATGATACTTGCTTGTCTTGTCATAATATAATTCAATGTTAATTAGTATATAATTTTTAGGCCATGGATTTTAAAAAACTTCATAGTAAAATGTGCGTAACAGGCAGAAGGGGGCTTCTCCGAATCCATAAACTGTATCTATTCGGAATCAGCATTAACAGACGATTCGAATGTGCTATTTCTGTCTGTCCGTCTGTCTGTCTGTATGAATGCGTATATCTCAGAATGTATGCTAGAGCCACGAAATTTTGTAACAACGTTCGTGTATATTGCGGTCTCGAACTTTTTTTTAAATTGCCTCTTCCAACCCCTGTAAATCAGTAACACCTTTTTAGAAGCAACAACATAAACTTAACACCAAAATTGAATTCTACACATGACAAATACCTTGACACGGGCGTTTTGTGAAAACTTCATTTAAATGGGAATATAAACAAGTAAGATTCGATAAGAATTATTTATTCAGTTTTTTTATTTTCTTTTTATTTTATTTAACGACAACAGTCCACTTGAAATTAAAATTTATTTTTTAAATTAAATAATTAAGATTAAAAATAAGAAAATAATAAAAGTTTAAGACTTCGATTTAAACATTAAAATTGGTAAAAAATTTTTTTAAATTAATTTAAAATACATATTTGTAAATGTATGCTCGGGAATAGAATTCCCGATCCAACATTCGCTACAAAGGATTGTGGAAAACCCAGTAAAACCCAATCAGATTGGTAGATTAGCATAAGTTGTTAGTATGTAGAGTTAATTGATTAAAGATAGACAGAGTATGTGGAGGACTCAGAGTTGAAAAATTAAATGTATAATACTAATCGCAAGCTACAAATTAATCATAACACTGCAGTACGCTGCCACCTTGCTTCAATTTCGATACGTTGCCAATAATTTATCGCCACATTTTCCCAGCGCGCGAAAGACTGCAAAAATCGGTGTGAGCAGTATATATCGGAACTTCTTTATAAATTTTAAATTAGCCAATATCGATAACTTGCAATATATCGAGTAATCAAAATTAATATTTATTATACCCTTGGACCATTGAAAATGGTCAAAAAAGGGTATACTAACTTTGTGCAAATGTATGTAACAGGCAGAAGGAGGCGTCGGAGACCCCATAAAGTATATATATTCTTGCTCAGGATCAATAGCCGAGTCGATTGAGCCATGTCCGTCTGTCTGTCTGTCTGTCTGGATGAACGCGCCGATCTCAGCTATTACAAAAGCTACGGACACCAAATTTAGCATGAAGATTCCTGTATACCATACGCAGATCAAGTTTATTTTCAATTTGGAATAACCTACCGCCCCCGCAAACCACCAATTTTGGTTTACATTGCTATTTACATTCGAAGAACTCATTTCTTAACGTTCTGCTTTAGCATATATATAGATAAATAATATATGAACTTATCCTCCAAATTGCAATCCGATCAGACAATAAACACTGAAGTTATTAGATAAACCATTTCGACACTTCGACCAGCAAAGAACTTGTCGATGACGTCAGAACTAAATTCCTTCTGCATGAAAGAAAAGGACAACGATGCGAGCGCGAAGCGCGAGCTGTTTCTCGACTCTTCTTTTCCATGCACATGTCAATTACCGAAAATACATGTGCATAAATATATGCTAACACTCAACCAATAGGTGGCGTATATATGAATATGAAGAAAGCAAAGAAGTTGTTGATGACGTCAGAACTAATTTACTTGTGCATGAAAGAAAAGGATAAACGATGCGAGCGCGAAGCGCGATCTGTTTCTCGACTCTTCTTTTTCATGCACATGTCAATTACCCAAAATACATGTGCATAAATGCAAACACTTATACATACTTCATTTGTGTTCACACATACATATGTAAAATTATATACAACCAATAGCGTGGTTGATCGGCATGCATGAATGCAGGTATTTACTAGATTTCTAATATAGACATATTATTATTATTATTTAATAATTTATATATTGACTTTTTATTAAATAAATATTAATTTAGATTTCACGATATATTATGAGCTATCATATCGATAGCTTTTAATATATATTAAACATATCGATATATATTTCATATGTTTTGCATATAAATTATATTAATATGTGTAAATTATATTATATCCCCACGTCTATTGAAACTATGTTTGAAAAAAATGTACTAACATTTCTTCTACTTTGTTTTTTTAATATATGTATATTTTGTATGTATATTAGATTCTATAGATCATTATTATAAATTTAAGGTTTCGCGCACTTTTTAATTGCGGCGATAAATTATTGGCAACGTATCAAAATTGTTGCAAGGTGGCAGCGCTCTTCAGTGTTATGTTAATTTGTAGTTTGCGATTGGCGTGTTCGGTGTCGTCGTCGATTGTCGATTATCATTTGTATTTTCGATATTAAATATAAAATAATATATAATTAATTCGCGTGTTCGTGATACATTTAACATTTAATGCAAATTAATATAGAGTATATAATAAGTAAATCCTCGTGTGTGATTGTTATGCGTTAACGGAACATTTTTTATGCGTGTGAATGATTGCGCCCTGCCCGGAACGTGGCGCGCAATTTTAGAAAAGTGCGGTACACAGCGTAACGTATTTTTGTGCATGCATACATATATGTGTATAGACTCTTCTGAAGTGTGTGTGATTGTACGTGAACATCGGTATCGGTTCGTTTCCGCGATTCAAATTGGAAGTTTCGCTGGAATTTCTTGCAGGTTTAATTTATTATTTCTTTGATTTATATTTATTCTTTTTTCCACATTTTGTTTATTTTTATTTTCCTTATTAAATTTTATTATTATTTGTTCTTTCATTAGATATTTATTTTCATTTATAATATAATTATTTTAAATAATAACATATATTTATTTAAATATATGAATATAATTATAATATATATATATCTATTTAAATATATGAATATATTTATATATATAAATAAATATACTAACTTTATTTTATATATATAACTATATATTAATTTTTGATAAATATATATTCAAATTAAATTAATTTATAAGAATTTTATTTTTAACATACCTATATATTATTTTAAAACTTATATATTAGAAGATGCCTAGACTTAAGAGAAAGTCAGCTTGCAATATGAGTCAAACACAGCGAAAAAGAAATCGTTTGAATAGGTCAGATATAGACTTTTCTGAGCAGGAACGCGTAAATAATCTAGAGGCACATAGAGAACGTAGGCAAAATTTCGAATTTAGGGAAGCTGAAAGGGTTAGAGATAGTCAACAGCATCGAGTCCGCAGAAGTAATATCGTAGAACATTTAGGGCCGTTGAGCAATTACCGGACACAATTCGTCACACTACTCTTCGGGCTTCTTCGCCAATCAGATTACAAGAACAACTTGCTGACACTTCACGTCGTTCGAGGCGCAGGCGAGATGCTGACCTTCGATCTCAGGAAAGAGAGCAGGATGCAGTTCGTCGCCGTGTACGTCGCAGTGATTCTGCAATTAAAACAGACGAACAACTTGCCAACACTTCGCGTCGTTCGAGTCGCAGGCAAGATGCTGAGTTTCGATCTCAGGAAAGAGAGCAGGATGCACTTCGTCGCCGTGTACGTCGCAGTGATTCTGCAATTAAAACAGACGAACAACTTGCCAACACTTCGCGTCGTTCGAGTCGCAGGCAAGATGCTGAGTTTCGATCTCAGGAAAGAGAGCAGGATGCAGTTCGTCGCCGTGTACGTCGCAGTGATTCTGCAATTAAAACAGACGAACAACTTGCCAACACTTCGCGTCGTTCGAGTCGCAGGCAAGATGCTGAGTTTCGATCTCAGGAAAGAGAGCAGGATGCAGTTCGTCGCCGTGTTCGACGAACTGATCATTCAACTAGAAATGCCGAACAACTTGCCAATACTTTGCGTCGATCGAGGCGCAGGCAATGTCCACAATTCAGGTCCAACGCAAGCGGACGAGATGCTGTTAGAAGGGCGATTCAGCGACAAAATTAGGAGACGCGAATTTTAGAAAGGGCAATAGATAGAAGTCAAAGGTCTCAGGTTAGAAACAATCCTATTCGTAGGATTGTTGAGCAGGCACGCAATACTAGTGCACGCCGCAGTGCTCGAATTCGAGCTCAACGTGAGGCCTTTGAAGCCCATAGGAATATGTCGCAAAGAGTGAGTCTATATAGGAGTATTTGCACCAATAGGATAGCAGAGAATAGGAGAAACGCTTCCCGCAATAGAGTGGACCGTGCGAATACCCTTCCAGATGATAGGATATCGCAGGTTAAAACTAGTTTAGATTGCCTAATAGCCAATTTTAATAAGACAGTCAAGCAGGGACCCGATCAGGTTTGCATATGTTGCAAAGGTTTGTGGTTTCCACATCAAGTGGACAAAATTTCGCGTGAGGTCATAGAGGAAAAGTGTAGTGAGGCAGATAGTGTTGATATTTTGTATCTTTCCTCTATGTTTCCATCCCATAATAATAGGTTTAGCTTTTGCAAAACCTGCAGCCGCAGTATTAAGTCAGGGAAAAAACCAAAGGCTTCTATTACAAATGGCCTAAATTTTCCGGAGCTTCCGGAATGCCTGAAAGGCTTGACGCCTCTAGAAGAAAGGCTGATTTCTCCCCGTCTTCCTTTTATGATCATAAAGTCTCTTGGATATGGACGTCAAAGTGCCATTAAAGGAGCAGTGATCAATGTGCCAATTCCAGTTGCAAATGTTGTAACTTCCCTTCCCAGGGCATTTAATGAAGCCGAAGTAGTTCAGATTCATCTTAAGCGTAGGATGGAGTATAACCATGATTTCATGGCTGAAACCATAAGGCCCTCAAAGATAGTTGATGCAATTCGGTATTTAGTGAACACAGAACTTTATAAGAAGCACAAGGTTACTATCAATGAGCAGTGGTTGTCTTCAGCTGAGACTGTACCATTTGTTGCGTCAGCAGACGACAGGGACATTGTGTGTCAAATGTTAGAAAAGGCAGCACAACCTAATGAGCATAGAGTAGTAGAAGAAGAGGTAGAGTTGAATCCAGGAGGTCAAGAAACCTTCATGGAAAATGTCCCTGTTGAAAACGTAGATATTCCTCGAATTGCTATAGCACCAGGAGAGGGTCAGCGACCTCTTGACATGATAACCGATTGTGATTCAGAGGAGCTGGCTTTTCCCACAATATTTGCAGGCATTAAAAGGAAATGTCAGGAAAGTTTTACAACTATAGTTAGATCAGAGCTTAGGAATTTTGATAGAAGAGGTTAGAACTGATAAATTATTTCATAACTTCAAAAAGTTAGAAATGATTAGCATTAGGAATAGCACATCAATTTGCTTACGTAAGCACTCTGCCACTCATTTGCATTCATTTGCACATAGTTAGTAATACTCCCTTTTGAACATTTTCAATGGTCGAAGAATATAAAAAACAAAACTTATTTTATCTTTGGGTGGTGTATTTCATTACAGTGTGGATATGTTAATTTTTATATGATATAAAGAGATTTTATTTTTATTTTATTTTATATTTTGTAAAGGTGAATTATCGATTCGATTTTTGCTTAAAAGCTATATTAGGATATGTGATACTTGCTTGTCTTGTCATAATATATGGTAATTCAATGTTAATTAGTATATAATTTTTAGGCCATGGATTTTAAAAAACTTCATAGTAAAATGTGCGTAACAGGCAGAAGGGGGCTTCTCCGAATCCATAAACTGTATCTATTCGGAATCAGCATTAACAGACGATTCGAATGTGCTATTTCTGTCTGTCCGTCTGTCTGTCTGTATGAACGCGTATATCTCAGAATGTATGCTAGAGCCACGAAATTTTGTAACAACGTTCGTGTATATTGCGGTCTCGAACTTTTTTTTAAATTGCCTCTTCCAACCCCTGTAAATCAGTAACACCTTTTTAGAAGCAACAACATAAACTTAACACCAAAATTGAATTCTACACATGACAAATACCTTGACACGGGCGTTTTGTGAAAACTTCATTTAAATGGGAATATAAACAAGTAAGATTCGATACGAATTATTTATTCAGTTATTTTATTTTCTTTTTATTTTATTTAACGACAACAGTCCACTTGAAATTAAAATTTATTTTTTATATTAAATAATTAAGATTAAAAATAAGAAAATAATAAAAGTTTAAGACTTCGATTTAAACATTAAAATTGGTAAAAAATTTTTTTAAATTAATTTAAAATACATATTTGTAAATGTATGCTCGGGAATAGAATTCCCGATCCAACATTCGCTACAAAGGATTGTGGAAAACCCAGTAAAACCCAATCAGATTGGTAGATTAGCATAAGTTGTTAGTATGTAGAGTTAATTGATTAAGGATAGACAGAGTATGTGGAGGACTCAGAGTTGAAAAGTTAAATGTATAATACTAATCGCAAGCTACAAATTAATCATAACACTGCAGTACGCTGCCACCTTGCTTCAATTTCGATACGTTGCCAATAATTTATCGCCACATTTTCCCAGCGCGCGAAAGACTGCAAAAATCGGTGTGAGCAGTATATATCGGAACTTCTTTATAAATTTTAAATTAGCCAATATCGATAACTTGCAATATATCGAGTAATCAAAATTAATATTTATTATACCCTTGGACCATTGAAAATGGTCAAAAAAGGGTATACTAACTTTGTGCAAATGTATGTAACAGGCAGAAGGAGGCGTCGGAGACCCCATAAAGTATATATATATTCTTGCTCAGGATCAATAGCCGAGTCGATTGAGCCATGTTTGTCTGTCTGTTCGTCTGTCCGTCTGTCTGTCTGTCTGGATGAACGCGCCGATCTCAGCTATTACAAAAGCTACGGACACCAAATTTAGCATGAAGATTCCTGTATACCATACGCAGATCAAGTTTATTTTCAATTTGGAATAACACGCCTACCGCCCCCGCAAACCGCCAATTTTGGTTTACATTGCTATTTACATTCGAAGAACTCATTTCTTAACGTTCTGCTTTAGCATATATATAGATAAATAATATATGAACTTATCCTCCAAATTGCAATCCGATCAGACAATAAACACTGAAGTTATTAGATAAACCATTTCGACACTTCGACCAGCAAAGAACTTGTCGATGACGTCAGAACTAAATTCCTTCTGCATGAAAGAAAAGGACAACGATGCGAGCGCGAAGCGCGAGCTGTTTCTCGACTCTTCTTTTCCATGCACATGTCAATTACCGAAAATACATGTGCATAAATATATGCTAACACTCAACCAATAGGTGGCGTATATATGAATATGAAGAAAGCAAAGAAGTTGTTGATGACGTCAGAACTAATTTACTTGTGCATGAAAGAAAAGGATAAACGATGCGAGCGCGAAGCGCGATCTGTTTCTCGACTCTTCTTTTTCATGCACATGTCAATTACCCAAAATACATGTGCATAAATGCAAACACTTATACATACTTCATTTGTGTTCACACATACATATGTAAAATTATATACAACCAATAGCGTGGTTGATCGGCATGCATGAATGCAGGTATTTACTAGATTTCTAATATAGACATATTATTATTATTATTTAATAATTTATATATTGACTTTTTATTAAATAAATATTAATTTAGATTTCACGATATATTATGAGCTATCATATCGATAGCTTTTAATATATATTAAACATATCGATATATATTTCATATGTTTTGCATATAAATTATATTAATATGTGTAAATTATATTATATCCCCACGTCTATTGAAACTATGTTTGAAAAAAATGTACTAACATTTCTTCTACTTTGTTTTTTTAATATATGTATATTTTGTATGTATATTAGATTCTATAGATCATTATTATAAATTTAAGGTTTCGCGCACTTTTTAATTGCGGCGATAAATTATTGGCAACGTATCAAAATTGTTGCAAGGTGGCAGCGCTCTTCAGTGTTATGTTAATTTGTAGTTTGCGATTGGCGTGTTCGGTGTCGTCGTCGATTGTCGATTATCATTTGTATTTTCGATATTAAATATAAAATAATATATAATTAATTCGCGTGTTCGTGATACATTTAACATTTAATGCAAATTAATATAGAGTATATAATAAGTAAATCCTCGTGTGTGATTGTTATGCGTTAACGGAACATTTTTTATGCGTGTGAATGATTGCGCCCTGCCCGGAACGTGGCGCGCAATTTTAGAAAAGTGCGGTACACAGCGTAACGTATTTTTGTGCATGCATACATATATGTGTATAGACTCTTCTGAAGTGTGTGTGATTGTACGTGAACATCGGTATCGGTTCGTTTCCGCGATTCAAATTGGAATTTTCGCTGGAATTTCTTGCAGGTTTAATTTATTATTTCTTTGATTTATATTTATTCTTTTTCCACATTTTGTTTATTTTTATTTTCTTTATTAAATTTTATTATTATTTGTTCTTTCATTAGATATTTATTTTCATTTATAATATAATTATTTTAAATAATATACATATATTTATTTAAATATATGAATATAATTATAATATATATATATCTATTTAAATATATGAATATATTTATATATATAAATACATATACTAACTTTATTTTATATATATAACTATATATTAATTTTTGATAAATATATATTCAAATTAAATTAATTTATAAGAATTTTATTTTTAACATACCTATATATTATTTTAAAACTTATATATTAGAAGATGCCTAGACTTAAAAGAAAGTCAGCTTGCAATATGAGTCAAACACAGCGAAAAAGAAATCGTTTGAATAGGTCAGATATAGACTTTTCTGAGCAGGAACGCGTAAATAATCTAGAGGCACATAGAGAACGTAGGCAAAATTTCGAATTTAGGGAAGCTGAAAGGGTTAGAGATAGTCAACAGCATCGAGTCCGCAGAAGTAATAGAACATTTAGGGCCGTTGAGCAATTACCGGACACAATTCGTCACACTACTCTTCGGGCTTCTTCGCCAATCAGATTACAAGAACAACTTGCTGACACTTCACGTCGTTCGAGGCGCAGGCGAGATGCTGACCTTCGATCTCAGGAAAGAGAGCAGGATGCAGTTCGTCGCCGTGTACGTCGCAGTGATTCTGCAATTAAAACAGACGAACAACTTGCCAACACTTCGCGTCGTTCGAGTCGCAGGCAAGATGCTGAGTTTCGATCTCAGGAAAGAGAGCAGGATGCACTTCGTCGCCGTGTACGTCGCAGTGATTCTGCAATTAAAACAGACGAACAACTTGCCAACACTTCGCGTCGTTCGAGTCGCAGGCAAGATGCTGAGTTTCGATCTCAGGAAAGAGAGCAGGATGCAGTTCGTCGCCGTGTACGTCGCAGTGATTCTGCAATTAAAACAGACGAACAACTTGCCAACACTTCGCGTCGTTCGAGTCGCAGGCAAGATGCTGAGTTTCGATCTCAGGAAAGAGAGCAGGATGCAGTTCGTCGCCGTGTACGTCGCAGTGATTCTGCAATTAAAACAGACGAACAACTTGCCAACACTTCGCGTCGTTCGAGTCGCAGGCAAGATGCTGAGTTTCGATCTCAGGAAAGAGAGCAGGATGCAGTTCGTCGCCGTGTTCGACGAACTGATCATTCAACTAGAAATGCCGAACAACTTGCCAATACTTTGCGTCGATCGAGGCGCAGGCAATGTCCACAATTCAGGTCCAACGAAAGCGGACGAGATGCTGTTAGAAGGGCGATTCAGCGACAAAATTAGGAGACGCGAATTTTAGAAAGGGCAATAGATAGAAGTCAAAGGTCTCAGGTTAGAAACAATCCTATTCGTAGGATTGTTGAGCAGGCACGCAATACTAGTGCACGCCGCAGTGCTCGAATTCGAGCTCAACGTGAGGCCTTTGAAGCCCATAGGAATATGTCGCAAAGAGTGAGTCTATATAGGAGTATTTGCACCAATAGGATAGCAGAGAATAGGAGAAACGCTTCCCGCAATAGAGTGGACCGTGCGAATACCCTTCCAGATGATAGGATATCGCAGGTTAAAACTAGTTTAGATTGCCTAATAGCCAATTTTAATAAGACAGTCAAGCAGGGACCCGATCAGGTTTGCATATGTTGCAAAGGTTTGTGGTTTCCACATCAAGTGGACAAAATTTCGCGTGAGGTCATAGAGGAAAAGTGTAGTGAGGCAGATAGTGTTGATATTTTGTATCTTTCCTCTATGTTTCCATCCCATAATAATAGGTTTAGCTTTTGCAAAACCTGCAGCCGCAGTATTAAGTCAGGGAAAAAACCAAAGGCTTCTATTACAAATGGCCTAAATTTTCCGGAGCTTCCGGAATGCCTGAAAGGCTTGACGCCTCTAGAAGAAAGGCTGATTTCTCCCCGTCTTCCTTTTATGATCATAAAGTCTCTTGGATATGGACGTCAAAGTGCCATTAAAGGAGCAGTGATCAATGTGCCAATTCCAGTTGCAAATGTTGTAACTTCCCTTCCCAGGGCATTTAATGAAGCCGAAGTAGTTCAGATTCATCTTAAGCGTAGGATGGAGTATAACCATGATTTCATGGCTGAAACCATAAGGCCCTCAAAGATAGTTGATGCAATTCGGTATTTAGTGAACACAGAACTTTATAAGAAGCACCAGGTTACTATCAATGAGCAGTGGTTGTCTTCTTACTCAGCTGAGACTGTACCATTTGTTGCGTCAGCAGACGACAGGGACATTGTGTGTCAAATGTTAGAAAAGGCAGCACAACCTAATGAGCATAGAGTAGTAGAAGAAGAGGTAGAGTTGAATCCAGGAGGTCAAGAAACCTTCATGGAAAATGTCCCTGTTTAAAACATAGATATTCCTCGAATTGCTATAGCACCAGGAGAGGGTCAGCGACCTCTTGACATGATAACCGATTGTGATTCAGAGGAGCTGGCTTTTCCCACAATATTTGCAGGCATTAAAAGGAAATGTCAGGAAAGTTTTACAACTATAGTTAGATCAGAGCTTAGGAATTTTGATAGAAGAGGTTGTAGAACTGATAAATTATTTCATAACTTCAAAAAGTTAGAAATGATTAGCATTAGGAATAGCACATCAATTTGCTTACGTAAGCACTCTGCCACTCAAGGCATTTCGGCTGCTGATGTGCGTAATGATGAAACTTTAAATAGGTTAATACTTCATGATGATGGCTATAGGCTTTTAAAAGGTATTCGCACGTCTCCTGCTCATTGGGAGGACGAGAAAAAGAAAGTGATGGCTATGATTAGGCAGGTAGGGCTTCCAACTTTTTTTATAACATTTTCCGCAGCGGAAACTAGGTGGCCGGAGCTTTTAGTCTTGCTATGTAAAAATGTAGAC
The DNA here is from genome assembly GCA_018904035.1 of Zaprionus ornatus. Classification (NCBI taxonomy): domain Eukaryota; kingdom Metazoa; phylum Arthropoda; class Insecta; order Diptera; family Drosophilidae; genus Zaprionus; species Zaprionus ornatus. Next base: position 667,082 of record JAEIFZ010000243.1, on the reverse strand, counting down.
AAGCTAGAAGTATTCGAAGAAGAAGCGTTAAATTTGGGGTTTAATGAGAAAGCTCGTCTCATTAGAGCAGACCCAGTGACCTGTGCCAGATATTTCGATTTTCGATATAGACAGGTTTTAAAACTGATGAAAAAGGAAGGAAGTCTTTGGTTGTCACCAGGTCATCAAGTTTTATTGGCGAGTGGAGTTTCAGCAAAGAGGCTCTCCACATATACATGGCATGTTCTGGCTGAAAGACGCCCCAAAGCTCGACCTAAAGCATTTGGATTTAGTCACACATGACTGTGAATTGTTCTGTAGGGAAAATTCGGAGTTAGTAGAGAACAATCGCAGAAAATATAATTTACTAGATGATAGGGAACTAGAAGATGCTCTGAGCCACTTAACAGAGGAAGCAGAAAATGAGAATAATCAAGTAGGAGAACAGGAAGTGGTAGATGATGGCTTCACAGTTTTAGGATTGCCTGAAATAGATCCACATCTAAATGTTTTAAATGTGGATGGAAATATTGATATGAATGATGAAGATAGTAATGTCCGTTTTATCAAGCTTCCAGCCTTAGTTTCTCAGGAAAGCTTAGCTAATATAGTTAGATCTCTTAATTTAAAGCAGAAGCTATATTTTACACATGCTTTGCATAATGCCAAAATCAATACAGTCTTTTATGAATTTGTTGGAGGCGGCGCCGGAGTCGGAAAGAGTCGACTTATATCAGCAATTTTTCAGTCATTATCCGTAATGTATAACAGTATACCAGGAGCTGATCCGACATCTGTTAAAATCCTCTTATGTGCACCAACAGGAAAAGCAGCATTCGGAATTAGTGGTTCGACACTGCATTCCATGTTTTCACTTCCTGTTAATCAATCTCGCTCAGCACCTCTAAGGGCCTTAAGCCATGATTTAGTTAATAGCCTTCATTCAAGGTTAATCGATCTTAAATTAATTATTATTGATGAAATATCAATGGTTAGCTCTCTAATGTTTTCTTATTTAGATTCTCGTTTGAAGCAAATTTTCAAAAATACTTCTCCTTTTGGTGGTGTTTCTATCATCGTATTCGGTGATCTTAGACAGTTACAGCCCGTAGGAGGTAGTTAGATTTTCGATCCAAATACCACTGACCCTTACCATGAAATATTTGGTACGTATCTCTGGGACCTTTTTTTGTATTTTGAGCTCACAGAGATAATGCGTCAACGTGACGATCAGCTTTTCGCTTCTGCCTTAAATAATATGGCATCGGGTTGTATGACAGCCGATGATATTGTCCTTTTCCAATCTAGAATATGCGAACCATCGGCAGTGACCAATGATGCAATTCATCTGTTTAGTAATAATAATGAGGTTGATTTATTTAATGTAACGAAACTTAACTCAATTGCTACTGAGCAATTTTTGTCTACTGCTGAAGATTTTATTAAGGCGGGCCATTTGGAACCAGCTAGGAAACAAAGAATATTAGAAGAAGTGAAGGGTTTTAAAACTTCCGCTACACAGGGACTCTGTACGTCTCTTCTCCTAAAAAATACTGCCAAGTACATGATGACGGTCAATGTAGACACAGGGGATGGATTAGTAAACGGGGCATCAGGTGTGTTGATGCAAATAGATTTCAATACATCCAACACTCCCAACATTTTAAGGATGAAATTTACAGAGGAAACTGTATGAGAATCTGCGCGTTCGAAGTGTACACATCGTACAGATCCTTCATGGACTCCTATTCAGAAAATTGTTCGCAGTTTTCAATATTCAAATAACGCACCAATTAACATTGACCGTAGGCAGTTTCCAATTGTGCCTGCTGAAGGCATCACAATTCATAAGAGTCAGGGAGCTACGTATGGCAAAGTGGTAGTCCATGCTAATTCCAGAATGCAGCGTGCTGCATTATACGTAGCTTGCAGTAGAGCAACTACTGCTTTAGGATTATTCATTATTGGGAATTTTGTTCCTCCTAAGTCTCCCCAAAATAATGATAAAGTGAAAGCCCAATTGAAGAAATTGCGGACTGAAAAACTACTGTGTACTCATTACGATTATTTAATTAACAGTTCTGCCCTTAACATTTTCTTCCATAATACTCAGAGCTTGAATTCCCATCTTGAAACTGTAGAAATACCTGGGTTCACTATTGTGGTTCAACTTGAATCAATTAGGCCTTTAACAGGCATCATAATTTATGTAAAGAACGAGCTAGTAGATAGAGTTTCCCATACCTTTAGCAGTAGAAAAACTTTTGGCTCAGTAGTTTTTGAGTTCGGCATATTTAGGTTTGATGCCATAAGTTTTCTTATATTATATAAAAGTCCAGGTTTTCCTCTGTCCACATTTAAAATAGAATTTGAGGAGATAATTCATCAATTTTCTCGTTTAGGTGATTTAGGGGATAGCTTGCTAGTTTTAGGAGATTTTAATTTGTGCCTCAAAACCTTTAACAGGTGTAAGAGTATTTATAATTTTTTGATTAGCAAAGGATTAAGGAGTTTGTTAGATTTGAAAACGTCCACTACCAATATGGATACACATATTGATTGGGCTATTTCAAATATACTAGATAATGAAAAGATTAGTGCTAGGACTTTTGAGGTTTTGCATAGCCATCACAATGGGATATCTGTTAGTATTCAGGCATGAGTTTGTAATGTTTGGAATAGGTTAGAAATTAAGAAATCTAAATGACAGGATATATGTAAATATGTATGTAGGCATATTTTAATAATTTAAATTTAATTATCTAATAGTTAAGTATAACCATTGAATGGAAAATTATTGGCAAAATATCGAAATTGAAGCAAGGTGGCAGCGCACTCCAGTATTATTATTAATTTATAGCTTGCAATTAGTATTATACAATTAAATAATTTTTATGGCAACATACGTCCAAGGGTATCCTACTGTCGTGTGCAACTCGACTGTTGCTCTTGTTTAATTTCATTTTATGGCTTTGTATTTTTTATTGACCCTTAATAATGAATTATTAAATAATAATCATAGGTGCACGCATATTATGAATATTATGAATATGGACACATGCATGCAACTACTTGCATACATTCATGTTCATCTATACGCCACCTATTGGTTGAGTATTAGTATATTTTTATGCAGATGTATTTTCGGTAATTGACATGTGCATGGAAAAGAAGAGTCGAGAAACAGCTCGAGCTTCGCGCTCGAATCTTTTGTCCTTTTCTTTCATGCACAAGTAATTTAGTTCTGACGTCATCGACAAATTCTTTGCTGTTCGAAGGGTCGAAATGGTTTATCTTATAACTTGAGTGTTTATTGTCCTATCGGATTGCAATTCAGAGGATAAGTTCATATAGTATTTATCTATATATATGCTAAAGCAGAACATTAAGAAATGAGTAGTTTGAATGTAAATAGCAATGTAAGTCAAAATTGGCGGTTTGTGGGGGCGGTAGGGGTGTTATTCCAAATTGAAAATAAACTTGATCTGCGTATGGTATACAGGAATCTTCATGCTAAATTTGGTGTCCGTAGCTTTTGTAATAGCTGAGATCGGCGCGTTCATCTAGACAGACAGACAGACGGATAGACAGACGGACATGGCTCAATCGACTCGGCTATTGATCCTGAGCAAGAATATATATACTTTATGGGGTCTCCGACGCCTTCTTCTGCCAGTTACATACATTTGCACAAAAGTAGTTTACCCTTTTTTGACCATTTTCAATGGTCCAACGAGAGCAACAGTCAAACGGCACGCGACAGTGGCATACCCTTCGACGTGTGTATGTTTCCATAAAAAGTATCTAATTGTATTATACTAATCGCAAGCTGTAGTGGCCGTTGTCTAGCTTGCATTCATAAACTCCAATTATCAAAAAGCGCTCAAATAATTCGCCACACTCAAACGACAATTCCCAATTCGCCGTCGTCTCATTTCAATGTTCTCGCATAATGCAGATAGAAAAAGTGAACATTAAGAAATAAGATGATCAACCGTTACTTTTGGCAACAACCGTTATAATACCGCGCGCATTGGAATGGCAAATGTTCTCTCTCGTTGTCTATAAAGGAGGGCGAATTCAACGTGCATTCACATTTTAATCAGAGTGCAGAGCAGACTGATACCAAAGCGTCCTGATATAGAATTTTAAAAGGAAACATTTGCGAAACGAATATATATATATATAAATACATTATAAATCGGAATTAATAAGGGCTGTAACATTTATATTAAAAGAAAGCCAAAGTTTATTTTATTTGTTTATTTATTTATATAATGCTAAGTTACAAAGTAAATTTATAACTTAACTTAAAGCTATAGCACTGGCTGCAGAGGCCTTTGGCTAGGAGGTTTTAATCACAAGTAGTTGTGTTTGTATAATATGTTTCAGAGTTAAGTTTTTTTTTTTTTTGGAATATATTAATAATCTATTATACATCATTACATTTGACTATTTTTTAGTTTTTTTTTTTTAAATATGGTGAAAGAATTTGGTTTATTTAGGAATATTAATCATTTTTATAATATTAGAGTTAGTTGGATTGGAAAGGAGCGTTAGGGGGGATGTTGTTTTGAAGAATTTTGAGCGTTGGTAAGTAAGAAATGGGGATGGACAGTCTATTAAGATGTGTTCTAATGTTATTGGAGAAGTAGTGTGTTGACAGTAATCACAATTGTAGTTTATATTATGATTGAAGTAATGTTCATGAGTAATTTTAGTATGTCCTAGTCTTAGTCTAAGAAGTTTGGTTTGAATGTTTCTTGGGATTGCATCATGTTGTATGTTTTTTATATAATGGTTGTGGTTTATGTTAGCATCATTTATATTTTGATACCATCTAGATGTTTGGTTAAGTCGATTTAATTTGCTTTAAGTAGTCTTATTTTGATGACGTTGTTTAAATCCCAGGTGTTAAAGTTGTTGGTAAAGATTAGAGGAAATTTAGGTGCTAATTTAGCTTGGTAGTCGGCTAGTTCATTACCCTTTATACCTTTGTGTCCCGGTACCCAAAGTAATAATATCTTAGGGTAAAAGGACATTAACAAACTTCTTATTGTGGCAGGGTAGTATGTGACGTTTACACTGTTTTCAATGGCCTGATGTGAAGATAGGGAGTCTGAACAAATTACAAATTTACCTGGTTTAGTTTTAATAAGTTGGATAGCTTCGTAAATTGCTATAATTTCGGCAGAATAAATTGAAGAGAAATTTGGGAGTAAAACTATTTTTAAAGTTTGATCTACAGTAGTGATAGAAAAGGATGTTGAGTGTTGTGTCTTTGAACCATCTGTGTATATAAAAGTATGATTGAAGAATTGATTTTTAATGGAGATAAACTTTTTTGTAAAGACTATTGGATTGGTGTTTTGGGTATTAAGATATGTAAATTGTATTCTTGTTTAGTTTCCAAGAAGGTTGTTTGAGTGAAATTGCAGGAGGTTCATAGACTTTAATATCTAAATCGCTGCAAAAGTTTACTCCTCTATTTATTGCTGATAGGAATTTAGTTTTAGTTTTATTAAATCTCTTGTTTTTCAATTTCTTTACTATAAAGTTTAATGGCGACTCTTTAGAAAAATATATGTTTTTTATTATATGAGGTTGTAAGAAATTTCTACGTTCGACTACTGTGTTTATTCCAGATTCCATTAAAAGATTGTTAATAGATGTTGATGGAAATGCTCCTAGACTTATTCTGATTGCATTATTTAACATAGTTTGAATTCTTTTCAACTGTGCATGTGCTGTATTGCCATAGATGCAAAGACCATAATCGATTTTAGATATAATTATTTATTTGATGATGGATATTAAGGTGTGGGTGTGGCAGTTGAATTTATGACTTGAAAGACATCTAATTATGTTTACTGATTTAGATAGTGAAAAAGAAAGTTCGTCTAAATGTTGAGACCAATTATATTTGGTATCAAATGTTAATCCAAGTATTTTCATTTTTGAAACAGTTGGTATGAGATAGTTGTTTGTTGAAATTTTGCATTGGCAATTACGTTTCCTACAGATGTGCAGGTGTTTGCATTTATTAAGTGAGAGAGATGAACCCGTAGTAGAGCACCAATCAATGATTTTTTTGAAAACATTATCTAAGTTTGCTGTGTGTTGACGTTGGTTCTGGTTAAATTTCACGAGAATATGAAAATCGTCTGCGTAGCCTAAAAATGTAAGATTTCTTTGAATGTTGATTAAGTTAGCCAGTTTATTATATACTATAAGAAAAAGAATTACTGATATCGTGGGGTATCCCGTTGTCTAATGGGAATGAGTGCGAAATATTATAAGAAACTCGGCATTTGATTTTCCTGTTTTTCATAAAATTAATAACATATCTAAGTATGTTATGTCCTATGTTCCATTCTTGAAGCTGTGTTATAATTGCATGTATTCCAATCTTATCGAAAGCTTTATTAGAATCAAGTTAAATTATTGAAATCTGCTGCTTGTGTGATAGTGATTCCGTTATGAGGTGATCTATACAAGCTGGATTATCTAAAACGGACCTACCTCTCTTGAAACCTACTTGGTTTTTGTGAATAAGTTTGTTTGTTGTTACAAACCACCATAACCTTTTAGCTATAATTTTGTCCAGTATTTTGGCAACACAAGGGTTAAGACTGATTGGTCTATATGAAGTGATTGAGGTTTTGTCTGAGTTTGGTTTGTCAATAGGAATTACTAGGCTGGTCTTATATTATTGTGGAATATGGCTATGAAATATGTTGTTGAAATGGCGTGTTTTCACAGCTAACGAGGCATTAGCTATCATTGGATAAGAAATTCGGTCGATTCCAGGTGTGTGACCTTTTAGGCTAGATACTGCAGAGTCTAATTCAATTTGGGAGATGTCAGATTCGATTTGTTGAGCTGAGCGAGACGGACATGCTATGTATGGATATGTTTTGCTGTATTTAAATGTAGGAGAGAAATTTAGATCTTTGGATTGGTTAGACCAAAAATTCGCAAATGTGTTGGCTATTGTTTTGTCGTTGCAGATAGGAGAGGAAAATTCGGAGCAATTTATAATATGGATGTTTTTTTTTATTGTGCAGACCACAAAATGTTCTAATATTGGACCAAATATTCCTAGATGTGGATTGCGGATTAATGGTTGATGTAAATTGTTTAACTGATTCTTTTTTGGCTAATTTGAGTTCTCTCCTAAATTTAGCTGCAGTCTTACGAAAATGGATAATGTTCTCATTGGTAATGTATTTTTTTAATTTGTTTGCCGCTTGTTTTTTCTCACGATTAAGAGCTTGTAATTTTGGATTCCACAATGGGAGGTTTTTATTATTTTTAATTATTGTAGTTTGTGGAATGGTGTAGTGAGCACTTTGTAGAATGATTTAATTAATACTCCACTCCAGTATTATTATTAATTTATAGCTTGCAATTAGTATTATACAATTAAATAATTTTTATGGCAACATACGTCCAAGGGTATCCTACTGTCGTGTGCAACTCGACTGTTGCTCTTGTTTAATTTCATTTTATGGCTTTGTATTTTTTATTGACCCTTAATAATGAATTATTAAATAATAATCATAGGTGCACGCATATTATGAATATTATGAATATGGACACATGCATGCAACTACTTGCATACATTCATATTCATCTATACGCCACCTATTGGTTGAGTATTAGTATATTTTTATGCAGATGTATTTTCGGTAATTGACATGTGCATGGAAAAGAAGAGTCGAGAAACAGCTCGAGCTTCGCGCTCGAATCTTTTGTCCTTTTCTTTCATGCACAAGTAATTTAGTTCTGACGTCATCGACAAATTCTTTGCTGTTCGAAGGGTCGAAATGGTTTATCTTATAACTTGAGTGTTTATTGTCCTATCGGATTGCAATTCAGAGGATAAGTTCATATAGTATTTATCTATATATATGCTAAAGCAGAACATTAAGAAATGAGTAGTTTGAATGTAAATAGCAATGTAAGTCAAAATTGGCGGTTTGTGGGGGCGGTAGGGGTGTTATTCCAAATTGAAAATAAACTTGATCTGCGTATGGTATACAGGAATCTTCATGCTAAATTTGGTGTCCGTAGCTTTTGTAATAGCTGAGATCGGCGCGTTCATCTAGACAGACAGACAGACGGATAGACAGACGGACATGGCTCAATCGACTCGGCTATTGATCCTGAGCAAGAATATATATACTTTATGGGGTCTCCGACGCCTTCTTCTGCCAGTTACATACATTTGCACAAAAGTAGTTTACCCTTTTTTGACCATTTTCAATGGTCCAACGAGAGCAACAGTCAAACGGCACGCGACAGTGGCATACCCTTCGACGTGTGTATGTTTCCATAAAAAGTATCTAATTGTATTATACTAATCGCAAGCTGTAGTGGCCGTTGTCTAGCTTGCATTCATAAACTCCAATTATCAAAAAGCGCTCAAATAATTCGCCACACTCAAACGACAATTCCCAATTCGCCGTCGTCTCATTTCAATGTTCTCGCATAATGCAGATAGAAAAAGTGAACATTAAGAAATAAGATGATCAACCGTTACTTTTGGCAACAACCGTTATAATACCGCGCGCATTGGAATGGCAAATGTTCTCTCTCGTTGTCTATAAAGGAGGGCGAATTCAACGTGCATTCACATTTTAATCAGAGTGCAGAGCAGACTGATACCAAAGCGTCCTGATATAGAATTTTAAAAAGGAAACATTTGCGAAACGAATATATATATATATAAATACATTATAAATCGGAATTAATAAGGGCTGTAACATTTATATTAAAAGAAAGCCAAAGTTTATTTTATTTGTTTATTTATTTATATAATGCTAAGTTACAAAGTAAATTTATAACTTAACTTAAAGCTATAGCACTGGCTGCAGAGGCCTTTGGCTAGGAGGTTTTAATCACAAGTAGTTGTGTTTGTATAATATGTTTCAGAGTTAAGTTTTTTTTTTTATGGAATATATTAATAATCTATTATACATCATTACATTTGACTATTTTTTAGTTTTTTTTTTTTTAAATATGGTGAAAGAATTTGGTTTATTTAGGAATATTAATCATTTTTATAATATTAGAGTTAGTTGGATTGGAAAGGAGCGTTAGGGGGGATGTTGTTTTGAAGAATTTTGAGCGTTGGTAAGTAAGAAATGGGGATGGACAGTCTATTAAGATGTGTTCTAATGTTATTGGAGAAGTAGTGTGTTGACAGTAATCACAATTGTAGTTTATATTATGATTGAAGTAATGTTCATGAGTAATTTTAGTATGTCCTAGTCTTAGTCTAAGAAGTTTGGTTTGAATGTTTCTTGGGATTGCATCATGTTGTATGTTTTTTATATAATGGTTGTGGTTTATGTTAGCATCATTTATATTTTGATACCATCTAGATGTTTGGTTAAGTCGATTTAATTTGCTTTAAGTAGTCTTATTTTGATGACGTTGTTTAAATCCCAGGTGTTAAAGTTGTTGGTAAAGATTAGAGGAAATTTAGGTGCTAATTTAGCTTGGTAGTCGGCTAGTTCATTACCCTTTATACCTTTGTGTCCCGGTACCCAAAGTAATAATATCTTAGGGTAAAAGGACATTAACAAGCTTCTTATTGTGGCAGGGTAGTATGTGACGTTTACACTGTTTTCAATGGCCTGATGTGAAGATAGGGAGTCTGAACAAATTACAAATTTACCTGGTTTAGTTTTAATAAGTTGGATAGCTTCGTAAATTGCTATAATTTCGGCAGAATAAATTGAAGAGAAATTTGGGAGTAAAACTATTTTTAAAGTTTGATCTACAGTAGTGATAGAAAAGGATGTTGAGTGTTGTGTCTTTGAACCATCTGTGTATATAAAAGTATGATTGAAGAATTGATTTTTAATGGAGATAAACTTTTTTGTAAAGATTATTGGATTGGTGTTTTGGGTATTAAGATATGTAAATTGTATTCTTGTTTAGTTTCCAAGAAGGTTGTTTGAGTGAAATTGCAGGAGGTTCATAGACTTTAATATCTAAATCGCTGCAAAAGTTTACTCCTCTATTTATTGCTGATAGGAATTTAGTTTTAGTTTTATTAAATCTCTTGTTTTTCAATTTCTTTACTATTAAGTTTAATGGCGACTCTTTAGAAAAATATATGTTTTTTATTATTTGAGGTTGTAAGAAATTTCTACGTTCGACTACTGTGTTTATTCCAGATTCCATTAAAAGATTGTTAATAGATGTTGATGGAAATGCTCCTAGACTTATTCTGATTGCATTATTTAACATAGTTTGAATTCTTTTCAACTGTGCATGTGCTGTATTGCCATAGATGCAAAGACCATAATCGATTTTAGATATAATTATTTATTTGATGATGGATATTAAGGTGTGGGTGTGGCAGTTGAATTTATGACTTGAAAGACATCTAATTATGTTTACTGATTTAGATAGTGAAAAAGAAAGTTCGTCTAAATGTTGAGACCAATTATATTTGGTATCAAATGTTAATCCAAGTATTTTCATTTTTGAAACAGTTGGTATGAGATAGTTGTTTGTTGAAATTTTGCATTGGCAATTACGTTTCCTACAGATGTGCAGGTGTTTGCATTTATTAAGTGAGAGAGATGAACCCGTAGTAGAGCACCAATCAATGATTTTTTTGAAAACATTATCTAAGTTTGCTGTGTGTTGACGTTGGTTCTGGTTAAATTTCACGAGAATATGAAAATCGTCTGCGTAGCCTAAAAATGTAAGATTTCTTTGAATGTTGATTAAGTTAGCCAGTTTATTATATACTATAAGAAAAAGAATTACTGATATCGTGGGGTATCCCGTTGTCTAATGGGAATGAGTGCGAAATATTATAAGAAACTCGGCATTTGATTTTCCTGTTTTTCATAAAATTAATAACATATCTAAGTATGTTATGTCCTATGTTCCATTCTTGAAGCTGTGTTATAATTGCATGTATTCCAATCTTATCGAAAGCTTTATTAGAATCAAGTTAAATTATTGAAATCTGCTGCTTGTGTGATAGTGATTCCGTTATGAGGTGATCTATACAAGCTGGATTATCTAAAACGGACCTACCTCTCTTGAAACCTACTTGGTTTTTGTGAATAAGTTTGTTTGTTGTTACAAACCACCATAACCTTTTAGCTATAATTTTGTCCAGTATTTTGGCAACACAAGGGTTAAGACTGATTGGTCTATATGAAGTGATTGAGGTTTTGTCTGAGTTTGGTTTGTCAATAGGAATTACTAGGCTGGTCTTATATTATTGTGGAATATGGCTATGAAATATGTTGTTGAAATGGCGTGTTTTCACAGCTAACGAGGCATTAGCTATCATTGGATAAGAAATTCGGTCGATTCCAGGTGTGTGACCTTTTAGGCTAGATACTGCAGAGTCTAATTCAATTTGGGAGATGTCAGATTCGATTTGTTGAGCTGAGCGAGACGGACATGCTATGTATGGATATGTTTTGCTGTATTTAAATGTAGGAGAGAAATTTAGATCTTTGGATTGGTTAGACCAAAAATTCGCAAATGTGTTGGCTATTGTTTTGTCGTTGCAGATAGGAGAGGAAAATTCGGAGCAATTTATAATATGGATGTGTTTTTTATTGTGCAGACCACAAAATGTTCTAATATTGGACCAAATATTCCTAGATGTGGATTGCGGATTAATGGTTGATGTAAATTGTTTAACTGATTCTTTTTTGGCTAATTTGAGTTCTCTCCTAAATTTAGCTGCAGTCTTACGAAAATGGATAATGTTCTCATTGGTAATGTATTTTTTTAATTTGTTTGCCGCTTGTTTTTTCTCACGATTAAGAGCTTGTAATTTTGGATTCCACAATGGGAGGTTTTTATTATTTTTAATTATTGTAGTTTGTGGAATGGTGTAGTGAGCACTTTGTAGAATGATTTAATTAATACTTGCAGCTTATTTGTGAATGTTATTAGAAAGAGGTATAATATTATTGAAATAGTTAGTTTTAATTTGAAAGTTAAGCCAATCAGTTAAGTTTTTAATGAGCTTTGTTCATTAGAAGTAGAGAGTGTGATAAGGATGGGGTAGTGATCACTACCGTGTAAGTCGTTACAAATCTGCCACTGAATGAATGGAAATATATCTGGAGAACAGAAGGAAACGTCGATATGGGTATACGTATTGTGAGTAGAAAAATGAGTGGGTGATTTATCGTTTAAAACAAAAAAGTTGTTATTAGTAATAAATTCGGTAAGTGTTTTACCCCTCTGGTTGTTTTTGGGGGAACCCCATAAGGAACCCCAGCTGTTAAAATATCCCAATATTAGAATATTGGAGTTAGTATTGATAATATTAAGTAAGTTAGATTCTGTGAATGATTTAATAGGTGGTATGTATGCAGAAATTATTTTCAGTTTTTCAATAGAGTGTGGTAAAGTAACTGAGTAGTTTTGGATAGAGTTGTGTATTAATATTGCTGCGCCTCCATAAGTTGGAGAATAGTTGTTTGAATACAAAGTGTAATTAATAGGGATGGGTATATTGTTTAGGGAATGGAGGTGTGTTTCCTGTAGGGCTATGATTTGAGGGTGATATTTTTTTATAATAATTTGCAGTTCACTGTAATTGTTTATATAGCCACGGATATTCCATTGAATAATAATTAAGGACATTATTAGTTTAGAGAAGAAATATAGTTAACAATGTGATATTTTTACAGTGATTTTGTTTGTATATATTTTTGTGTTCTCGGTCGACTGACTGAGGTGCCCATCTTTCCAACTAGGTTGTATAAGATGCACTCCCCAGTCAGCCGGCCGAGAACACAGAATTAGAACAAAATTATTATAGACACTCCATATTATCGGAGCTGTCTATAGAATTGTCATCAGGCATAAACTTTAATGATTTTTCAAATTTGTTTTGCGATTTTAAAGTTTTAAGTTGTCTTTTAGATAATGAGCGAGGTAAGACTTGAACTTTAGATTTTATAGAATCTGGTTTTTTGTTTGCTTCAGTAGGAGCAATTGTAAAGAGATCATTTAAGTCGCTATATTCAATGACTCTGGGGCTTAGCTTAACTAATGTTGGCTTAATGTTAACAGAAGTTGATGGTTCTGGTGAGGTACTTTTATTTAAGATTGTTTGCACTTGTGTAGTATTTTTAGATATTTCAGAGTATGTTGGACGGTCAGTTGAGTGATTTTTTTTATATATATCATATGCCGTTTTGTTGTCAACTTGCATGTTAGTCTTAATCGCTATAATTTCTTGTTGTTTAATGTATATAGGGCATTTTTTATCATTTGAGGTGTGAGTATTACTAGTTATTTTAGATGTTTTACAATTAATACAATTAATATCTTTTTGACAAGTTTCATGTATTTCATCATTTAAGTGGTAGTTATCCCCGCATGTGGCGCAGAATTTATCATTTCTACACACTTTAAATGTAAGTCCAAAACGGTAACAGTTGTTGCATCGTAGAGGAGTTGGAATGTATGGCCGAATTTGTAATGGTCGAGGTACGAATAAGGAAGTAGTGCTGAACCACACATCTTCAATATCCGACAGTCGGATCAGGAATGCTAACGGACGGAATCCTCTTGTGCCTTAGCTCTTCGGCGTGGGGTAGGATTTTGCCATATTCCTTCTCCACCTCTACACAACTTTATTATTTATGATTCCTAACAGAAACTAACAAGGGAGGCGTTCTCCAAGAAAAATACAAAACCAGCGAGTGTAACTAACGAAAAACGATTGAAGGTTAAATAATAAAAAAAAATCGGACTGCAAGATATAAAGTTTGCGGGGTTCAAAGGTGTTGTGCGACCTCGCTGTCTTTACCCACCCGACCCTAATCTTCAAAAAAAATTATTGTATCCGAAGATACCCTATAACAGTCCGACTATTAACTTATGTTGCCATGTCTATCCAGAGAAAAGAAAAATTTAGCACATCATTGTATTCGTTGCGATGTTCATATTTTATTGCTAACGTTAAGAGGCAGAAATTGGATTGACATAATAATCTATAATAATATTATCCCGGTAGATATTTCATCGTGTACAATAAGTTTCATAACTCTGCATACAGAGAACATGTTTCAATTGGATACGAATTTATGTATATGTGTTTTTATACGCTTGGACCATTGAAAATGGTCAAAAAAGGGTATACTAACGTTGTGCAAATGTATGTAACAGGCAGAAGGAGGCGTCGGAGACCCCATAAAGTATATATATTCTTTCTCAGGATCAATAGCCGAGTCGATTGAGCCATGTCCGTCTGTCTGTCTGTCTGTCCGTCTGTCTGTCTGTCTGGATGAACGCGTCGATCTCAGCTATTACAAAAGCTACGGACACCAAATTTAGCATGAAGATTCCTGTATACCATACGCAGATCAAGTTTATTTTCAATTTGGAATAACACGCCTACCGCCCCCGCAAATCGCCAATTTTGGTTTACATTGCTATTTACATAAAAGTACTCATTTCTTAACGTTCTGCTTTAGCATATATATAGATAAATACTATATAAACTTATCCTCCAAATTGCAATCCGATCGGACAATAAACACTGAAGTTATTAGATAAACCATTTCGACCCTTCGACTAGCAAAGAAGTTGTCGATGACGTCAGAACTAAATTACTTGTGCATGAAAGAAAAGGACAAACGATGCGAGCGAGTTACCGACCCATCGGTACCACGCCTACACTCCCCACCGAAACCCCCTCGATCGTTCCAAGTTCACTAACAATGTTATTGAACCGGGAAACATTGTAGCTAATAAGCAAATGTCGCAACTGCAGACACATCCGCTCAGAAGCTACATCAGCAAGAATATGACTATGTCAAAGCATTGGACAGTTGGCCGGCTGTAAAATTATAATGTAAACAAAATTGTGCTAAGCTAAGATATATATATAAGACAAAGGCATTTTCTCAGATTCCCGAATTCACTCTTTATTCAAGAATGCTATCGAACGGACGTGTATTGTCCAGACATATTAAATAAACTTAAAATTATAAATATCACAAAAGAGATAAAGTACTGTATTGTAAATGTCGCAACTGCAGACACATCCGCTCAGAAGCTACATCAGCAAGAATATGACTATGTCAAAGCATTGGACAGTTGGCCGGCTGTAAAATTATAATGTAAACAAAATTGTGCTAAGCTAAGATATATATATAAGACAAAGGCATTTTCTCAGATTCCCGAATTCACTCTTTATTCAAGAATGCTATCGAACGGACGTGTATTGTCCAGACATATTAAATAAACTTAAAATTATAAATATCACAAAAGAGATAAAGAAGAACACAATTGGAAATTGACTAGAGTAGCGATACATATCTGGATATTGTAACTATCTACGTCACCTGGGCCACGATTGACAGAACCAAGAGGACTCCCGCTCTGATGGTGACTGGCGCAGCCGGAAAACGGAATGAACTTACACAAGATTATATTTAAGATTATGCAGTGAGTAGAGTGCAGTGGAAAATTAATTAAAAAAAACATGTAGCAAATATACACAGCTTAAAATAAAACTATAAACCAGTGATCGGGCAAAAAAAAAAAAAAAAAAAAAAAAGGCCTACATATAACTAAAAACATACAAACAAAAGCACATATCACAAAAAAAAAAAATACACACACACAAAACACATAAGCATAATTAAACTATACACATATAAATGACCAACAGTATATGCCGCAAATATAAACAGTGACGTGGTGGCGGAGTCAAACGCTGACGACGAAACTACATTGTATGTATTTAGTGGCAACAAAAAAGTGCTGACAAAGAAAAATTCAGTTGCTATAGTCGAGTGGAGTATAGCAAAGATCAATCGCTGATATTGCTATACTTATACATTCGCTTCAACAAGACATCAAACGATGATGTCACTGTTGTTGTAAAATAGCTGCACAAAAGAATACCACACAATCTTAAACACATTAGTGCCGTAGTGAAAGAGTGAAGTGTAGTAATGATCAAACGCTGATACTTACTTACAAACTCACTTCAACAGGGTATCAAACGCTGAGACTACTGTTGTTGTCACATAGCACGGCAAGAATAAATATATAAACTATTGGCAAATTCGTAGTATGTATTTAAAAGTAGCAATATCTATCGCTGATATTAGACTACAAAGAATGCTGATACGATCACAATAGCAGTATACATACATACATGCATTCAAAATTAATGTGGCACGATCATTGATTTACAGAGCTATACACATTAATTCAAAATTAATAAAGTTTCTTTTAATTTACAAAAAACTGCTGCACAGTAAAAGATACATATATCTAAAAACAACCATATACTAAAGTATCCTATATTACAGAGAGAACACCACAAACACTCACTAACATATACACTATAAAAAAAAAGTATTATACATATAACATTGTTAAAAACAACACTAAATATTGCACACAAATTGTAACGCATATCTATCTTATATAAATATTCTAAGAACACAATATTTGAAAGAAAAGAGTGTATTCGACTTGGAAGTAGCTTGTGTCTAGATGTCAAAGAAAATTGTAGAAAAAACTAAACAGGGACTAGGCTCAAGTAAATCCGCAGGCCCAACTACTAGAGCGAGTAGTCAGATTGTTGAACAGGTAGCAAATAATATAGATTCTGGCAACGCTTCTCATTCGATCTCACCAACGGTGAGTGGAGTAAGCACTATATCAACGACATTGAGCCCTAATGATATATTATCATTCATTAAGGAATTGCCAACGTTTGATGGCCAGCCAAGTCAGTTGGATAAATTCATCACTAATGTCGAGGAAGTAATAATGCTTATTAGGGGCACCGATCAAACTCCCTATGGATTATTACTTCTTCGGGCTATAAGAAATAAAGTTGTAGGAAAAGCAGATGAGAGTTTGACCCTATCCGGTACCTCACTAGTGTGGGATGATATTAAGGAGGGACTCAAAAGATTGTATGGCAGTAAGAAATCAGAAGCGATTCTCCTTAGGGAAATTCAATCACTCCCAGATAATCTGTCACTTGGTCAGTTATTCGCAACAATTACCAAAATTAGAGGGCAGCTCATATCATCGGTACAAGGAGGAAATCACGCGGCCACTGTAATGGAAGCGAAGAAACAACTTTATAACGAGGTTGCTCTGAACTCATTCATGGTCGCTCTAAGAGAACCCCTTAGAACGATTATAAGACTAAAAAACCCTACAACTATAGAACAGGCCTACGAATTTTGTCAAGTAGAACAAACCTTCTATTACCAAGGAAAGAGAGATAGAAGTTATGCAGAGCGAGGCAATCAAGGTAGTCGTACGAATCCGTACAATAATCAAAATCAGAGACAGACTAACAATAGATTCAGTAGCGGACAGAAACAATATAATAATAGTGGCAAAAACTTTGAACAGAGGAATAACCCTTTTAAGAGCAACAACGTTCCCTCAGCTAGTTTGAATAATATAGAAACGGACCAAAGCGAGGTAGGAAACCAAACAACGACAAATTTTCAGGCAAGAGCCTCCCCAAACCAACTGGGTTCATAAATGGCCAAACACATGGGGCGGGTTTACCTTTCATACTATTACATACAAATGACCACACCCTGTTAAAATTTTTGTTAGATACAGGTTCCACTAATTCTTTTGTTGACCCATTGCTTGTTCAGCCTAAAAACATACAGGCTCTAAGTTCACCAATTACTATAAAAACGGCCCTAGACAAACATACAATAACAGAAAGAACGGCATGGAAGATGCCGCAAGAATTTAACAGGACAGGAGTTATAAACTTACTATTATTTAAATTTCACCCATTTTTTAATGGTCTTTTCGGTATGGACATATTATCACAGTTAGAGGCAAAAATTGATTTAAGTAAACGAAAACTGTTTACGACTGATGCAAATCTTGACATTGTAATTATAAATAATACTACATCAAACATATATACAATAGAGGGACATACTAAAACAATAATACCACTACCGGTACAAACAAGACAGGGAGATATAATATGTAAAGCAGTATTATCCCAGGGCCCTTTAAACAATGACAAACCTACACAGAAGTAAATTATTCAACAATAGAAAAAGAAATGTTAGCGATCATATGGGCAGTGAAATATTTTCGACCGTATCTTTATGGGAACAAATTCACAATTGTTACAGATCATAAGCCGTTAACATGGCTAATGAATTTTAAAGAGCCAAGTTCAAAAATATTAAGATGGAGAATACAATTAATGGAATACGATTTTGATATAATATATAAAAAAGGCTCACAGAACGTTATAGCGGATGCGCTTAGTAGAATTGATCATGAGGTACACACAAACGAAGTAGTAGCAACGGACATCGCAACGAATACAATAACTAACATACAGATACCTATAACAGAAAAACCGATAAATAAATTTAATTTACAAATAGTAATGCAGGGAGGACAGACAACGGAACAGAAAATAATAATACCTTTCAAAAATAAACTAAGAAAATACTTTAGGGAAACAATGTTTACAAAAGAGAATGTAGAACGTATATTAAAAGCAACACTTAAACCAAAAAAGATTTATGCAATTTTTACAACAGATGATATTTTTAAAATAGTACAAGAAGTTTATGCACAAAATTTTCCACAAGATAAAACTTTCACACCTGTTAGATCACTTGAGCTGCTGCCAGAAGAAAAGGATAAAGCTAAGCAAGAAGAAATCATTAATAAAGACCACCAGAATAGAAATCATAGGGGTATAGATGAATCGTATTTACATTTAAAAAGATAAATATATTTTCCTAATATGAAAAGTATGATAGGTAACGTTATTAAGAACTGCGAAATATGCCTCAGGCTAAAATACGATAGACAGCCGCCAAAAGTACCCTATCAAACTCCGGAAACTCCAAGCGCTCCACTTGAAATAGTACATATGGATATATATACAATCAGTGGGAAGTATAACTTAACGCTAATAGATAAATTTTCAAAATTTGCTTGGGCTTATGTAGTAACTAATAGAAATTCGATATGCATTATAAGAGCTTTTAAAAATTTTGTGGAATTATTTGGAATTCCTAAAAAACTGGTATATGACCAAGGTCCGGAATTCGCGGGGGAAGTATTCAAAAAGTTTTGTTGCCAATACAATATTCAATTACATGTCACCTCGTTTCAACAGTCTTCTAGTAACTCACCTGTAGAAAGATTACATTCAACTCTCACAGAAATCTATAGAATAATCACTGATAGCAGAAAAGAAGAAAAACTACCATGTGAACATGAAGAAGTACTATCAGAAACCATGATAACATATAATAACGCTATACACTCTAGTACCAAGTTGACACCCTATGAAGTTTTCCATGGTAAAACCCACACTTTTAATAACTCAGTAAAATTTAATGGAGAGCATGATTATTTAAATCAGCTAAATATATTTCGAGAAAAGTTATACCCAAAAGTAAAACGTAAGTTAGAAGAGACAGTATACAAGAGAACTATGAAACTAAATGAAAATAGAACGGATGAAATAGAAATAGAGGAAGGAGACAAGATCTTTAGAAAAGAAAACAGAAGAAATAAGATTACACCTCGTTTCACAATTCATAAAGTGTGTTTAGATTCGTGCTAGTATCGGCACAATTCATATCTATCCAAGATATTAATGAGTGCACTAATCCCATCGCTAAAATAGAATTAGGAGAATGTTTAATAATCCAAACTTATAAAAATATTAAACATATAATAGACCTACAGGAATATGAAAGCTGTGTAAAACAATTTAGTAGTACACTAAATTTTATACAACAAGATGAAACGCTCATTGACGCAGCTTATATCCTAGAGGGTAAGATAGCCCAATTGCGGGAAAAGATAGAAATACTAACACCCTCGGGAAAACAAAAACGGGGTTTAGTTAACGGATTAGGAAGTATCGTAAAATCAATAACCGGTAATATGGACGCCAATGATGGCCAAGAGATAGAAGAAAAAATAGACACATTAAAAGAAAAAGAAAGAAACTTAACAAATGCGTTACTAGATCAAGAAGCATTTAACAATGAGATACAAGTAAGATTCCAAGATGTAGCAAAGAGTATTAACCAAGAGCAAGTTATGATAAGTCGATACTTAGAAACATCTCAAAATAAAATTTATAAAGAACTATCGAAAGAACAGGACCAAATTAATAAATTACAATACATTAATAGAATAATATATAATATAGATCGGCTTGTAAATCATTTAAATGATCTATCAGAGAGTATAATAATGGCTAAAATAAAAATAATACCTAAGCTAATACTAGATCCAAAAGAGATCACAAAAATTGAAGAGATCATAAGAAAACAAAATGTTACTATCGAATCAAAACAAGACATATACAAATTAATTAAACTAAATACATATAATATACAAGATAAAAAATATTTGAAATTATGATACCTATATTCGAAAAACAAAATTATAAAATTGCTAGAATTATACCATTACCACTCAACACTCATAATAGCACCTAAGTTTATAGCATACAACGATTATAAAATTGTACACCTTTCGAACAAATGCCAACAAACTGCCAACAAATCCATTTGCGACATAGAAAGCATTAAAACACGACCAACAAATGAATTATGTATCCAGAACCTACTAAAGAATAATCACAGTAATTGTGACATGCAAAATACAGGCATGGTCACAAATATATTTGAACCAGAAAAGGGATACATCTTCATCTTCAATGCGAAGAAAACTAAAGTAAAAACACCAGAAGGCGATGAGACCTGCATAAACGGATCGGCGATAATAACTTATGGAAATGCTACAATAGAAGTAAATGGACTGGACTATGTTAACACTGAAGAAAGTATAGTAGAACATCCGGAGATAATTATGCCACCTACAAGAGGAATTTCAAGAAACAACACGGTGGAAACACTGACACTGCAAAGACTGCATCTAGAAGCAATAGACACACACAAGAGGGTAATCATCGCAAGTAACACAACAACACAGCACAAGTCCATCCTTTATATGATAGTGTCAGTACTATCCATAGCGGCAATCATTGGCTGGAAAGCAAGAAGGCCTGTCACAATTTTTACACCAAATCCAAAACATCATGTACCCATGGTCGCGCTGGACATACCGTCATTATGGCCATCGCTTCAATCTGGGGGGGAGGAGTTACCGACCCATCGGTACCACGCCTACACTCCCCACCGAAACCCCCTCGATCGTTCCAAGTTCACTAACAATGTTATTGAACCGGGAAACATTGTAGCTAATAAGCAAATGTCGCAACTGCAGACACATCCGCTTAGAAGCTACATCAGCAAGAATATGACTATGTCAAAGCATTGGACAGTTGGCCGGCTGTAAAATTTTAATGTAAACAAAATTGTGCTAAGCTAAGATATATATATAAACAAAGGCATTTTCTCAGATTCCCGAATTCACTCTTTATTCAAGATTGCTATCGAACGGACGTGTATTGTCCAGACATATTAAATAAACTTAAAATTATAAATATCACAAAAGAGATAAAGTACTGTATTATTGAAGAACACAATTGGAAATTGACTAGAGTAGCGATACATATCTGGATATTGCAACTATCTACGTCACCTGGGCCACGATTGACAGAACCAAGAGGACTCCCGCTCTGATGGTGACTAGCGCGAAGCGCGAGCTGTTTCTCGACTCTTCTTTTCCATGCACATGTCAATTACCGAAAACACATGTGCATAAATATATGCTCACACTCAACCAATAGGTGGCGTATAGATGAATATGAATGTATGAAAGCATTTGCATGCATGTGTCCATATTCATATTATTCATAATATGCTTACGTGCAGCTATGTTTATTATTTAATAATTCATATTTTAGGGTCAATAAAAAATACAAAACCATAAAATGCAATTAAATAAATATTAATTTTGATTACTCGATATATTGCAAGTTATCGATATTGGCCAATTCAAAATTTATAAAGTAATTCCGATATATACTGCTCACACCGATTTTTGCAGTCTTTCGCGCGCTAGGAAAATTGCGGCGATTAATTATTGGCAACGTATCGAAATTGAAGCAAGGTGGCAGCGCACTGCAGTGTTATGATTAATTTGTAGCTTGCGATTAGTATTATACATTTAAATACTTTTTATGGCAACATACGTCCAAGGGTATCCCACTGTCGAGTGCCGCTCGACTGTTGCTCTCGTTTAATTTCTTATGTTTGTTTTGAAATCAAAGGGTTGGATGTTCGTATAACATTATGCAGCTGAATTTGCTTCTCATAGTTTTGTTAATTTAATTTTTGTTTTTCTTATGGGGCACTCATTGATTACAGCTTTGGTGTGCAAATGATTTTTTAATTAGGCTTACAATTTATATAGGTTAAGGGGACAGGTAGCATTCATTGCTGACAGCTTTTTGTGGAAATGATTTTTTTTAAAAAAATGAGGCCTTCAATTTACATAAATTAGATATCAATGTAACATTCATTTCTTTCAACTTTTTGTTGAAAGGATTTAAAAAAAACGAGAGCAACAGTCGAGCGGCACTCGACAGTGGGATACCCTTGGACGTATGTTGCCATAAAAAGTATTTAAATGTATAATACTAATCGCAAGCTACAAATTAATCATAACACTGCAGTGCGCTGCCACCTTGCTTCAATTTCGATACGTTGCCAATAATTAATCGCCGCAATTTTCCTAGCGCGCGAAAGACTGCAAAAATCGGTGTGAGCAGTATATATCGGAATTACTTTATAAATTTTGAATTGGCCAATATCGATAACTTGCAATATATCGAGTAATCAAAATTAATATTTATTTAATTGCATTTTATGGTTTTGTATTTTTTATTGACCCTAAAATATGAATTATTAAATAATAAACATAGCTGCACGTACGCATATTATGAATATTATGAATATGGACACATGCATGCAACTGCTTGCATACATTCATATTCATCTCTACGCCACCTATTGGTTGAGTATTAGCATATATTTATGCACATGTATTTTCGGTAATTGACATGTGCATGGAAAAGAAGAGTCGAGAAAAAGCTCGCGCTTCGCGCTCGCATCGTTTATCCTTTTCTTTCATGCACAAGTAATTTAGTTCTGACGTCATCGACAACTTCTTTGCTAGTCGAAGGGTCGAAATGGTTTATCTAATAACTTCAGTGTTTATTGTCCGATCGGATTGCAATTTGGAGGATAAGTTCGTATAGTATTTATCTATATATATGCTAAAGCAGAACGTTAAGAAATGAGTGCTTTTATGTAAATAGCAATGTAAACCAAAATTGGCGATTTGCGGGGGCGGTAGGCGTGTTATTCCAAATTGAAAATAAACTTGATCTGCGTATGGTATACAGGAATCTTCATGCTAAATTTGGTGTCCGTAGCTTTTGTAATAGCTGAGATCGACGCGTTCATCCAGACAGACAGACAGACGGACAGACGGACAGACAGACGGACATGGCTCAATCGACTCGGCTATTGATCCTGAGCAAGAATATATATACTTTATGGGGTCTCCGACGCCTCCTTCTGCCTGTTACATACATTTGCACAAAGTTAGTATACCCTTTTTTGACCATTATCAATGGTCCATGGGTATAAAAATGAGGCTTACAGTGTCTATAGTTTAAGTTTACAAAGGCACTCATGGATCTGATTTTTTCATTTTTCTTTATGTTTAATATATATGATTATTATTACAAGATAATATTGTTGAAGAGTGCGCTTAAGGATCGTTAAAGTACAAAATAATTTTTTTTATTGATCCTGACACCTTTATTGCTGATATAAAACAGCTGTTAACATTATTTCATTGGTGGTGTCGTTCTTTGTTCTTTGTTTTAATTTTTTTTTTTTCTTCTTTTAATTTGTTTGTTATTGTTCTTTTTCTGGTTTTTTTTTTACAATGATGGTTTGCGTGATCAAAAGGATCAGCAGAGCATTCAAGAGAATAAAACAAAATCACATATATCACAAGCCTAGGACATGCACAGTTGTTGTGTAGTACTCACAATTGAATTTCTCCAGCGTTGAAAGGCCTTCCAGCGTAATGGTGAAGCAGATCGTTATTGGAACTAAAGCTTGATACATTAGATAACTGTTAAATTCTCTTGAACGATTTTACATTGGTTAGCAATCTAAATGGTTTTTTTCTTTTACAAGTGTTTTCTTTTATATCTTTATATTTTGTTCTTTTGTTTTATCCCTAGCACACACTCAGCAATTTAAGTTAATTGTGAAAAATTTAATTTGCACTCGTGCAGTTTAAGCAAAGACTCAAAGAAAAAAAAACACAAGCTAGCTCCTTGATCTGTGGCCAAGTGAATTGTAGACAGCAGCGCCAGATGATGACAAGGTGGGAGCAATTGTATCCCACGGTGCAACTCCAAGATGTGAATAGGCAATGCCTGCCAAAAGCAGACAAGATTGCAATGGATTCTTTGCAGAATAAAAAAGGAGGCACGGCTGCGTAGAGATCACGCAATACCGTGCAGAAGTCACGCAGCGCCGTTGAGCTTCAGCAATGCGATGCGAAATTGCGAAGCTCTGCCCTGAGCACGGTGCTGGCCAGACAACGTTGTTGCACCGGCTTAACAGGGATCTCTTTATACGGGAAGAACTGAAAAAATGGACTTGCATTGGTGTGGGCGACAAGCAATGTAGATAGTTTTTACCTATCTTGTGATATCTGTATGCAGCGATGCAGTCGTTGGACTTTAGGGTGCCAAATGCCCCTGCCAGCCAAAGGTCACTTATATGGGGAGCACTACTCCGAATCCTCCAATACTCCTTTGTAAGGTCACTTGCGGAAAAATGTTTTTTTAAAATTTTTTTTTTGGTTTTTCACTAACACTTCGCACTTTGGTACGTTTCAATGTTCTTTTTACATTTTTAATTAACCAAGAAAAGAAAAGGGTCACTGTAGCCGCGTGTGGACCTTAAATAGTGAAAATTTCCAGCCATCACTAGCTTTTTGGAAGGTATTCGGAGTTGGTGAAGTTGGCTCAGATCGCATTCCAGCAGATTAGTTAAAGCTTTTAGTACTTTGACAGCAGCCTCGAAGTAGGCACTAATTAGCTGGGCAGGTGGAATGATAACAGTTGCACTGCTTGCAAGGTCAGCTTAACACCATGGGACTTAACAGAAAATTTGCATTGCTTTCTAAGATAAGCTTAGAAGTATACCCTGATAAGAACCGGTGTTATCAACAGTGCATGTTGTTTACTACTGTTAGCGTTGCACTGCTTTACCTTTGACTACCATAAAGCCGAAGGTATTATTTCCGTTATTGAAAAAAATAAAACAATAATGGGACGCATTGCAAAGCGCGGGCCATTTCACCACCCGATAATATTCCTTTTTTTTTTTTAAATGTAATATTAGCGGGAATTAGCTGCGTATGTCTTTAGCATGAAACGTACCAATTTCTTTCCCTTGTAAATTCTCTAGCTGATAATAACAATTTCCTAGCTTTTGGCGAACTCGATATTTAACAAACTGCGGTCCCAGTTTCGCATTAAAGTTTTGTGAAAACTTGCTTTGCGCAAAGCTACGGCAACATACTTCCTGTCCTTCTTTAAATGAGACAGGTTTCGCTCTTAAATTGTATTGAATGACATTTCGCTCATATGCGCGCCGGATATTAGCTTGTATGTCCTTCCTTAAAAGTGCTAAATTACGAGTATCATCTCTTGACATGGGCACTATTGGCTCCTCCAGCAGTGACCATTCTTTTAACAGCTTATAATCGGATCCATGAGTTATCATATCAAGGCCAAATAAGGCACGATATGGGGAACCACCTAAAGATTGGTCTAAAGATCTGAGCGAGCACGAAATGCTTGTGAGATGTACATCCCACTCCCGTTGATCATGTTTTCATGCAGCCAGTAAGGATCGATTAACTCGCTCTGCCTCATTACTCTGCGGTGAGTAAAGGGCTGTATAGACATGTTTAATACCGAGTTCTGTCAAAAATGCATTAAAATCGGCAGCCTTAAATTGGCTGGGCTTGCTTAAGAGTATCGGTGCAAAGACTGTCGGGGACCCATAACTTCCAGGAAAGTTTTTCCTGCGCCTCGTCTCCTTCAGCATGTTCTGTACGGATATATAAAAATTTATCCACCAACTTCATATCCGGGAACTTAGACTGATTTGCAGTATATCTAGTTTTTAAAGCAACATATGACTCCTCAGAAAACGCTTCTGATTGCAGATCAATCACAGGACTCATGTCTAACTCAGCAATCTCAGCATCATGAAGTCTGGACAAAGCGTCTGGTACTACATTATCTTTTCCTTTCCTATGCGAAAACGTAAACTTAAACTGTTGTAACCGAAAGATCCATCTTGCAAGTCTACCTGCAATGTTTTGCTGTCGCATCAGCCAGAGAAGGCTAGAATGATCGGTGACAACCTCAAATTCTTGCAATTCCAGATAACACCGAAATTTCTCAATAGCCAAAATGACAGCTAAGCATTCTCGTTCCGTAACGCTGTAATTTCTCTGAGCTCTACTTAACTTTTTGGACATATACGCAATCGGCCTTTCTGATTGATCGTCTGCCTGCTGCACTAAAACTGCACGTATTCCAAAGTCGCTAGCATCGCAATGTAAAAAGAACTTTTTGGGGTTCGTAAGAATCGACGCAGATATTAAAATCTTTTTCAGTTTGTCCATCGCTTCCGTCGTCCAGGCAAATTTCCTTTTCTTGGTTAACAAATCCGTAATTGGACAAGTTAGATCCGAAAAGTTTGGAATGAACCGACGGTACCACCCACAAACTCCTAAAAATCCACGAATTTGCTTTAAGTTCCTTGGCGGAGGCCAATTTTCAATACAAGACACTTTGGCAGGGTCAGTGCAGATGCCACCACTACAAATAACATAGCCTAAATATGTAATGCTAGTCACACAGAATTGACTTTTAGCTAAGTTAAGGGTCAAATTAGCTTTCCGAAATTGTTCGGCTAGTCTTACTAAAATTGCAACGTGAGTTGCAAAATCTTCGGACTCAACACACAGATCATCCAAATAACCGAAGACACAATAACGAAGGTCAGGCGGTATGATCTGATCCATTAATCGACACATGGTTGACGGCGCGTTGCACAACCCAAAGGGCATCACCTTAAATTGGTATAAAGGACGGCCAGGAACGGTAAATGCAGTTAATGGTTTAGATTCGTCGCTAAGCTTTATTTGCCAGTAGGCATCTTTAAGATCTAATTTAGAAATGATGTTCGCTTTGGGGAGTCGAGCAAATATACCATCGATGCTTGGTAAAGGATAGGCATCCTTTTTAGTGGCGTCGTTCAGTTTACGAGCATCTAAACAAAGACTTTATTTGGTTTTACAACCATCCGCATGGGAGAACTCCAAGGACTTGACGAAGGTTCAATTACGTCCAAGCTCAGCATCCGATCAATTTCTTGATAAAGAAGTTTCTCTACGGCCGGACTGACAGGATAAAATCGCTGTTTACAGGGTTTCGCGTTACCAACGTCAATATGGTGCTCAATTAACGTGGTACGCCCTAGTGTTTCAGATACTTTCGGGAACAGATCTTTAATAATTTCTAATTGCTGAATCTGACAAGGACTCAAGGTATATGCGTTTTCTACTGTTGATTCTTCTGGCACCAGTGATGAATCTAACGAACTGATAATGTGAGGAGCAAGCGCGAATGTTTTTCAAAAGTCGAGGCCTAATATCAATCTTTGCTTAATGCTCGGAATAATATACAACTTAATAAAGCGTTTGACACCTTTATAACTCATTTCAATGTTAAGCACACCTATAATTGGCTGAATTTCCCCACCCGCAGTTTTCGCACTGGATCGGATAGGTTTATAGTAGGGACTATCAGAAAAATCTTGTAGCGCCAGCTCAGCACCTAGGCAGCTTATATTTGCAACGGTGTCCAACAAACCTTGCTCTGTAAACTCTAAAAAGGATACTTCCGCATAACAACGCAGATCCTTAGAGCAATTAAAAATTGAAGAAACTTGCATTTTTCGATTTGTCTTAATTTCAGCATAGTAATTCTTAAGTCTTAATGTATGTTTACTAGGTCTATTTTCACTATTATTAAAAATACGATTTCTTACATTATTATAATGTTCTAAACGCTCTTGATACGAACGTCTCCATAAAGGGTCTATATTATTGTAGATGCAGCTGGTTCTACCTGCACTGGAATAGAGGAGGGGATAGGTGCAGAAACGTTATCCTCCACCTGATTTATATTTAGATTTATGGTGTTGGGGGACTCCGGTTTTCCGATTTCTTGCTTATGCAATTTTGGCATTGAGGCTTATAAATATTTGGCCGGCCACAGCCGTAGCAAAAAACGCGACGTGCGGCTAAGCAGTTCTTCCAAACATATCCTACTTCTTCACAATTCCAGCATTTAAATTTTCCTTGAGAAGATTGCAAAGCGTGGATCTCGGCTGCTTCCTCTAAGTTGACTTCTACCTCTGAATTTTCCCGTTCTACTGTGCAAACTTGTCGACGAAATACAGGTACATTCGGCTTGGATACATAACGGCAGCTGATTTCATATGCCAGATTTTCACTCATTTGAACCAACCGACGTAAGTGACCTACCGAATGGACTGGTTGAAATAACAATTTCTGAAGAGTTTCTGGTAGAAGATTACTTTTTAAAATTTCAACTAGCTCCTCATCTTCCACTCGAATAGAGGCCTTGTCGATCAAGGTTGCCACTGCTTGATTCAAATGATTCATTTGCCTTTTGTTTACGGGCTCGAATCAGCTCCATGCTCATAAAGTTGGAGCGATAGTCTTGGTACTGTTGACGCAGGGATGCACACATTTTGGTCCAACCAATATGATCAACCTGCGTATGGTATCTCCAGTACCATGATCGAGCTTTCCCCGTGAACAAAACATGAATATGCCTGCACATAACTGACAAATCACTGTCTAACGTTTCATTAGTGAGTGAGGTGACTCGATAAATGAACTCTTCTACTCCCAATCCCTCAACGGATCCATCAAAATGGACTCCCCATTTCTGGATTATGTCGACTGTCTGCCGAGACTGCAAGGAAGAAACATTTGATGCGGGAGTTTCCCGTAGAATGGAAGTAACTGGCGGTTCGCGTTGATGAGGTTGTGCATTAATTGCCAACCCTGACATGACCCTTGTGACCGATTGCTCAATCATTCCTTGTATAACATTGTAGTCAACAGGCTGGGTACGACGATTATTTGTAGAACGAATGGGTGGATCGGGTTGGTCTTCCTCTAGCAGTCCTCTCAGCAACTGCTTCACCTTGATTGGTGCTTTGGCTAGCGTCTAAGGCCGACGAATTTGCTCCAACTGGATTTTCCAATGGAGGCTCTGGGTGTCGAATTAGATTTTGCTGCTCAGCCATCGCCATGGCTTTCGCCAGATTTCGGGTGGTCAGCTTTAGAGTTCGAAGGAGCTGGCTGAGATCTAGCTGGGGAACAATTGCCTACCACAATTCGAAGTTCCTCTCTATTTATACCAACTCTGCATGTAAAACATTCCGAATTTTCGGTCAACCATGCATCTATGCAGTTCTTATGGAAAACATGTTTACATGAAATTAAATAACAAGGATGCGTGTTATCCATAACCGTTGAACATAGTGCACAAAGATTGTCTGCTCGTGCCGATGAGGCATGAGGAGGGGTACTAACGACTGGCATTTTGTAAGTATTTATTCATAAAAATTATTTCTGGATTAGACGTATATTGGCAACAAAAGAAAACAGTCGGGTAACTATCTATATCTTGCAGTATCCTAGTTTTTTTTTATCTTTATATTTTTAATTTATATTGGTTAATTTATTTTCCCGGCTATTGATACTAAACTAAAGATGGTGTTCGTTACGTTGATTTTACAGTCTTTAGACTGCGGATCGGCAAGCAAGGCCAAATAGCACTTAAACGAGTTTCAAACAACAGTCTAAATTGCAATTAATAATCAAGTCATAATGTCCATCTATCCATATATATGATAATGAAATAGTCTCATCAGTTGCAAAAACTAGGAAAATACCATCCCGCCAAATAATCGAGTACTGGCATCTGTGCTTAGCCGAATGCGTAGTATTCTACAAAATTATTTCACGAAAACAAAAACATTTCTATCTTCCTACAACTTCACTGAGTCTATTCATAACACGAAAACAAACGAGCATGTTATTTTTATTTTTGAGTAGAGAATTCATTTTCTACATCGAACATAGAATTTAATATGCTCCTTTTTCCTGGCTATCAGTACTGTTATTCGTATCTGAATAATTCTGATTCGTAGGCCTGATATAGATCTTCAATTCCTAGCATCATATAAGTGGTAATAAGACTTTGCCCGTCTAAAGTTACTTCACAGATATTATACAAAATTGCAAAAAAAACTTACTCAAAAATAGTGTTGGGGTGCATACAGTCATACTTAATTTTCGCTTCTAAAATATCATACGTTTTTTTTTTTTCTCAGTGTAGTCTAAATACATCCTTAATTTACTTTGCAAAACGACTGTTGGTTGCCCTAAGCAATGCTTTCCTTTCAAAATTGCATGTGAGACAGGCCGTCACCCTTCTTGCAACCTTAAGCATCCAAAACAAGCCTCTTGCTTGGTAACAAATGAAAAATTAGAAGCAACAATTCAGTATGGAGATCAGATGTTGTTATCCCTAGGTTAAACTAACCGCAGCTACACACGTTGAACACCGAAAGGTATTAAAAGCGTTCACCCCAGATTAACAATTTATCCTTTGGTTAGCTATACGTTGCCCCACGTTGGGCGCCAAAAATTATGTAATGGTCGAGGTGCGAATAAGGAAGTAGTGCTGAACCACACATCTTCAATATCCGACAGTCGGATCAGGAATGCTAGCGGACGGAATCCTCTTGTGCCTTAGCTCTTCGGCGTGGGGTGGGTTTTTGCCATATTCCTTCTCCACCTCTACACAACTTTATTATTTATGATTCCTAACAGAAACTAACAAGAAAGGCGTTCTCCAAGAAAAATACAAAACCAGCGAGTGTAACTAACGAAAAACGATTGAAGATTAAATAATAAAAATTAAATAATAAAAAAAAATTCGGACTGCAAGATATAAAGTTTGCGGGGTTCAAAGGTGTTGTGCGACCTCGCTGTCTTTACCCACCCGACCCTAATCTTCAAAAAAAATTATTGTATCCGAAGATACCCTATAACAGTCCGACTATTAACTTATGTTGCCATGTCTATCCAGAGAAAAGAAAAATTTAGCACATCATTGTATTCGTTGCGATGTTCATATTTTATTCCTAACGTAAAGAGGCAGAAATTGGATTGACATAATAATCTATAATAATATTATCCCGGTAGATATTTCATCGTGTACAATAAGTTTCATAACTCTTCATACAGAGAACATGTTTCAATTGGATACGAATTTATGTATATGTTTTTTAATTTCTTATGTTTGTTTCGAAATCAAAGGGTTGGATGTTCGTATAACATTATGCAGCTGAATTTGCTTCTCATAGTTTTGTTAATTTAATTTTTGTTTTTCTTATGGGGCACTCATTGATTACAGCTTTGGTGTGCAAATGATTTTTCAATTAGGCTTACAATTTATATAGCTTAAGGGGACAGGTAGCATTCATTGCTGACAGCTTTTTGTGGATATGATTTTTTTTTTTAAAAAATGCGGCCTTCAATTTATATAATTTAAATATCAATGTGTTTACGTCGAAACGCAGCCGCCAAGAAGTAGGCAACGTTGCGGCGTAAACAGTGCGAGAGTCACCAGTTTTTATACCCTTGGACCATTGAAAATGGTCAAAAAAGGGTATACTAACTTTGTGCAAATGTATGTAACAGGCAGAAGGAGGCGTCGGAGACCCCATAAAGTATATATATTCTTGCTCAATAATCAATCAATAGCCGAGTCGATTGAGCCATGTCTGTCTGTCTGTCCGTCTGTCTGGATGAACGCGTCGATCTCAGCTATTACAAAAGCTACGGACACCAAATTTAGCATGAAGATTCCTGTATACCATACGCAGATCAAGTTTATTTTCAATTTGGAATAACACGCCTACCGCCCCCGCAAATCGCCAATTTTGGTTTACATTGCTATTTACATAAAAGCACTCATTTCTTAACGTTCTGCTTTAGCATATATATAGATAAATACTATACGAACTTATCCTCCAAATTGCAATCCGATCGGACAATAAACACTGAAGTTATTAGATAAACCATTTCGACCCTTCGACCAGCAATGAAGTTGTCGATGACGTCAGAACTAAATTACTTGTGCATGAAAGAAAAGGACAAACGATGCGAGCGCGAAGCGCAAGCTGTTTCTCGACTCTTCTTTTCCATGCACATGTCAATTACCGAAAATACATGTGCATAAAAATATACTAATACTCAACCAATAGGTGGCGTATAGATGAATATGAATGTATGCAAGCAGTTGCATGCATGTGTCCATATTCATAATATTCATAATATGCGTACGTGCAGCTATGTTTATTATTTAATAATTCATATTTTAGGGTCAATAAAAAATACAAAACCATAAAATGCAATTAAATAAATATTAATTTTGATTACTCGATATATTGCAAGTTATCGATATTGGCCAATTCAAAATTTATAAAGTAATTCCGATATATACTGCTCACACCGATTTTTGCAGTCTTTCCCGCGCTAGGAAAATTG
Organism: Zaprionus ornatus; assembly: GCA_018904035.1. NCBI lineage: Eukaryota > Metazoa > Arthropoda > Insecta > Diptera > Drosophilidae > Zaprionus > Zaprionus ornatus. Next base: position 634,352 of record JAEIFZ010000243.1, on the reverse strand, counting down.
CGGCGATTAATTATTGACAACGTATCGAAATTGAAGTAAGGTGGCAGCGCACTGCAGTGTTATGATTAATATGTAGCTTGCGATTAGTATTATACATTTAAATACTTTTTATGGCAACATACGTCCAAGGGTATCCCACTGTCGAGTGCCGCTCGACCGTTGCTCTCGTTTCTTAATGCTAAGTAGTGTAATAATAACATGTAATAACATAAGTTTAGTTTTCAATAAAACAGTGAAGTGAACGGATCACGCGCCCCGAATTGTCTCTTTCTTTATTCGAATTGTGTTTTCTCGCGTCAGTTCACAACTCGGCAGTGATCTCCACAGCGATCCCCACCAAAGCCAGGAAATCTTCTGTTGCCGCCACCACAAACATTGGTCCTTCGAGCCGGATTATTGTAAAATTACAACCACATAGGACTCACGTCGCTGGATTTTTTCATCCCCTCGCACCGCTCGAACCACTACTCCGGCAACAGCACATCGTCAGGAACCCAGATATGTACTAAACTTTTACTTATTCTATTCGGCAGAGGGCTGTGTGTAATTCCTCTTCTGAGAAAAAAGAAGAAATTTCTTTTTTGCCATAAACTCGCAATTTGCGCTACCGGCATCTCTATACGTGCATATATACATACATATGTTGCTGGATTTGTAAGTACATACGTACCTATAGACGACTGCCATATTTGAAAGTTCTAAATACATACATACAATTGCACACAGTTTCCTCCACATAAATTATATTTATTAACCTCTGCCATGTATGTACCTTCTCCTACATTTTCTGTCTAAGAAAGGTACATACAGAATTGATTTAAATTGTATGTTAATATATGCAAATACATATACATATGCACACTGATATTACATATTTGCACATATTACATACTTACGTTGCCCATTAAAATACATTAACGTCCAAACCTCAACCGGCAATTGTATTTCCAAAAAAACTCCAAAAAAGATAACACATAACCTCCTCGTAAATGTCTTTTTATTATCCACTATAAATTTTCATTTACAATATAAATATAGTTATCATTTACAAATTTATAAATTCTAAAACCTTTGTTTACATTTTTGCCGGCCCTTAGTGATCGCAGTCCGTCTTAGTGATCGCAGTTCGATAACAATCGACCGACCACCACTTTTTTCCGTTCAGTCAGTGTTAGCGTTCCAGGGCTGCACTAGCTCAAATATTAAAATATTTTTCGTGGGCAACCGTGACTTTTAAAAGTCACTTACTTTTGAAATATTGTCTCATTGTGCGCTGTGTTGTGATATTACAAAGCGCTGCAACATTGCAAAGGAATTATCGAATATAATTTCCTCCGTCTGAGAAAATTCATCCTAATAATAAATAATTATTTATTTATTTCATACAATATAATTTATTATATCTAAATAAATTATATTGCGTCTTTTTTCAGAGTTTCACGCTGAGTATAATAATTGTTTCGATAATTATTATTACTCAATAAAATATTTCGATTCTTTTAAATAATATTTACATTATTTTTTTTTGCAACTGTTTTTCCAAAAAGTGTTGCCTTGTAATTTAGCAACATATTCCTCACTCAATAGACTCGATAAAGTTCCGATCGATTTACCTCATCCTTTCTGTTGTTTATTATTAAAATAATAATAATCAACTTTTCCGTCCAATTTCGTATTTATCTTTCTGGTTTTTTCATCACCATCAATTGCATCTTTCTCGCCTTTTAAAGGTTCGGTTATGCCAATTGATAGCGGTAAAGACACCAAGAAACACCTTATTGTACAAGCGACTCAGCATAGACGTTCAAGTTCTCTTCCAAGTTCCCATCTTGGCAGAACACCCTCTCCCGCCACACAAAGGAAAGTTTCAACTCCGGCCACATCCAAGGCTAGTCAGGTACCAAAAATTTCGGTGCACGCTCCTCCAATCACTCGCTCAGTTGGTCATCAAATTTCCCAGGATTCAAAATTCTCCTACAGCCTCACTTCACACTCACAGAGTGCGTCTTGAGCAGCTTCGCTCCATATGGAGTCTTGTAGAACTCAAATATGAACTCTGTTCCAACGCATTGTCTCAACCAGAGACAAATTCTGAGGACAAAATCGCCATGCAAGCCCGATATGACCACTGCTATTTAGTTTACGAGGAACTTGCCTCTCAGTTAAATGAGAATATAGAGACCGCAACGACTCCCTCTCCAGCACCTGCAGTAGCACAAGTAGCCTTCCAGCCACGAAGCTACAGGTCACCACCCTTTGATGCTGAAGTTTTCAGCGGTGACTATTTAAAATGGCCAACTTTCCGAGATCTCTTCTCAGCGGTCTACATTTCCGATCCCGGCTTAAGTCAGATAGAGAAACTTTTCCATCTGAATGCCAAAACAAGTGGTTCGATTATACAGTCCACTCCTTCTACGACTAATATTCAGAATTATTTCACGGCGAACACACAAGGTGTTCTTCTCGGCACTGCTCTTATAAATGTGTGCCATTTGGGCATGACTTAAAAAGCACGTGCACTGATCGATCCTGGATCAGAGGCTACGTTCATTTCCGAACGGATGTTTAACATCATAAAGCCATCCTACCAAGCCGTGCAAGTTAAAGTAGCTGGCTTAAATCAAGCAATCTCAGCCAATCCACAAAAGTTGTGTCATTTCCAGAATGGCTCCCCGATCACTCCCAGGTTACAGCTAGAAACTGCAGCCTTTGTTCTCCCTCAATTGGCAGGTAACCTTCCATCCTACACCATTTCCAATGACCTTCTGAAGGACCTGCCAAATCTCCAACTAGCTGATCCGCACTTCCACCAGAGCTCTCAGATAGACGTGCTCCTAGGAGCCGATATCCTTCCGTCTATCATAAAGAGTGGCTCTGTATCCGAAATTTGTGGAACCCTGCTCGGTCAAGAGACCATATTCGGCTGGATCCTCACAGGACCAGTAGCCAAGTCGAATCCCACGACAGTTTCGTCCTTCACGACGAGGATAAAGATCAGCAATGAACAAAGGCTTGATGATCTTCTCACCAAGTTTTGGGTTGTGGAAGATCTACCAGCAAAGCTGGTAAAAGTTTCTGATTCAGCGTGTGAAAACAACTTTCTTCGCACTACTTCCAGAACAATAGAGGGCAGATATGTCGTTACGCTTCCTTTCAAAAATCCTGAAATTTTCGAATTAGGACATTCTAGGTCCATCGCACTCGCTCAGTTTCTCAGGAACGAAGGTCGTTTAAAGAGGAACTTTCCTTTAAAAGAGCAGTACGACTCGATTATTCAGGAGTATTTAGATTTAGGCCATATGAGGCCAGTCTCCCCAAGTAACGACTGTAAAAATTTTTATCTCCCTCATCATGCTGTATTCAAACCTGAGAGCACCACGACCAAAGTTCGCGTTGTTTTCAACGCCTCCAGTCCGTCCTCCAATGGGAAGAGCTTGAACGATATCCTATATCCAGGACCCGTTTTGCAATCCGATCTGACCATGCAGATCTTGAAATGGCGTTTTTTCCGTTACGTGTTCAATGCTGACATCACAAAGATGTACCGGCAGATACTCGTCCACACGATTCACACGCCATTTCAACAAATCCTCTTCAGGAATCCAAATGGTGAAGTATGTGATTATGAACTTAACACAGTCACTTTCGGAGTAAACTCCGCTCCATTCTTGGCCATTCGGGATGTGTTAGCTAACATCCCCAAGGACCATCTATTGAACGCCGATTTCCTCGAACTTGAGGAAGCGAGCTTAGCAAAGACTCTAGGTATACGCTGGTAAGCGCATACGGACGAGTTCCTCTTTGCCCCCTCCGAATCCTTTGTTCTCTCTCGAATCGCCAAATTATTCGATCCAGCAGGCTGGCTGGCACCATTTGTGGTCCGTGCCAAAATTTTCATGCAGGAGATATGGCTGCAAAATCTTGGATGGGGTGAAACATTGCCAAGCGAACTCCAACAACGCTGGCAGGATTTCCTACCCAGTTACTCCTCCCTCCATAACCTTCGGATCTCTAGATGGGTCCAATATACCCCAGTAGCTAAGCTCCAAATGCATGGTTTCAGCGACGCATCTCAGCGAAAATCAACACAAGACTTCAAGCCATCTCCTTGTAGCCAAGACCAGAGTAGCTCCTGTGAAGACCATCTCCTTGCCCCGTTTAGAACTTTGCGGTGCATTACTGCTAGCCGAGTTATCAGCAACACTCCTCCCTCAGCTTCCAGTCAATAGCTACGAAGAGTACTATTGGACTGATTCCACAATTGTGTTAGCCTGGCTTAGTAAGCCTCCATGTAAATGGACGATTTTCGTGGCTAACAGAGTGGCTAAGATAGCTTAGCTCACTAGTTCGAGCAAATGGTCTCACGTCAGATGTGAGCAGAACTCTGCCGATCTTGCCAGTAGAGGCGTCTCGTCAGATGACCTCATTGGTAATAGACTCTGGTGGCATGGACCCGATTGGCTGATTCCTCCAGCAGAGCAGTGGCCTGTTGCGATCGAAATCGCTCACGAGACAGACGAAGAGCTTTGTCCTGTCAAATGCAATTTAACAAAGTTGCCTCCTTCATCCATTTTTATCTTGGAGAGATTTTCCGAGCTCGGCAGAGCACTGCGAGTGATGGCTTATGTATATCGCTTCATTCAGAGGTGTCGCAAGCCTGATCTTACACTCTCTCTAGATATCAGCAGCTCTGAACTCTCCAACGTTCAAGATTTGCTCATCCGGAGCACCCAACGTACTCAGTTCCATAAAGAGTACAACTGTTTGTTGAACAAGGAACAGATTGCAAGGAGTAGCGACATCGCTAATTTGAATCCGTTCATCGACGCTAGCGGAGTCATGAGATCATGCGGTCGTGTTAGAACATCCGCTTCTTTAAGCTATGATGAGAGGCACCCGCTAATCCTTCCGTACTCATGTACTTTCTCACACCTCCTCGTCCGTTTTACGCATCGTATCTCCCTCCATGGTGGGAATCAATTAGTGATGCGTCTCATTCGATCACGCTACTGGATTCCAAAGCTCCGTACTTTAGTGAAAGCCACCATTAATTCCTGTCGAGTTTGCATCCTCCATCGAAAGAAGTTGCAAACTCAACTCATGGGTACTCTGCCCTCTGCGAGAGTTTCCTTCTCTCGACCTTTCACCCACACGGGACTCGATTTCGCTGGTCCTTTCGAAATCAAGAATTTCACTGGTCGAGCCTGCCTCATAACCAAGGGCTATGTATGTGTGTTTGTGTGTTTCAGCACAAAGGCCATACATTTAGAAGCAACCTCGGACCTAACAACCGAGAAGTTTCTCGCCGCCTTCGCACGTTTCATCGCGAGACGCGGCTGCCCCCACCACGTTTACTCTGACAACGGAAAGACATTCGTTGGAGCCTCCAAGGTCCTTACTTCAGAGTTTATGAAGGCAGTGAAGGCTGATGTATCCAGAAAATACAGCCATCAAAATCGCGCATGGCACTTCAATCCTCCCAGTGCGCCGCACATGGGTGGCTTATGGGAAGCTGGAGTAAAGAGCTTCAAAACGCTCTTCTACAAGTCCACTTCCTCATTAAAGTACACTTTCGAGGAACTATCCACACTCCTTTGCAAGGTCGAAGCGTGACTTAACTCCAGGCCGATTTCCCCTATGTCTGAGAGCCCCACCGATCTTTTAGTCTTGACTCCTGCCCACTTTCTGATCGGCGGTCCGATCATGTCCGTCGCAGAGCCTGAAATCCAAGAAGATGCTGTATCCATCATCAACCGATGGCAGCGACTTAAGGCTCTGCATCAACAGTTTTGTTTCCGTTGGAAAGAGGAATACCTCAAAGAGTTGCACAAACGCTCCAAGTGGCAACTCCCAACGCGAAACCTCCAAGTCGGCAAGACAACCTACCAGTCAACGAATGGCGTCTGGGCCGCATCCACGTCACCTATCCTGGCGCTGATGACATTGTCCGCGTAGTGGACATTCTCACCACCCGTAGCGTCATCAAAAGGCCAGTGGCAAAATTAGTCCTACTTCCTTTAGAGGACAGGGTCCAGACACCCTCCTAACCTTGTGTTGTCCATCAGTGGATATATGCTCTCTCGCGTGCGCTGCTTTAAGAAAGCTGACTTTGAATACTTAAATTATTTAATTTCATATTGTGATTGGTCTGACTTTTATCTATCAACTGATATGTCAGTGGCTATCAATATATTTTATAAAACCCTTAACTCTGCTTTTGATATCTGTGTTCCGTTTTTCTATCCGACAAGCTCAAGTAGGCCTCCTTGGTTTACAAAAGAGTTGTCTCGCTTAAAAAACTTAAAGAGTAGCTTATTTAAGAAATACAAGCTGAAAAACTCACCGCTTGTCTTTTCCCGCTACCTAACTGCTCGGGCAAATTTTACCGTGCTTAACGCGAAGTGTTATAAAAATGTAGGATTCAGTTCTTTCAGAATCCTAAACAGTTTTATAGTTTTGTTAACATAAAGCGTAGGTCAGCGGGCTTTCCTTCTAAACTTATGTTCGATATCGTACCAAGCTCGAATGGCATCTTCACACCTTTACTGAATGAAAGTTCACTTATTAGGGATCTTCGATTGGTTACACCAGTCTTCTCACCAGGTCCCGATGGTATCCCCGCCGGTGTACTTCGATACTGTGCCAACTCCTTATGTAAGCCATTGCTGAATCTATTTTCGCTGTCCTTATGTAAGCGATTATAGAGGTATCTCTAAATTGTCGGCTATACCGAAATTCTTCGAGAATGTTATTACTCCTCACTTGCAGCATTTTAGTAGATCCGTTATATCCCCTTTTCAACACGGATTTGTGAAGCGTCGTTCTACCACGACAAATTTGCTTGAGCTGACATCCTTTGTGGTAAAAGGATTTCAGGAAAATCTTCAAACTGATGTCATTTATACTGATTTCAGTAAGGCATTTGATTCAGTCAACCATTCCCTTCTTGCACATAAACTAAATCTTCTCGGTTTCTCACCAAAACTTCTTAGTTGGATTGTGAGCTATTTGAGTGACAGAACCCAACGAGTCCTCTTTAAAAATACTCGTTCCTATCCCGTTCATGCCACATCTGGTGTTCCTCAGGGAAACCACTTAGGTCCCCTGCTTTTTACACTTTTCATCAATGACCTCCCAACGGTCATACTTAACTCACGTACTTTCATGTACGCGGATGATGTCAAGCTCTGTTTTCAATTTAGAGACGACTCCTGTCATTCTCGCCTTCAATCTGACCTAGATTGTTTCTTTTCTTGGTGTCGTGCAAATCTCCTTAATCTGAACAGCTCAAAATGCAAGCTGATGACATTCTCACGTGCCTGCCCAAAGTACGTATCATACTCTCTTTGTGGTTGTACCTTGGAAAGAATTTCCCTGGTTGATGATCTAGATGTCCGTTTGGACCGAAAACTCAAGTTTTCCGAACATATATCATCAATGGTTAATAAAGCTATGGGTGTACTCGGCTTTATTAAGAGATGGTCCAAGGAGTTTGACGATCCTTACTTAGCTAAGACTCTCTTCACTTCGCTTGTTCGTCCAATTGTCGAGTACGGATCATGCGTCTGGAACCCTCAGTACACAGTTCATAGAGACCGCATTGAATCCGTACAGAAAAACTCCTTAATGTTTGCCTTGCGAGGCCTTAACTGGGATGTAAATTCAAGACTTCCTTCCTATCCTAGTAGACTTTTGTTACTTAATCTGCCTTCTCTAGCCAATCGTAGAACCATGCTTGGTGTTATATTTATTAACAACCAAGGTGACATAGATAGTAGCGACTTACTTAGTAGACTACACTTTTCTGTCCCTGGTAGAATCACCCGTAACTACCTTCCTCTAAAACTTCCCAATTGTAGCTCGAACTATGCCCTGCATGAGCCATTCAGGGCATTATGTTCGGACTATAATAAACTATACTTCATTGTATTGTAGCTAACAATAACAACTTGATATCTAGCTTAAAATTACAACTCCTCGCCCACTTATCTAGAATTTAGTTAAATACATATTTATCTTCTTTCTATTCATAATAGTACTTTCAACATACTGCATGCTTTAACACTCTACTCATAATTTCATTTGTATTTGGTTACTAACACTAACTCTCCTGATCTGATTGGGTTTTTCTGGGTTTTCCCCAATCCTCTGCAACAAATGTTGGCTCGGCTTTTCTTTATACCAGTTTGCACGTTTGCATATTTGCACAATCTTTAAATAATTTTTTTTTTCTTTTCTTTACATTTAAGGTTTTACCCTTAATTTAAAATTCCTTTAGTTTAAAATTTCAACTTAAATAATTTAAATCTAATTTTAATTGTTTCTTTACTTTTAAAAAGTCGACTGATCATAGTTCGACTATAAACTAAACTAAATAAATAAAATAAACACTAATCCATATATCCACATTCTTCTTTCAGATTAGTGAGATGGCACCACGCAAGGCACAAACACCAGCAAAGCCCAAAGAAGTGAACTCCTTCAGATGCCGCGTCTGCAGAGGAGTCCACGCCTTAAAGAAGTGCCAACGGCTCCTGCGGCTGGCTGCGGAATACTGCCCGAACTGTCTTGCCCATGAACACTCCAAGGGTTCATGTCGCAGCGGCGGCACCTGCCGCACATGTGGTGAGGGCCACCACACACTGCTCCACCTTCCAAGCACCCCTCAATCCGAGATGCGTGCAACCTCGCCATCCGTGACGCCTCTTCCATCTTCGGAATCCCTGGCGACATCCCCCTCTGTGGCAATCAGCATGATGCCGACCGCCATAGTCAACCTGGACCTGTGCAGTCCACATAGCCGCATGCCAGTGAGGTGGCAAAGGCCTTTGGCCTCTCCGCCGAAAATGGGTTTTGCCGCGCCTTGTTCAGGTCAAGGGCGTCGCCAGAGTTCTCCGTTACAGTGAATCTGAAGATGGAAGATGTGCAGATCAAGACTCCGGCACAGAAGGTCAACAAGGAGCTGCTAACCAGCTATCCGGGCATCACGTTGGCGGACACTCGGTGCCATGTGCCGAGCAGAGTCTCCATAGTTCTGGGGGCCGACGTCTATGGAGACGTACTCCTTCCAGGGCTTGTTCCATCACACGGTGGACTGCCGTTGGCCCAGAACACTCTGTTTGGTTGGGTCCTATCCGGTGTCTTCAAGACATAATCCGCCAGCGCTCCTAGGGTCCCTCCAGCGGCATCCAAAGGATCCCGTCTCCACCCTCAAGTTGCAATAGTATTGCAAGTGGGGCGGGATGTTTACGTCGAAACGCAGCCGCCAAGAAGTAGGCAACGTTGCGGCGTAAACAGTGCGAGAGTCACCAAGGGCTCTCGCGCTCTTTTATCCAGTTTTTTCTTAATGCTAAGTAGTGTAATAATAACATGTAATAACATAAGTTTAGTTTTCAATAAAACAGTGAAGTGAACGGATCACGCGCCCTGAATTGTCTCCTTCTTTATTCGAGTTGTGTTTTCTCGCGTCGGTTCACAACTCGTCAGTGATCTCCACAGCGATCCCCACCAAAGCCAGGAAATCTTCTGTTGCCGCCACCACAAACATTTAAATTATATAAATTGAAGGCCTCCTTTTTTTAAAAAAATCATTTCCACAAAAAGCTGTCAGCAGTGCTACCTGTCCCCTTAACCTATATAAATTGTAAGCCTAATTGAAAAATCATTTGCACATCAAAGCTGTAATCAATGAGTGCCCCATATTATTATTATTATTAAATTAACAAAACATGCAACCCTTTGATTTCGAAACAAACATAAGAAATTAAAAAACACATATACATAAATTCGTATCCAATTGAAACATGTTCTCTGTATGCAGAGTTATGAAACTTATTGTACACGATGAAATATCTACCGGGATAATATTATTATAGATTATTATGTCAATCCAATTTCTGCCTCTTTAAATTAGGAATAAAATATGAACATCGCAACGAATACAATGATGTGCTAAATTTTTCTTTTCTCTGGATAGACATGGCAACATAAGTTAATAGTCGGACTGCTATAGGGTATCTTCGGATACAATAATTTTTTTTGAAGATTATGGTCGGGTGGGTAAAGACAGCGAGGTCGCACAACACCTTTGAACCCCGTAAACTTTATATCTTGCAGTCCGAATTTTTTTTTATTATTTAATTTTTATTATTTAATCTTCAATCGTTTTTCGTTAGTTACTGGTTTTGTATTTTTCTTGGAGAACGCCTCCCTTGTTAGTTTCTGTTAGGAATCATAAATAATAAAGTTGTGTAGAGGTGGAGAAGGAATATCGGCACGAGCAGACAATCTTTGTGCACTATGGATAACACGCATCCTTGTTATTTAATTTCATGTAAACATGTTTTCCATACGAACTGCATAGATGCATGGTTGACCGAAAATTCGGAATGTTTTACATGCAGAGTTGGTATAAATAGAGAGGAACTTCGAATTGTGGTAGGCAATTGTTCCCCAGCTAGATCTCAGCCAGCTCCTTCGAACTCTAAAGCTGACCACCCGAAATCTGGCGAAAGCCATGGCGATGGCTGAGCAGCAAAATCTAATTCGACACCCAGAGCCTCCATTGGAAAATCCAGTGGAGCAAATTCGTCGGCCTTAGACTCTAGCCAAAGCACCAATCAAGGTGAAGCAGTTGCTGAGAGGACTGCTAGAGGAAGACCAACCCGATCCACCCATTCGTTCTACAAATAATCGTCGTACCCAGCCTGTTGACTACAATGTTATACAAGGAATGATTGAGCAATCGGTCACAAGGGTCATTTCAGGGTTGGCAATTAATGCACAACCTCATCAACGCGAATCGCCAGTTACTTCCATTCTACGGGAAACTCCCGCATCAAATGTTTCTTCCTTGCAGTCTCGGCAGACAGTCGACATAATCCAGAAATGGGGAGTCCATTTTGATGGATCCGTTGAGGGATTGGGAGTAGAAGAGTTCATTTATCGAGTCACCTCACTCACTAATGAAACGTTAGACAGTGATTTGTCAGTTATGTGCAGGCATATTCATGTTTTGTTCACGGGGAAAGCTCGATCATTGTACTGGAGATACCATACGCAGGTTGATCATATTGGTTGGACCAAAATGTGTGCATCCCTGCGTCAACAGTACCAAGACTATCGCTCCAACTTTATGAGCATGGAGCTGATTCGAGCCCGTAAACAAAAGGCAAATGAATCATGAATCAAGCAGTGGCAACCTTGATCGACAAGGCCTCTATTCGAGTGGAAGATGAGGAGCTAGTTGAAATTTTAAAAAGTAATCTTCTACCAGAAACTCGTCAGAAATTGTTATTTCAACCAGTCCATTCGGTAGGTCACTTACGTCGGTTGGTTCAAATGAGTGAAAATCTGGCATATGAAATCAGCTGCCGTTATGTATCCAAGCCGAATGTACCTGTATTTCGTCGACAAGTTTGCACAGTAGAACAGGAAAATTCAGAGGTAGAAGTCAACTTAGAGGAAGCAGCCGAGATCCACGCTTTGCAATCTTCTCAAGGAAAATTTAAATGCTGGAATTGTGAAGAAGTAGGATATGTTTGGAAGAACTGCTTAGCCGCACGTCGCGTTTTTTGCTACGGCTGTGGCCGGCCAAATATTTATAAGCATCAATGCCAAAATTGCATAAGCAAGAAATCGGAAAACCGGAGTCCCCCAACACCATAAATCTAAATATAAATCAGGTGGAGGATAACGTTTCTATCCCCTCCTCTATTCCAGTGCAGGTAGAACCACCTGCATCTACAAATTCAGCCAATTATAGGTGTGCTTAACATTGAAATGAGTTATAAAGGTGTCAAACGCTTTATTAAGTTGTATATTATTCCGAGCATTAAGCAAAGATTGATATTAGGCCTCGACTTTTGAAAAACATTCGCGCTTGCTCCTCACATTATCAGTTCGTTAGATTCATCACTGGTGCCAGAAGAACCAACAGTAGAAAACGCATATACCTTGAGTCCTTGTCAGATTCAGCAATTAGAAATTATTAAAGATCTGTTCCCGAAAGTATCTGAAACACTAGGGCGTACCACGTTAATTGAGCACCATATTGACGTTGGTAACGCGAAATCCTGTAAACAGCGATTTTATCCTGTCAGTCCGGCCGTAGAGAAACTTCTTTATCAAGAAATTGATCGAATGCTGAGCTTGGACGTAATTGAACCTTCGTCAAGTCCTTGGAGTTCTCCCATGCGGATGGTTGTAAAACCAAATAAAGTCTTTGTTTAGATGCTCGTAAACTGAACGACGCCACTAAAAAGGATGCCTATCCTTTACCAAGCATCGATGGTATATTTGCTCGACTCCCCAAAGCGAACATCATTTCTAAATTAGATCTTAAAGATGCCTACTGGCAAATAAAGCTTAGGGACGAATCTAAACCATTAACTGCATTTACCGTTCCTGGCCGTCCTTTATACCAATTTAAGGTAATGCCCTTTGGGTTGTGCAACGCGCCGTCAACCATGTGTCAATTAATGGATCAGATTATACCGCCTGACCTTCGTTATTGTGTCTTCGGTTATTTGGATGATCTGTGTGTTGTGTCCGAAGATTTTGCAACTCACGTTGCAATTTTAGTAAGACTAGCCGAACAATTTCGGAAAGCTAATTTGACCCTTAACTTAGCTAAAAGTCAATTCTGTGTGACTAGCATTACATATTTAGGCTATGTTATTGGTAGTGGTGGCATCTGCACTGACCCTGCCAAAGTGTCTTGTATTAAAAATTGGCCTCCGCCAAGGAACTTAAAGCAAATTCGTGGGTTTTTAGGAGTTTGTGGGTGGTACCGTCGGTTCATTCCAAACTTTTCGGATCTAACTTGTCCAATTACGGATTTTTTAACCAAGAAAAGGAAATTTGCCTGGACGACGGAAGCGATGGACAAACTGAAAAAGATTTTAATATCTGCGCCGATTCTTACGAACCCCGATTTTGGCAAAAAGTTCTTTTTACATTGCTATGCTAGCGACTTTGGAATAGGTACAGTTTTAGTGCAGCAGGCAGACGATCAATCAGAAAGGCCGATTGCGTATATGTCCAAAAAGTTAAGTAGAGCTCAGAGAAATTACAGCGTTACGGAACGAGAATGCTTAGCTGTCATTTTGGCTATTGAGAAATTTCGGTGTTATCTGGAATTGCAAGAATTTGAGGTTGTCACCGATCATTCTAGCCTTCTCTGGCTGATGCGACAGCAAAACATTGCAGGTAGACTTGCAAGATGGATCTTTCGGTTACAACAGTTTAAGTTTACGTTTTCGCATAGGAAAGGAAAAGATTATGTAGTACCAGACTTCATGATGCTGAGATTGCTGAGTTAGACATGAGTCCTGTGATTGATCTGCAATCAGAAGCGTTTTCTGAGGAGTCACATGTTGCGTTAAAGACTAGATATACTGCAAATCAGTCTAAGTTCCCGGATATGAAGTTGGTGGATAAATTTTTATATATCCGTACAGAACATGCTGAAGGAGACGAGGCGCAGGAAAAACTTTCCTGGAAGTTATGGGTCCCCGACAGTCTTTGCACCGATACTCTTAGGCAAGCCCATGATAGTCTTACTTCCGCTCATTCTGGCATGCAAAAGACAATAGAGAAATTGCGTCGTCATCTTTTTTGGCCCGGTCTATCCAAAGATGCTCGAGACTATATTCGTTCGTGTGATGTGTGTAAACAGAGCAAAGCACCGAACTATAGCCACGTCCACCTATGTGAGCTCATGTACCTTCGTGTCGACCTTTTCAAGGACTATATATTGATCTTCTAGGACCATATCCTAGAAGTAAACAAGGTCATGTGGGCTTACTGATTGTTCTAGATCATTTTAGCAAGTTTCACTGGTTGCATCCTCTGAAGAAATGTACTTCGTTGGCCGTACAAGAGTATCTGTTGCATAAAATTTTTCATTGTTTTGGAGTTCCCGAAATTATCGTAAGTGATAATGGCAGCCAATTTAAGGCTGCCGATTTTAATGCATTTTTGACAGAACTCGTTATTAAACATGTCTATACAGCCCTTTACTCACCGCAGAGTAATGCGGCAGAGCGAGTTAATCGATCCTTACTGGCTGCATGAAAACATGATCAACGGGAGTGGGATGTGCATCTCACAAGCATTTCGTGCTCGCTCAGATCTTTAGACCAATCTTTAGGTTGTTCCCCATATCGTGCCTTATTTGGCCTTGATATGATAACTCATGGATCCGATTATAAGCTGTTAAAAGAATTGTCACTGCTGGAGGAGCCAATAGTGCCCATGTCAAGAGATGATAATTTAGCACTTTTAAGGAAGGACATACAAGCTAATATCCGGCGCGCATATGAGCGATATGTCACTCAATACAATTTAAGAGCGAAACCTGTTTCATTTAAAAGAGGACAGGAATTATATTGCCGTAGCTTTGCGCGAAGCAAGTTTTTTAACAAAACTTTAATGCGAAACTGGGACCGCAGTTTGTCGAGTTCGCCAAAAGCTAGGAAATTGTTATTATCAGCTAGAGAATTTACAAGGGAAAGAAATTGGTACGTTTCATGCTAAAGACATACGCAGCTAATTCCCGCTAATATTACATTTAAAAAAAAGGAATATTATCGGGTGGTGTAATGGCCCGCGCTTTGCAATGCGTCCCATTATTGTTTTATTTTTTTCAATAACGGAAATAATACCTTCGGCTTTGTGGTAGTCAAAGGTAAAGCAGTGCAACGCTAACAGTAGTAAACAACATGCACTGTTGATAACACCGGTTCTTATCAGGGCATACTTCTAAGCTTATCTTAGAAAGCAATGCAAATTTTCTGTTAAGTCCCATGGTGTTAAGCTGACCTTGCAAGCAGTGCAACTGTTATCATTCCACCTGCCCAGCTAATTAGTGCCTACTTCGAGGCTGCTGTCAAAGTACTAAAAGCTTTAACTAATCAGCTGTACTGCGATCACAGCCAACTTCACCAACTCCGAATACCTTCCAAAAAGCTAGTGATGGATGGAAATTTTCACTATTTAAGGTCCACACGCGGCTACAGTGACCCTTTTCTTTTCTTGGTTAATTAAAAATTTAAAAAGAACACAGAAACGTACCGAAGTGCGAAGTGTTAGTGAAAAACCAAAAAAAAAAATTAAAAAAAAACATTTTTCCGCAAGTGACCTTACAAAGGAGTAATGGAAGATTCGGAGTAGTGCTCCGCATATAAGTGACCTTTGGCTGGCAGGGGCATTTGGCACCCTAAAGTCCAACGACTGCATCGCTGCATACAGATATCACAAGATAGGTAAAAACTATCTACATTGCTTGTCGCCCACACCAATGCAAGTCCATTTTTTCAGTTCTTCCCGTATAAAGAGATCCCTGTTAAGCCGGTGCAACAACGTTGTCTGGCCAGCACCATGCTCAGGGCAGAGCTTCGCAATTTCGCATCGCATTGCTGAAGCTCAACGGCGCTGCGTGACCTCTGCACGGTATTGCGTGATCTCTACGCAGCCGTGCCTCCTTTTTTACTCTGCAAAGAATCCATTGCAATCTTGTCTGCTTTTGGAAAGCATTGCAAATTAAATTTTTCACAATTAACTTAAATTGCTGAGTGTGTGCTAGGGATAAAACAAAAGAACAAAATATAAAGATATAAAAGAAAACACTTGTAAAAGAAAAAAACCATTTAGATTGCTAACCAATGTAAAATCGTTCAAGAGAATTTAACAGTTATCTAATGTATCAAGCTTTAGTTCCAATAACGATCTGCTTCACCATTACGCTGGAAGGCCTTTCAACGCTGGAGAAATTCAATTGTGAGTACTAAACAACAACTGTGCATGTCCTAGGCTTGTGATATATGTGATTTTGTTTTATTCTCTTAAATGCTCTGCTGATCCTTTTGATCACGCAAACCATCGTTAGCAATAAAGGTGTCAGGATCAATAAAAAAAATTATTTTGTACTTTCACGGTCCTTAAGCGCACTCTTCAACAATATTATCTTGTAATAATTATCATATATATTAAACATAAAAAAAAGGAAAAAAACAGATCCATGAGTGCCCCTTGTAAACTTAAACTATAGACATTGTAAGCCTCATTTTTTTTTTTTAAATCCTTTCAACAAAAAGTTGAAAGAAATGAATGTTACATTGAAATTTAAATTATATAAATTGAAGGCCTCATTTTTTTTTTTAAAAATCATTTCCACAAAAAGCTGTCAGCAATGAATGCTACCTGTCCCCTTAAGCTATATAAATTGTAAGCCTAATTGAAAAATCATTTGCACACCAAAGCTGTAATCAATGAGTGCCCCATAAGAAAAACAAAAAATAAATTAACAAAACTATGAGAAGCAAATTCAGCTGCATAATGTTATACGAACATCCAACCCTTTGATTTCGAAACAAACATAAGAAATTAAAAAACACATATACATAAATTCGTATCCAATTGAAACATGTTCTCTGTATGCAGAGTTATGAAACTTATTGTACACGATGAAATATCTACCGGGATAATATTATTATAGATTATTATGTCAATCCAATTTCTGCCTCTTTACGTTAGGAATAAAATATGAACATCGCAACGAATACAATGATGTGCTAAATTTTTCTTTTCTCTGGATAGACATGGCAACATAAGTTAATAGTCGGACTGTTATAGGGTATCTTCGGACACAATAATTTTTTTTGAAGATTATGGTCGGGTGGGTAAAGACAGCGAGGTCGCACAACACCTTTGAACCCCGCAAACTTTATATCTTGCAGTCCGATTTTTTTTTTATTATTTAACCTTCAATCGTTTTTCGTTAGTTACACTCGCTGGTTTTGTATTTTTCTTGGAGAACGCCTCTCTTGTTAGTTTCTGTTAGGAATCATAAATAATAAAGTTGTGTAGAGGTGGAGAAGGAATATGGCAAAAACCCACCCCACGCCGAAGAGCTAAGGCACAAGAGGATTCCGTCCGCTTGCATTCCTGATCCGACTGTCCGATATTGAAGATGTGTGGTTCAGCACTACTACCTCGTCCATTACACACAGTATAGACGTAGGTGACGCTAAAGCAATTAACCAAAGGCACTGGCCTATATCCCCAGAGATCCAAAATATGCTCGATTTGGACGTCATTGAGGAGTCTAAGAGCGCATGGAGCAGCAATTGTGTCCTCGTAAGAAAAGGAGAAAAAATTCGCATGTGCCTAGAGTCAAGAGAGATTAATAAATGCACCCGTAAGGATGCATATCCTCTTATTTGCTTATTTATTTAGTTTATAGTCAAACTATGATCAGTCGACTTTTTAAAAGTATAGAAACAATTGAAATTAGATTTAAATTATTTAAGTTGAAATTTTAAACTAAAGGTAATTTTAAATTAAGGGTAAAACCTTAAATGTACAGAAAAGAAAAAAAAAATTATTTTAAAATTGTGCAAAAGTGCAAACGTGCAAACTGGGATAAAGAAAAGCCGATCCAACATTTGTTGCAGAGGATTGGGGAAAACCCAGAAAAACCCAATCAGATCAGGAGAGTTAGTGTTAGTAACCAAATGCAAATAAAATTATGAGTAGAGTGTTAGAGCATGCAGTATGTTGAAAGAACTACTATGAATAAAATGAAGATAAGTATGTATTTAACTAAATTCTATATAAGTGGGCGAGGAGTTGTAATTTTAAGCTAGATATCAAGTTGTTATTGTTAGCTACAATGAGGTATAGTTTATTATAGTCCGAACATAATACCCTGAATGGCTCATGCAGGGCCTAGTTCGAGCTACAATTGGGAAGTTTTAGAGGAAGGTAATTACGGGTGATTCTACCAGGGACAGAAAAGTGTAGTCTACTAAGTAAGTCGCTACTATCTATGTCACCTTGGTTGTTAATAAATATAACACCAAGCATGGTTCTACGATTGGCTAGAGAAGGCAGATTAAGTAACAAAAGTCTACTAGGATAGGAAGGAAGTCTTGAATTTACATCCCAGTTAAGGCCTCGCAAGGCAAACATTAAGGAGTTTTTCTGTACGGATTCAATGCGGTCTCTATGAACTGTGTACTGAGGGTTCCAGACGCATGATCCGTACTCGAGAATTGGACGAACAAGTGAAGTGAAGAGAGTCTTAGTTAAGTAAGGATCGTCAAACTCTTTGGACCATCTCTTAATAAAGCCGAGTACACCCATAGCTTTATTAACCATTTATGATATATGTTCGGAAAACTTGAGTTTTCGGTCCAAACGGACACCTAGATCATCAACCAGGGAAATTCTTTCCAAGGTACAACCACAAAGAGAGTATGATACGTACTTTGGGCAGGCACGTGAGAATGTCATCAGCTTGCATTTTGAGCTGTTCAGATTAAGGAGATTTGCACGAAACCAAGAAAAGAAACAATCTAGGTCAGATTGAAGGCGAGAATGACAGAAGTCGTCTCTAAATTGAAAACAGAGCTTGACATCATCCGCATACATGAGAGTACGTGAGTTAAGTATGACCTTTGGGAGGTCATTGATGAAAAGTGTAAAAAGCAGGGGACCTAAGTGGCTTCCCTGAGGAACACCAGATGTGGCATGAACGGGATAGGAACGAGTATTTTTAAAGAGGACTCGTTGGGTTCTGTCACCCAAATAGCTCACAATCCAACTAAGAAGTTTTGGTGAGAAAACGAGAAGATTTAGTTTATGTGCAAGAAGAGTATGGTTGACTGAGTCAAATGCCTTACTGAAATCAGTATAAATGACATAAGTTTGAAGATTTTCCTGAAATCCTTTTACCACAAAGGATGTCAGCTCAAGTAAATTTGTCGTAGTTGAACGACGCTTTATAAATCCGTGTTGAAAAGGAGAAATAACGGACCTACAGGAATGTTGCAATTGAGAAGTTATAACATTCTCGAAAAATTTAGGTATAGCCGACAATTTAGAGATACCTCTATAATTGCTTGCATCAGACTTGCTGCCCTTTTTATGACAGGGGAATAATAAAAGATTCTTTCTAAATAGAAGGAAAGAGTGAAGTTTCTAAGGACAGCGAAAATAGTTTGAGCCATGGCTTACTTAAGGAGTGGGCACAGAACCGAAGTATACAAGCGGGAACACCGTCAGGGCCTGGTGAGAAAACTGGCTTAACTAAATAAAGATCCTTGACAAGTGAGCTTTCGTTTAGAAAGGGAGTGAAGATACCATTCGAACTTGGAATGTTGTATGGATAAAAGTAAGTGTGATGTGTAGAAGGTGAATAGGTCGTTTGAAAAAACTTTGAAAACAAATCGGCCATGGTTTGGTCGGTATCTGCACAAGCATTTTCAAACGTTAATTTCGTTGGAAATGCGGTAGACTTACGCTTCGTGTTAACAAAACTATAAAACTGTTTGGGGTTCTGAATAAGCTGAACCTTGCAACGAGTTAAATAGGTCTTATAACATTTCGCGTTTAAGACTGTAAAATCTGACCGCGCACTTAAGTAGCGGGAAAAGGCTGAAGGCGAATTATTGTTTTTATACTTTTTAAATAGACTCGACTTTAAATTTTTTAACCGTGACAACTCTCTTGTGAACCATGGCGGCTTACTAGAGGAAGTTGGATAAAAGCACGGAACACAAATATCAAAAAATGAATTAATTGTGTTATAAAAAATATTGGTCGCTACTGAAATATGTATAGACAAATATAGTTCCGACCAATCAAAATTGGAAATTAACGAATTTAATAAGTTAACATCTGCTTTTCTAAAGCAGCGTACACGATTACACAGTTTTTCATGTTTATCCATACATGGGACAAACTCAAAAGTAACTTCAAGAGTGGGATGGTAAGGATCTTCAGGAATAGAAAGAGGTTGTGTCCTGTTTAGACTCACTCTAGATGGATCGGAGACAAAGCATAAATCTAACGATCTGTTACTACAGTTTAAGATATGATTGACCTGTGATAATGACATATCAAACAGACCGTCGAAAAGGTCATGTTGCCGTGAAGGCAATAGAGTATTTGAGTCAACACTTGTTGTCCAATTACAATTAGAAATATTAAAGTCCCCAAGGACTGAAAAGTGATCTCTGTCTGATAACAGATTAAATATAGTCTTTATTGCCGACAAATGTTGCAAATAGACTGATAACTCCGATGACGGCGGAATATAAGAACAGGTTATATAATGAAAGAGTAATTCAATAGCAGATTGAATCTCCGGTTGTAAAAGTTCCGAATTGATGGTGGAATCAACTGCAATAAGAACTCCACCACCACGACGGTCAGGTCGATCACACCTGTAGGTTGTATACTTATTTGGAAAGACTTCGGAGTTAAGGATCTCCGGCTTTAACCAAGTCTCAGTAAACACAACAATTTGAGAAGAAAAAGAGAGAATGTTTAAATATAATGTTGAAAGTTTAGTACAAAGACCTCTAACATTTTGATATGAAAGAGTTAAGAAGCTTGTTAGTTTTAACTCTTTAAACTCTTTAAACTCTTTAAAAATTACGTGTTCCGGCCAAAATTGTGCGGAACATATAATGCCAAAGAGTTCGTTGGGGCACTTATTTCGAAGGACGATATGTCCCTCTCATAAGAAAACTTAAATTTTTCTACTTTTATATCCAAGGCTTGAATTTTTACTTGAATATAAGCAGTAACATCGTTTGATGTGAGTTTAGGGGCAAGCCTCGAAACAAAAATTTGTTTCTTTTGTGGAACACCCACAAGCTTTTTTGGCGCCTCCGGTATAATACCAGAGCAGAGGTTCTCTTCTGGTAATCCAGAACTTGAACACGCCCTATGAAAATCTAATAACTGTGGCACAGGCAACGAGACCACAGCAGACATATCGGATGGTTTAGGCGTCACTGATTGCACACCCCCAATGACATTCTCTAGAAGAACCGCAGATCTCGTTTTTGAAACAGATTACCCCGTCCATTATAGTGGGCACCTACTGTAAAACGAGAAATGCCAAAAAGAAAACGAACAAAAACAAGAAGAGGTATGTGCGCGAGAGAAATAAATTAGCGCGCGTAAAGAGCAGTGAGCACAGAGAGCAGAAAGATAGAGCAACAACAGTGCAGCAAAGAGAGCGGCAAAGCGTGAGAGCTGCTTAGGCGCACTCAAAGAGTTAGGAGAGATAAGGAGAGAGAGCCATAGCGGTGAACTAACTACAACAACGTCGCTTACCGAAAATAAGAAAACAAAAACAAAACACTGGACAAGCAGAACCAATGCACAACAAATGTAAAATTAGCAAACAAAGTTTAGTTTGACTAATCTACAATATAAGGCATGCACACGCTTCGTGAACGGGCTAGCAAAATTAGATATTTAAATTTAGATATTTAAACAAAACACCGGTTGTTTTGAATTCAAATCAAAATAAGATCGAAGCCACAAAAAAAACACGTCCGTTCACTGTGAAAGTTCAAGAAGTCTATGTAGAAGTCTAGAAGTCTTATCGCTAAGTTAAAACGCTAACTATTGTATTTTGGCCTGGCATGGTTCCGCAAATTCGTAGTTTCGTAGCAAACTGTTCGATATGCAGATCCACTAAAAGTGCAAATATGATCTTAGACCTCCAATGGGAAAGCCAATGTCATCTGACAGACCTTTCCAAAAGTTGTATTTGGACATTTTAGGCCCATATCCTAGATCAAAAAGTGGAAATATAGGACTTTTGATTGTGGTGGATCACAATACTAAATTTAACTTCCTACAACCATTAAAGAAATTTACATCCAGCAAGATCTGCGAGTTTTTGGAAAATGTGTGTTATACGTTTGGAGTCCCAGAGACAGTATTGACAGACAATGGATCACAATTCAAATCAGGATGTTTCAAAGTATTTCTGACTCAATTCGGAGTATCTCAGATTTGTACAGCCATTTATTCGCCACAAGCGAATGCAAGCGAACGGCTGAACCGTTCAGTTTAAGCTGCCATAATAGCGTACATTGGCAAAGAACATATTAATTGGGACATGAATCTAAATGAAATTAATGCGTCAATAAGAGCTAATATACATAGAAGCACCGGACACTCTCCGTATTATCTATGCTTCGGCCAAAATATGATGCTCAATGGGCAAGATTACGAACTTCTGCGCAAGCTGAATATGTTGACCGACGACACAACTTTGAAGCGGCCAGACATGATGCAATTGGCTCGTGCAAAGGCCAAAGTTAACATAGACCTCACTCATGACGTAAACGCTCGACGATACAATCTAAGAAGTAGATCCCTTCAACTAAAAGTAGGAGACACAGTTTATGCCAGAAATTTCGCGCAGAGCAATGCTGCTAAGAATTTCAGCAGTAAACTTGCCCCTGTATTCGTAAAGGCTTCAGTAGCTAAACAGATTAGTCCAGCGTATTATGAGTTACAGAATGAAGCAGGCAAAAAGCTAGGAGTTTACCATTTAAAAAACATTAAAGTTTAATACATGCTCGACCTTTGCACTGTTTTTCTTCAGTTAATGACTACTCGAGATACATCTGTCGCAGCATTATCTGTGGTGTAGTGGCCGTTGTCTAGCTTGCACTCATAAACTCTCTTAAACTCCAATTATCGAAAAGCGCTCAAATAGTTCGCCGCACTCAAACGACAATTCCCAATTCGCCAATTCAAAAATCGGAATTAATAAACGCTGTAACATTTATATTAAAAGAAAGCCAAAGTTATTTTAACGTCCGTAAATATCAGCGCTAATTGCTGTGTAACTTTGCCAGCAGACGCGACTGCGCAGTTTGAAAGTCATTGTGAAAACATACAAAAAGGTGATATTCAGTGAATGTTTAAACAAATACTCAATGCTAATTACATATATAGCTGCGATATTTGATTTTTATTTGGCTGCAAAACTATACACTGGACGGCAAAATACTGACATACTCAGCTCCTGCGTTAAAATAGGGCCGTGAAACGCGCCGAGCTAATATATCAGTTAACAATGGATGCGACACCCTAATTCAACGTGATTCTGACATCATTTGGATGATCATCACGTCACAATAGCTTCAGAGCTATACATATCGGAATTTTATAGTCGCAGACCGGAGACATATAGTGTTAACAGCTACAATAGCTCATAGCGACACGGGTATGTCCAGCCTGACATAGGTCCCCTAACCCCAGCAGCAAAAGAGAAGCGCTAAGGCGTTCTTTTTCTCTCGGCAGCCCAAAGGCGGCATGCCAACAAAAATATCACGCTGGCATAAATGCATTTTTGTATCAAATCTTTTCACTTAAACTCTATCTAATCACGTCTTTTGTATACATATATTCCTAAGGCAATTTAAAACTTGTACAACTTGCAATAGCATTTGAAAACGGGCACACATATGGACACACACAAATAACTACATAAACCTTCTTCCAAAACAGCACTTTAGCGACATCGAAGGGCCCATCGATCAAGCGGATATTATCGGTGAGTAACAAAATGTATGTGAATAATTGATATTGTCAATGGTATGCCATCTGCATCGCCAATGTAGTTATGTTTTGTAGTGATCCATATAAACATATATCTATATGAAATAATTGTGAAATGCCCTTGTTGTAAAAAGATGTGAAGCTACTGCGTGTTCATTTAAATATTCTCTTACTCTTTTTGTTAAGAATTGGTATTGTATTGGTATCAATAACTCACAATAAATTGAGTAATAAATAAATATTTCTTTAATTGCATTTTATGATTTTGTATTTATTTCTGAATTATATATAATATGTGCATGTATTATATTGGTTGTATACAAATGTACATATGTATGCGTGTACACAAATTAAGTATGTATGGGTGTTAGCATACATACGCTACGCTACGCTCTCGCATCGTTTGTTCTTTTCTTTCCTGCTCAAGTAATATAGTTATGACAACTTGTTTGCTGGTCGAAGGGTTAAAATAGATTATCTAATAACTTCAGTGTTTATTGTCCGATCGGATTGCAATTGTAGGAATGAGTACTTCGAATTTAAATCGCAATTTAAATCAAAATTATCGCTTTGCGAGGGGGGGTAGGCATGGTATCCCAAATTAAAAAGAACTTGATCTCCGTATGGTATACAGGAATCTTCATGCTAAATTTGGTATCCCTTACTTTTGTAATATCTGAGATCGGCGTTGGTTCATCCAGACAGACGGACATACAAACGGACATGGCTCATAGTGATCCTGAGCAAGAATATATGTACTTTATGGGGTTTCCGACGCCTCCTTCTGACTGTTAAGGTTTTGCAGAACAAGGAATTGGGGAATACATTTGAAAAGGCCACATGAGTCTTCGGAAAGTCAAATATAATACATCCTTCAGGAATAGTTGATCAACTATCTATAATAATGAGAAAAACACGAGGAAAACTTTACATACAGGGCGTAGTGACGTTCCCTTTAATCTGTGGCGAAAGAAAAATACCAAGACATATGAGTTTCAGCTAAATAATAGCTTTAAGCCTTATGAAACGTATCCAAGCATTACTGCGGAAAAGTGTTCTCATGAAAGCCCAACAGAATGAATGTCGTAAGAGATAATTCAATATGGCTGTAAATTTATAGGATTTTGGTGAGGTGATAGTTTACGAAGTGGTGGCCACTAAGGTAGCCAAAAAGGACGTAGAGGTCCTTCCTAGAGAGTAGCTTGGTCCTTCGATCAACTGTGGGATTGGTAACCTCGTTAGCCTGCCGCATCCCTGGTTGGATGAACCAGTAGCGTTCGGTCAACTATGCAGCCCAGGTTTTCACCAGGGAGGAAATAGTTGACCACTCCACGCCACAGAACGATTCGGGGTCAAGCAGGTGGGCTGATGACCCGGGCCTCGCTAGTTCGTCCGCCAGCTCGTTGACCTGGAAGCCGGAGTGTCCAGGTACCCAAAGAAGGGTAACTTTATTCTTTATCGACAGCGTCTGGAGACAGTTCCAGCAGTCAGCCAGTCAGTCGCATACGCGAACTTACTTTTTTTGAGGAGAGGGCTAGTATGGCCGCTTGGCTGTCCGAGAAGATGTAGCGAATATCTCCTCTAATCCCCTTCTCAAGGATAAGACGGTAGCAGAACTCAATGTCATGAACCACTGATTGGAAGACTGTGGGTCAATTGCCCATAGCCATCGAGGTTTTGGAATTGGGACCATATATCCCAGCTCAAACCCCCTGATGAGTCTTTGACCCGTCAGTGTACCAATGTATACCATTGGATTATCTGATGGGGTTGCCAGCATCCCATTCTGACGGTCCGGGATGAGGGTTCTGAATTTAGCACCAAAGAAGAGTTCCTTGGTAATAGAATCTGATCTATGATCTCTAAGTTAGGAATATCTTTGATTAAACTAGCATGCCCTGATTCGATAGCTAGAAGGCCAGAGTGGAGCTTAATTCTAAGAAGGCTCATGGCAGCAACTTCTTTTATGCGGATATGCAGCGGATTCAGATTCAAAATCGATTCCATTGCTGCGGTGAGACAGGTGCGAAGTGCACACGTCAAAGAAAGGGAGAGCAGCCTATGCAATTTCGAGCAATCTCGATCGGTCTTACCATCATCTCAAATAACCACCTAATGATGCAGGATTTGAGACCCCAATACTAAATTTAACTTCCTACAACCATTAAAGAAATTTACATCCAGCAAGATCTGCGAGTTTTTGGAAAATGTGTGTTATACGTTTGGAGTCCCAGAGACAGTATTGACAGACAATGGATCACAATTCAAATCAGGATGTTTCAAATATTTCTGACTCAATTCGGAGTATCTCAGATTTGTACAGCCATTTATTCGCCACAAGCGAATGCAAGCGAACGGCTGAACCGTTCAGTTTAAGCTGCCATAATAGCGTACATTGGCAAAGAACATATTAATTGGGACATGAATCTAAATGAAATTAATGCGTCAATAAGAGCTAATATACATAGAAGCACCGGACACTCTCCGTATTATCTATGCTTCGGCCAAAATATGATGCTCAATGGGCAAGATTACGAACTTCTGCGCAAGCTGAATATGTTGACCGACGACACAACTTTGAAGCGGCCAGACATGATGCAATTGGCTCGTGCAAAGGCCAAAGTTAACATAGACCTCACTCATGACGTAAACGCTCGACGATACAATCTAAGAAGTAGATCCCTTCAACTAAAAGTAGGAGACACAGTTTATGCCAGAAATTTCGCGCAGAGCAATGCTGCTAAGAATTTCAGCAGTAAACTTGCCCCTGTATTCGTAAAGGCTTCAGTAGCTAAACAGATTAGTCCAGCGTATTATGAGTTACAGAATGAAGCAGGCAAAAAGCTAGGAGTTTACCATTTAAAAGACATTAAAGTTTAATACATGCTCGACCTTTGCACTGTTTTTCTTCAGTTAATGACTACTCGAGATACATCTGTCGCAGCATTATCTGTAGTGTAGTGGCCGTTGTCTAGCTTGCACTCATAAACTCCAATTATCGAAAAGCGCTCAAATAGTTCGCCGCACTCAAACGACAATTCCCAATTCGCCGTCGTCTCATTTCAATGAGAGAACAAAAAGAAATAAGATGATCAGCCGTTACTTTTGGCAACAACCGTTCTAATACCGCGCGCATTGGAACGGCAAATGTTCTCTCTCGTTGTCTATAAAGGAGGGCGAATTGAACGTGCATTCACATTTTAATCAGAGTGCAGAGCAGACTAATACCAAAGCGTCCAGATATAGAATTTTAAAAAGGAAACATTTGCGAAAAGAATATATATATATATAAATACATTAAAAATCGGAATTAATAAAGGCTGTAACATTTATATTAAAAGAAAGCCAAAGTTATTTTAACGTCCGTAAATATCAGCGCTAATTGCTGTGTAACTTTGCCAGCAGACGCGACTGCGCAGTTTGAAAGTCATTGTGAAAACATACAAAAAGGTGATATTCAGTGAATGTTTAAACAAATACTCAATGCTAATTACATATATAGCTGCGATATTTGATTTAAACACGGCCGGCCTTGGAAAGCGTTTCCACGGTGCCAGCCGGCCCGGTCGTGTCCATAAGGAGCCCCCAGTGGCTGCAAAACTATACACTGGACGGCAAAATACTGACATACTCAGAACCTGCGTTAAAATAGGGCCGTGAAACGCGCCGAGCTAATATATCAGTTAACAATGGATGCGACACCCTAATTCAACGTGATTCTGACATCATTTGGATGATCATCACGTCACAATAGCTTCAGAGCTATACATATCGGAATTTTATAGTCGCAGACCGGAGACATATAGTGTTAACAGCTACAATAGCTCATAGCGACACGGGTATGTCCAGCCTGACATAGGTCCCCTAACCCCAGCAGCAAAGAGAAGCGCTAAGGCGTTCTTTTTCTCTCGGCAGCCCAAAGGCGGCATGCCAACAAAAATATCACGCTGGCATAAATGCATTTTTGTATCAAATCTTTTCACTTAAACTCTATCTAATCACGTCTTTTGTATACATATATTCCTAAGGCAATTTAAAACTTGTACAACTTGCAATAGCATTTGAAAACGGGCACACATATGGACACACACAAATAACTACATAAACCTTCTTCCAAAACAGCACTTTAGCGACATCGAAGGGCCCATCGATCAAGCGGATATCATCGGTGAGTAACAAAATGTATGTGAATAATTGATATTGTCAATGGTATGCCATCTGCATCGCCAATGTAGTTATGTTTTGTAGTGATCCATATAAACATATATCTATATGAAATAATTGTGAAATGCCCTTGTTGTAAAAAGATGTGAAGCTACTGCGTGTTCATTTAAATATTCTCTTACTCTTTTTGTTAAGAATTGGTATTGTATTGGTATCAATAACTCACAATAAATTGAGTAATAAATAAATATTTCTTTAATTGCATTTTATGATTTTGTATTTATTTCTGAATTATATATAATATGTGCATGTATTATATTGGTTGTATACAAATGTACATATGTATGCGTGTACACAAATTAAGTATGTATGGGTGTTAGCATACATACGCTACGCTACGCTCTCGCATCGTTTGTTCTTTTCTTTCCTGCTCAAGTAATATAGTTATGACAACTTGTTTGCTGGTCGAAGGGTTAAAATAGATTATCTAATAACTTCAGTGTTTATTGTCCGATCGGATTGCAATTGTAGGAATGAGTACTTCGAATTTAAATCGCAATTTAAATCAAAATTATCGCTTTGCGAGGGCGGTAGGCATGGTATCCCAAATTAAAAAGAACTTGATCTCCGTATGGTATACAGGAATCTTCATGCTAAATTTGGTATCCCTTACTTTTGTAATATCTGAGATCGGCGTTGGTTCATCCAGACAGACGGACATACAAACGGACATGGCTCATAGTGATCCTGAGCAAGAATATATGTACTTTATGGGGTTTCCGACGCCTCCTTCTGACTGTTAAGGTTTTGCAGAACAAGGAATTGGGGAATACATTTGAAAAGGCCACATGAGTCTTCGGAAAGTCAAATATAATACATCCTTCAGGAATAGTTGATCAACTATCTATAATAATGAGAAAAACACGAGGAAAACTTTACATACAGGGCGTAGTGACGTTCCCTTTAATCTGTGGCGAAAGAAAAATACCAAGACATATGAGTTTCAGCTAAATAATAGCTTTAAGCCTTATGAAACGTATCCAAGCATTACTGCGGAAAAGTGTTCTCATGAAAGCCCAACAGAATGAATGTCGTAAGAGATAATTCAATATGGCTGTAAATTTATAGGATTTTGGTGAGGTGATAGTTCACGAAGTGGTGGCCACTAAGGTAGCCAAAAAGGACGTAGAGGTCCTTCCTAGAGAGTAGCTTGGTCCTTCGATCAACTGTGGGATTGGTAACCTCGTTAGCCTGCCGCATCCCTGGTTGGATGAACCAGTAGCGTTCGGTCAACTATGCAGCCCAGGTTTTCACCAGGGAGGAAATAGTTGACCACTCCACGCCACAGAACGATTCGGGGTCAAGCAGGTGGGCTGATGACCCGGGCCTCGCTAGTTCGTCCGCCAGCTCGTTGACCTGGAAGCCGGAGTGTCCAGGTACCCAAAGAAGGGTAACTTTATTCTTTATCGACAGCGTCTGGAGACAGTTCCAGCAGTCAGCCAGTCAGTCGCATACGCGAACTTACTCTTTTTGAGGAGAGGGCTAGTATGGCCGCTTGGCTGTCCGAGAAGATGTAGCGAATATCTCCTCTAATCCCCTTCTCAAGGATAAGACGGCAGCAGAACTCAATGTCATGAACCACTGATTGGAAGACTGTGGGTCAATTGCCCATAGCCATCAAGGTTTTGGAATTGGGACCATATATCCCAGCTCAATTCTTTGACCCGTCAGTGTACCAGTGTACACCATTGGGGTATCTGATGGGGTTGCCAGCATCCCATTCCGACGGTCCGGGATGAGGGTTCTGAATTTAGCACCAAAGAAGAGTTCCTTGTTAATAGAATCTGATCTATGATCTCTAAGTTAGGAATATCTTTGATTAAACTAGCATGCCCTGATTCGATAGCTAGAAAGCCAGAGTGGAGCTTAATTCTAAGAAGGCTCATGGCAGCAACTTCTTTTATGCGGATATGCAGCGGATTCAGATTCAAAATCGATTCCATTGCTGCGGTGAGACAGGTGCGAAGTGCACACGTCAAAGAAAGGGAGAGCAGCCTATGCAATTTCGAGCAATCTCGATCGGTCTTACCATCATCTCAAATAACCACCTAATGATGCAGGATTTGAGACCCCCGATTCTACCAAAGAGTCTTCTGCATGTCCACATGGCATGAGTTGCCTCTGATAGAGTGTTGTTTAGGTGGGTGTTATCGAAAGTACAATCTATATCAAGAAAAGAGCACAGAGCAATGTTCTGGCTTTTTCGATTTTCCCACTTATTTGTGGAGAGCGACCTCTGTCGATCTACCGGCTATATACGCGAACTGCGTGGGGTGCAGAGGGTTGTTTTTCTGCAGAGAGCACCGAATGTGCATGCCTTAGAGCCTTTCCGCAGTCTTGATCAGAAAGGAGGCCTGGAGAGATCTGGGTTCGCCACCGAACCTGGGAAGTGAACTTGTAATAAAAGGTCAAGTGCTTCCCTGCGATCTTGAGTGAAAGAACCGTCTGCTCTTTTAAGAAGCCCTATTTCATT
Organism: Zaprionus ornatus; assembly: GCA_018904035.1. Taxonomy (NCBI): domain Eukaryota; kingdom Metazoa; phylum Arthropoda; class Insecta; order Diptera; family Drosophilidae; genus Zaprionus; species Zaprionus ornatus. Next base: position 604,273 of record JAEIFZ010000243.1, on the reverse strand, counting down.
AGACGACCCTTCGGCTAATACCTTGTGGAGTCTACCATGCTACCACAGTAGCTGCGATACGTATCGCTTTGACCGTCAGGGTCTTCTCAACAGAGCTACCTTCAAAGAATATAAGTAGGCAGCAAGTTCTATCTCACTGTTTGAGTTGGGCTTGCTGATCAACAGGTCTGGTTTAAAAGCCACAGAGGCTTTGAAGAGATGAATACTTATATATATAACTTACGACTCCTTCTGGCCGTCAGCCGTCAGAGCCAGTAAGGGGAATCACATGGAACCCTAGCTTTGGCTGAGGTACGTGCAGTCCTTGCTCCTACTGTCGGAAGTGCGGCTATACTCTCCACGTGAGGGCGGCTGGAAGCAGGCCCCTAGCACGGTCATGTCTCTGTTAGGGGTGCTGACTAATTGTAGTCGGGCGAAGATTGTGATTCTATAAATCACCCCAATCCAAGGCGGAAAAGCATACGCCAAGGGATGCATGGCCGGGGGGTAGCCCGGTCGTTAGTATGCGGACTCTGGATACCTGTCGCCCTCCAGTTTCATCTAGACTTCCCACGGCACGCGGGCTATGCCGTGGGCGACCTTCCCTTCCCGCCTACTCGTGGGTCCAAACTATGGATATAAATTTTATAAAAGATAAGTCCGATGCGACTTCGACAGCATCAACCCAGGGCGAGGCCTTAACGGCCGACCCCAACAACAGCACTGCAGCCAGTGGGCTGCTGGCTTCCACCCCCAATACCACGGGTCTTGGCCCTGGTACTTTAGGGGACCCGGACAAGCCACGGACTCCCTTGGACGATGAGTTCGCCAGGGCTGATTTCTCGTCCAATAGCTGCTCAGGCCGGCAGCAGCTCGTCGAGGTGATGTCCTCTGACGCTGAAGCTGACGCTGACCTGATCAGCCTCGTTGACGACGCTTCCGTGGCCTCGCAGAGGTCAGGTCTCACGGAAGCAGGCTCTCAGATACAGCGGCTGCGACTGGACTCTGAGAACGCCTTTGTGAAAATGAAGACCCGTGAGAAGAGGCTTTTCAAAGCCGCACTCGCAAAGGGTTCGAGCAGAGCAGAAGCTCTGGCTATCGCCACCGCGCCCCCCGTGGAAACCAAGGCCAAACGGACGCGCGCTGACGATACCGTCATCGAACCTCAAGGGTCTTCAAAGAAGCCCAAAAAGACTCATGTGGAGTCCACAAAGCCACCTCTCAGCCAGGTGTCGAGCAGCGTGAAACTGGGCTTCACTTCGGCTGACTCAAAAAACCCGCTTTCACCGGAGCAAGTGGCCACGGTGAAAGCTAGCATTGCCAAGGCTCTGCTGCTTCATCCCACATCGGGTGCCAGTCCGGGTTTCGAGGGTTGCATACCTCGAAATGAATGGCTGCTTCTGGTGTGCGAGGATAGTCGCACTGCCGACTGGGTCAGGGGAGCCGTTGGACACGTCAGGTCCATCAGCTCCCTTGATATTAAACTACTGGAGGAGTCCGAGTTCCCCAAAGCTCACCTCATTAGAGGATACTTCCCCAGTAGTGCTGGACTCACACCCGCCGATATTTTGCGATACCTTGGTATCCAAAACGAGGAGTTGTTCTCGACAAAACAGTGGCGGGTGGTCCAGCATACCCTCAACGGTACTACGACCCACCTCGCGATGTTGGTCGACGAGGAGTCGTATAAGGCTCTGACGGAGTGCAACGGGAAGGTGAAATTCGTCTTTGGACGAGTCAAACTTCTCCTGAAGAACTCCGTCCCCAGAGCCTCTCCCTCCCCGGCCCGTCCCCCATCCCCCTCTCCAACCATTCCCCCTTCCAGCGCTCCTCCGGAAGCGTCAAAGGTGGCCCCTACCTATGCGACAGCAGTGGCTGCCGCACCGGTAGCGTCCACCAGTGCTGCGGCCGCAGTGGCGCTGAAAGCCCCCATCCCCAAACCCCCGACCATTTTGGTCTCCGCCCCCAACCCCTCAACGGGCCGCACCAGACCGGTGGCTGGCAGCGGGCGCCTCCTGGCCCCTGCCAGACCCACAGTCAGCGCTGGGCGCAAACAACCCGCAAGGGCACCTCCCGCGAATGGGATCGCTAAGCGACCTCACCCGAGCAGCTCAGCCAGACTGCCGAAGGACATCCGAGGCAACGACTCTAGGGGGGGCAAGGCATGTGGCCTTGTCACCAAGGCGCTGAGAGAGGATGCGGAGCGCAACTAGAGTGCTCCAGGCGAACCTGGACCACGCCAGAGGAGCGTCAGCCACCCTGTGCAGGGTCGTCTGTAAAGAGGAGATTGACCTGGCTCTCGTCCAAGAGCCATGGTTAATAGGTGGCCTCGTCCGTGGACTATCATGCGGATCATGTAAGTTATTATATGACCGTATGGGAGGTGCCCCTCGCACTGCTATACTGATCAATAACAGTGTGAGACACTTTCCTTTAACCAACTTCATTCACAGAGACCTGGTGGCAACGGCTATGGAGGTAGCCACTGCTGATGGCGTCCGGGAAGTGGTGATCGCCTCTGCTTACTTCCCGGGCGATGTGGATGACGTACCCCCCTCAGAGGTTCAGCGGCTTGTGGGATTCTGCCGCCTCCACAACAAGCCGCTCGTGATTGGCTGTGATGCCAACGCCCATCACACAATCTGGGGGAGCAGCGACGTCAACAAACGTGGTGAGTCTCTCCTTGATTATCTAATGTGTTGTCATTTAGCATAGCAAACGTCGGGTGTAAACCGACGTTTATTAATTCTATTAGGGAAGAGGTATTAGATCTCACCCTAATAAGCAACTCAATTGCGAGTTCGCTTATAAACTGGCGGGTCACAGACGAAGCCACCTTGTCGGACCATCAGCACATCAGGTTCGACCTTCCTGGCCAAGTCGAGATCCGCCAGAACTCCTTTTGTCCTAAAAAGACAAATTGGGAACTCTTCAAAGCCTGTGTGGCTTTGAAAGCAGACATGTTGATCAGCAATCCTAACTCTGTCAGTGAGATAGAACTTGCTGCCAACCTGCTGCAAGATGTGCTTATTACGTCCTTCGAAGCCAGCTCAGTTCGGAAGACAATAACGGTCAACCGTAAAGTTCCTTGGTGGAACGAAGAGCTGACTGCTCAAAGAAGGAAGGTTAGAAGCCTTTTCAACAAGGCCAGATCTAACCGTATAAGTTGGGACGTCTATAGGGACGCTCTCACAAACTATAATAAGAACATTAGACGCTCCAAACGCGATACGTGGTGCAGCTACTGTGGTAGCATAGAATCTCTGCCAGAGGCAGCGAGACTCCACAAGGTATTAGCCAAAGGATCGTCTAATGGTATAGGGCTTCTAAAAAGAGCAGATGGCTCTTTCACTCAAGATCGTAGGGAAGCACTTGAACTTTTACTACAAGTTCACTTCCCAGGTTCCGTGGCCAACCCAGATCTCTCCAGTCACGTTGACGCCACCTGGTCACCTGACTCACGTTTATCTGGTACCATCTTCGATCCTGAAAAGGTCAAATGGGCTGTAGATTCCTTCGCTCCCTTCAAAGCCCCAGGGGGTGATCAAATCTTTCCAGCCCTTCTCCAAAACAGTCTGGATCATATCCTCGATCCACTGGTCGGCCTTCTTAGAGCCAGTCTCACGTGGGGACACATACCCAACTCTTGGAGGAGAGTCAATGTGGTATTCATCCCCAAACAGGGGAATCGTCCTCTTGCCTAGCCTAAGTCCTACCGGCCGATCAGCCTTACCTCCTTTCTGCTCAAGACTGCGGAAAGGCTCCTAGACTTGCACATTCGGTGCTCTCTGCAGGCAAACAACCCTCTGCACCCCACGCAGTTCGCGTATATAGCCGGTAGATCGACAGAGGTCGCTCTCCACAAATTAGTGAGTAAGATCGAAAAGGCCTTCGTATCAAAGAACATTGCTCTGTGCTCTTTTCTTGATATAGAGGGTGCTTTCGATAATACCGGCTACGGGTCTATTTCTACTGCGCTTGAGCGCAGGAACATTGCCCGTCCCATAATCCGGTGGATTGACGCCATGCTCAAATACCTGACTATCTCCTCTACCCTGGACACGACGACCGCCATATTAGTGCGGTAAAAGGGTGTCCCCAGGGAGGGGTTCTATCCCCTTTGCTCTGGTCCCTAGTAGTTGACGAACTACTAATCATACTCGCAGAACAGGGCGTGGAAGCGATTGGCTATGCCGACGACCTGGCTCTCGTAGTGAACGGGAACTATGCCAACACCGTGACAGAGCTGATGCAATCAGCTCTGAACACGGTCAGTAGATGGTGCGATGATGTA
>JAEIFZ010000242.1:790000-797535 GCA_018904035.1 Zaprionus ornatus | reverse complement strand
TATAATATAAAAGTTAATGTAATAAAATTATTTTTAATATTATATTAGAAATGAAATGTTATTCGTTTTTAAAGGTATCTAGTTTTTAAAGAAATGAATTTAATTCAGAAATTATAAATTTATTTAAAAAATTTTTTAATTAAATAATTTATAATTTTAATATTTTATGGGATAAGCTATAAAATAAATTTTTAAAAATAATAATAATACATTAATAAATATATGCTTAGAATTAGCAATTATTAAAAATTATGTTATAATTTATTTTATAACAATCATTATTTATTAAATTTTAATAATTTATTTAAATATTAATTTTAATTTTTAAAATTAAGTAATTATGAAAAAATTAGTATATTATATTGTAAAAATAAATTTATTTGAAAAGTTTAAATAAAGAATTCGGCAAAAATAATGTTCGCCTGTTTAACAAAAACATGTCTTTTTGAATTAAATTTAAAGTCTGACCTGCCCACTGAATTTTTAAATGGCCGCAGTATCCTAACTGTGCAAAGGTAGCATAATCATTAGTCTTTTAATTGAAGGCTGGAATGAATGGTTGGACGAAATATTAACTGTTTCATTTAAATTTTTTATAGAATTTTATTTTTTAGTCAAAAAGCTAAAATATATTTAAAAGACGAGAAGACCCTATAAATCTTTATATTTTTATATATTTTAATTATAAAGATTAATTTTGTTATAATATATAAAAATATTTTATTGGGGTGATATTAAAATTTAAAAAACTTTTAATTTTTAAAAACATTAATTTATGAATAATTGATCCATTAATAATGATTAAAAAATTAAGTTACTTTAGGGATAACAGCGTAATTTTTTTGGAGAGTTCATATCGATAAAAAAGATTGCGACCTCGATGTTGGATTAAGATATAATTTTGGGTGTAGCCGTTCAAATTTTAAGTCTGTTCGACTTTTAAATTCTTACATGATCTGAGTTCAAACCGGCGTAAGCCAGGTTGGTTTCTATCTTTAATAAATTATAATATTTTAGTACGAAAGGACCAAATATTAAAATAATTTTATTTTTTGTAAAGAATATTATTAATTTGATAAAACTATTTTGGCAGATTAGTGCAATAAATTTAGAATTTATGTATGTAAATTTTTATTACAAATAGTACTTGTTTTATATAGAATTAATTTTGTCTTTAATTGGAAGTTTATTATTAATTATTTGTGTATTAGTAAGTGTTGCTTTTTTAACTTTATTAGAACGTAAAGTTTTAGGTTATATTCAAATTCGTAAAGGACCAAATAAAGTTGGATTGATAGGAATTCCTCAACCTTTTTGTGATGCGATTAAGTTATTTACAAAAGAACAAACTTATCCTTTATTATCAAATTATTTAAGATATTATATTTCTCCAATTTTATCTTTGTTTTTATCATTAGTTGTATGAATATGTATGCCTTTTTTTGTAAAATTATATTCATTTAATTTAGGAGGATTATTTTTTTTATGCTGTACTAGTTTAGGAGTTTATACAGTAATAGTTGCAGGTTGATCTTCTAATTCAAATTATGCTTTATTAGGAGGTTTACGAGCTGTTGCTCAAACTATTTCTTATGAAGTTAGATTGGCTTTAATTTTATTATCATTTATTTTTTTAATTGGAAGTTATAATTTACTTTATTTTTATTATTATCAAATTTATTTATGATTTTTAATTGTTTTATTTCCAATAGCTTTAGTTTGATTTACTATTTCTTTAGCAGAAACTAATCGTACTCCTTTTGATTTTGCTGAAGGTGAATCAGAGTTAGTTTCTGGGTTTAATGTAGAATACAGAAGAGGAGGATTTGCTTTAATTTTTTTAGCTGAATATGCAAGAATTTTATTTATGAGAATGTTATTTTGTGTTATTTTTTTAGGTAGAGATGTATTTAGAATTTTATTTTATATTAAATTAATATTTATTTCTTTTGTATTTATTTGAGCTCGTGGGACTTTACCTCGTTTTCGTTATGATAAATTAATATATTTAGCTTGAAAATGTTTTTTACCTTTTTCTTTAAATTATTTAATATTTTTTATTGGGTTTAAAATTTTAATTTTTTCTTTTTTATTATGAATTATTTTTAGTAAAGTTAATAGAAAAGAAAATTTCTATCTTATGTTTTCAAAACATATGCTTATTCAAGCTCATTAACTTAATTAATTTAATAAATTATCTCATCATTTATTTACTAAAGGATTAATTAAATAATATAAAAAATAGATAACTGTTAAAATTTGTCCAAGTAATACATAAGGTTCTTCAACAGGTCGAGCTCCAATTCAAGTCAATAAAATTACAGTAACTACTATAATTCAAAATAAAATTTGGTTAATAGGATAAAATTGAATTCCTCGAAATTTTCTTAAATTATAAAATGGAAGAATTATTAAAATAGCAATAGATAAAACTAGTGCGATTACTCCTCCTAATTTATTAGGAATTGAACGAAGAATTGCATAGGCGAATAAAAAATATCATTCAGGTTGAATGTGAGCAGGGGTTACTAAAGGATTAGCTGGAATGAAATTATCTGGGTCTCCTAATAAGTAAGGATTAATTAATACTAAAGTAATTAAAATAAAAAATATTACAATAAATCCAACAATATCCTTATAAGTAAAATAAGGATGAAATGGAATTTTATCAATATTTGAATTTACCCCAATTGGATTATTTGATCCTGTTTGGTGTAAAAATAATAAATGGATTATTACTATAGCAAGAACAATAAAAGGTAAAATAAAATGAAAAGTAAAAAATCGAGTTAATGTTGCATTATCAACAGCAAATCCTCCTCAAACTCATTGTACAAGGTCTAATCCTAAATAAGGTACTGCAGAAAGTAAATTTGTAATAACGGTTGCTCCTCAAAATGATATTTGACCTCAAGGTAAAACATATCCTATAAATGCGGTTCCTATAACTAAAAATAAAATAATTACTCCGATTATTCATGTTGGAGTATATAAGTATGAACCATAATATATTCCTCGTCCTACGTGTAAATAAATACAAATAAAAAAAATGATGCTCCGTTAGCATGTATAGTTCGTAATAATCACCCGTAATTTACATCTCGACAAATATGATTTACTCTATAAAAAGCTAAATTTACATCTGCTGTATAATGTATTGCTAAAAATAGTCCAGTTAAAATTTGAATAATTAAACATAATCCTAATAAAGATCCAAAATTTCATCAACTTGAAATATTTCTAGGGGCGGGTAAGTCTACTAAAGCATTGTTAGCAATTTTGAATAAGGGGTGTGAAGTTCGTAAAGGTTTATTCATTAATTTATTATTCGTAAAGGTCCTTTAAATAATTTAGTAATTTTTACAATAACAATTAAAGTAATTAGTAAATAATTTATTAAAAGAATTGTAATAAAATTTGTAGGAAAATTATATAATTTATTTAAAGATAAAGAATTTTCTGAAAAATAAGTGTATAAATTTGAAATTCTTTCTATTTCATTATTCAAAAAAAATGAAGTTAATGAATTTTTATCAATAATAATTGATAAAATTAATAAAATGATTAATAAAATAAAAGAAAATAATGTTAATTTAATTGATAAATTAAATATTTCATTAGAAGCTAAAGATGTAACATAAATAAATAAAACTAGTATTCCCCCTAAAAAAATTAAAAATAAAATATAAGAAAATCAAAATGTTTTTGTAATTAAACCAGTTCTTAAACAAATTAAAATGGTTTGAATTAATAAAGTTAATCCTATAGCCAATGGGTGAAATATGTTAATAAAAATGATTGAAGTTAAAAAAATTAAAGAAAATAAAATTAATTGAATAATATCAAGAGGTAGTTTATATAAAATATTAATTTTGGGGATTAATGAAAAAGAAATTCTTTTCTCTTGAAGTTTTAAAAGAATTAATCTTATTTTTGATTTACAAGACCAATGTTTTTATTAAACTATTAAAACTAATGATTATAATTTTGTATTGAAGATTTCCAATGATTTTATTTATTTTAGGGTTATTTTGTTTTGTTTCTAATCGAAAACATTTACTTTCTATATTATTAAGCTTAGAATATATTGTTCTAATTTTATTTTTTATATTATTTATTTATTTAAATATATTAAATTATGAAAGTTATTTTAGAATAATATTTTTAACTTTTAGAGTTTGTGAAGGTGCATTAGGGTTATCTATTTTAGTCTCAATAATTCGTACACATGGTAATGATTATTTTCAATCTTTTAGAATTATATAATGTTAAAATTGATTTTTTTTTTTTATTTTTAATTCCATTATGTTTTATTAATAATATATTTTGAATGGTACAAGTTTTATTATTTTTTATTTCTTTTTTATTTTTGTTGATAAATAATTTTATAAATTATTGAATAAGTATTTCATATTTTTTAGGTTCAGATATTCTATCATATGGATTAATTTTATTAAGTTTATGAATTTGTTCTTTAATATTATTAGCGAGAGAAAGAGTGTATAAATATAATAATTATAAAAATTTATTTTTATTAAATATTATTTTATTATTATTATTATTAATTTTAACTTTTAGAAGAATAAGATTATTTATATTTTATTTATTTTTTGAAAGAAGATTAATTCCTACATTATTTTTAATTTTAGGTTGAGGGTATCAACCTGAACGTTTGCAAGCAGGAATTTATTTATTATTTTATACTCTTTTAGTTTCTTTACCAATATTAATTGGTATTTTTTATTTTATAAATAAAACTAATACAATAAATTTTTACTTACTAAATAATTATATATTTAATTTTGATTTATTGTATTTTTGTATAATAAGAGCTTTTTTAGTTAAAATACCAATATTTTTAGTTCATTTATGATTGCCTAAGGCTCATGTAGAAGCTCCAGTTTCAGGATCTATAATTTTAGCTGGAATTATACTAAAATTAGGGGGTTATGGTATATTGCGAGTAATTTCTATTTTGCAACAGATAAATTTAAAATATAGATTTATTTGAATTAGAATTAGCTTAGTAGGGGGTGTTTTAGTTAGATTAATTTGTTTACGTCAAACTGATTTAAAGGCATTAATTGCTTATTCTTCTGTTGCTCATATAGGAATTGTTTTATCAGGGTTATTAACAATAAGTTATTGAGGTTTAAGAGGTTCATATAGTTTAATAATTGCTCATGGACTTTGTTCTTCTGGTTTATTTTGTTTAGCTAATGTTTCTTATGAACGGTTAGGAAGTCGAAGATTATTAATTAATAAGGGTTTATTAAATTTTATGCCAGTTATAGCTTTATGATGATTTTTATTAAGTTCTGCAAATATAGCTGCTCCTCCTACTTTAAATTTATTAGGAGAAATTTCTTTATTAAATAGAATTGTTTCTTGATCATGAATTTCTATAATTATATTATCTTTACTTTCTTTTTTTAGAGCAGCTTATACTTTATATTTATATTCTTTTAGACAACATGGAAAAATTTTTTCTAGAGTTTATTCATTTAGAGGAGGTAAAATTCGTGAGTATTTATTAATAATTTTACATTGATTACCTTTAAACTTATTAATTATAAAAAGAGAAACTTGTATATTATGATTATATTTAAATAGTTTAAAAAAAATACTAATTTGTGGTGTTAGTGATATGAGTAATTCATTTTAGATCGTGAAATATTTATCAATTTGTAGAATTAGATTTTTAAGTTTAATTTCTATTAGTTTTTCTTTATTTTTAATAAGATTAAATTTTTTATTAAAAAATTTAGTTTATTTTGTTGAATGAGAAGTAGTTTCGTTAAATTCTATAAGAATTGTAATAACATTATTATTTGATTGAATAAGTTTATTATTTATGTCTTTTGTTTTAATAATTGCTTCTTTAGTAATTTTTTATAGAAAAGAATATATAATAAGAGATGAAAATATTAATCGATTTATTATATTAGTTTTAATATTTGTTTTATCTATAATATTATTAATTATTAGTCCTAATTTAATTAGAATTTTATTAGGATGAGATGGGTTAGGGTTAGTTTCTTATTGTTTAGTAATTTATTTTCAAAATATTAAATCTTATAATGCTGGGATATTAACTGCTTTATCTAATCGAATTGGGGATGTTGCTTTACTTTTAGCAATTGCTTGAATATTAAATTATGGAAGATGAAATTATATTTTTTATTTAGAAATTATACAAAATGAATTTGAAATAATAGTAATTGGTAGATTAGTTATATTAGCTGCTATAACTAAAAGAGCTCAAATTCCTTTTTCTTCTTGGTTACCTGCTGCTATAGCAGCTCCTACTCCTGTTTCAGCTTTAGTTCATTCATCTACTTTAGTAACAGCTGGAGTTTATTTATTGATTCGGTTTAATATTTTATTAGAAAATTCTTGATTAGGTCAATTTTTACTTTTATTATCTGGTTTAACAATATTTATGGCTGGTTTAGGTGCAAATTTTGAATTTGATTTAAAAAAAATTATTGCTTTATCAACTTTAAGACAATTAGGTTTAATAATAAGAATTTTATCTATAGGTTTTTATAAGTTAGCATTTTTTCATTTATTAACTCATGCTTTATTTAAAGCTCTTTTATTTATATGTGCTGGAGCTATTATTCATAATATAAATAATTCTCAAGATATTCGTTTAATGGGGGGTTTAAGAATTCATATGCCTTTAACTTCAGCTTGTTTTAATGTTTCTAATTTAGCTTTATGTGGGATACCTTTTTTAGCTGGATTTTATTCAAAGGATATAATTTTAGAAGTAGTTATAATTAGAAACATTAATTTTTTTTCTTTCTTTTTATATTTTTTTTCAACAGGTTTAACAGTATGTTATTCTTTTCGGTTAGTTTATTATTCAATAACTGGAGATTTAAATTGTAGAAGATTAAATATATTAAATGATGAAGGGTGAGTTATATTGCGAGGTATACTTGGCTTATTATTTATAAGAATTATTGGAGGTAGAATATTAAATTGATTAATTTTTCCTAACCCGTATATAATTTGTTTACCTTTATCAATAAAATTATTAACTTTAATAGTTTGTATTAGAGGAGGTTTATTTGGATATTTAATTTCTTTTATAAATTTATATAGTTTAAATAAATCTTTAATTTATTATAATATTTCTATATTTTTAAGTTCTATATGATTTATACCTATTTTAAGAACGTATAAATTAATTTATTTTCCTTTAAATTATGGTAATATTGTTTTAAAAAGTTTTGATCAAGGTTGATCAGAATATTTTGGAGGTCAAAATTTATACCAAAAATTAGTAAAATATTCTCAAATTTTATTTTTAATACATAATAATAATTTAAAAATTTATTTAATATTATTTGTATTATGAGTACTAGTTTTATTAAATTTTTTATTATTTTTATATTCAAATAGCTTATATTTAGAGTATGACATTGAAGATGTTATGGAGATTAATTAAATCTTTGAATATACTGAATTATTTTTAGTAATTTATAAAAAATAATTTTTTATTTTTACAATGAAAATGTAAAGTT
>JAEIFZ010000242.1:600000-787500 GCA_018904035.1 Zaprionus ornatus | reverse complement strand
TAAAATGGTTTAAGAGACCAATACTTGCTTTCAGTCATCTAATGAAGAATTTACATTATTAGAAATTCATTTAATAAAATAATTTACAGGAACTCTTTCAATTACAATAGGTATAAAACTATGATTTGCTCCACAAATTTCTGAACATTGTCCAAAAAATAAACCAGGTCGGTTAATAAAAAAATTTGTTTGGTTTAATCGACCAGGAGTCCCATCAACCTTTACCCCTAAAGCTGGAATAGTTCATGAATGAATTACATCAGCAGCTGTTACTAAAATTCGAATTTGAGAGTTTATTGGTAAAACAATTCGATTATCAACATCTAATAGACGAAATCCATCATTTGAAAGTTCATTTGTTGGGATTATATAAGAATCAAATTCTACATTATTAAAATCAGAATATTCATAGCTTCAATATCATTGATGCCCAATTCTTTTTAAAGTAACTGAAGGTTCATTAATTTCGTCTAAAAGATATAATAAACGAAGAGATGGAAAAGCAATAAATAATAAAATAATTGCAGGTAAAATTGTTCAAATTATTTCAATTAATTGACCATGTAATAAAAATCGATTAATATAAGAATTAAAAAATAGTATAAATATTAGATATCCAACCAATACTGTAATTATTACTAAAATTAATAAAGCATGATCATGAAAAAAAATTAATTGTTCTATTAAAGGAGAAGCTCTATCTTGAAGTCCTAAATTAGCTCATGTTGACATTTATTCTAATAAAAGTAAAATACTTTATATATGGAGCTTAAATCCATTGCACTAATCTGCCATATTAGAAATTAATTAGTAAGTAAAGGTAATTCTGAATAGCTATGTTCAGCTGGGGGAGTATTTTGGTATCATTCAATAGAAGAATTTAATTGAATAGGAAAAATTACTTGTCGTTGAGATACTAAACTTTCTCAGATAATGTAAAAAAAAAATAAAATTCCTAATAAAGAAATTGAAGAACCAATTGTTGAAATTACATTTCATGTAGTATAAGCATCAGGATAATCAGAATAACGACGAGGTATTCCTGCTAAACCTAAAAAATGTTGAGGGAAAAATGTTAAATTTACCCCAATAAATATAATAATAAATTGACTTTTTAATCATTTATTATTTAATGTTAAACCTGTAAATAAAGGGTATCAATGAATAAATCCAGCCATAATAGCAAATACAGCACCTATTGATAAAACATAGTGAAAATGAGCTACAACATAGTATGTATCGTGTAAAATAATATCAACTGAAGAGTTAGCTAAAACAACTCCAGTTAATCCTCCAACTGTAAATAAAAATACAAATCCTAAAGCTCATAAAATTGCTGGGGAATAAGAAAGTTGAGCTCCATGTAAAGTGGCTAATCAACTAAAAATTTTAATTCCTGTAGGAACAGCAATAATTATTGTAGCAGATGTGAAATAAGCTCGAGTATCAACATCTATCCCTACTGTAAATATGTGATGAGCTCATACAATAAATCCCAATAATCCAATTGCTAATATAGCATAAATTATTCCTAATGATCCGAAAGTTTCCTTTTTTCCTGATTCTTGACTAATAATATGAGAAATCATTCCAAATCCTGGTAAAATTAAAATATAAACTTCTGGGTGTCCAAAAAATCAAAATAAATGTTGATAAAGAATTGGGTCTCCTCCTCCTGCAGGGTCAAAAAATGAAGTATTTAAATTTCGATCTGTTAAAAGCATAGTAATTGCTCCAGCAAGAACAGGTAAAGATAAAAGTAATAATAAAGCTGTAATTACTACAGATCAAACAAATAAAGGTATTCGATCAAATGTAATTCCTGAAGAACGTATATTAATTACTGTGGTAATAAAATTTACTGCCCCTAAAATTGAAGAAATTCCTGCTAAATGTAAAGAAAAAATAGCTAAATCAACGGAAGCTCCCCCATGAGCAATACCTGAAGATAATGGTGGGTAAACAGTTCATCCTGTTCCAGCTCCATTTTCTACTATACTTCTTACCAATAAAAGAGATAAAGCAGGAGGAAGTAATCAAAATCTTATATTATTTATTCGGGGAAAAGCTATATCAGGAGCTCCTAATATTAAAGGAACTAATCAATTTCCAAATCCTCCAATTATAATAGGTATTACCATAAAAAAAATTATAATAAATGCATGGGCTGTAACAATTACATTATAAATTTGATCATCTCCAATTAATGCTCCAGGATGTCCTAATTCAGCTCGAATAAGAATTCTTAATGATGTTCCTACTATCCCCGCTCAAGCTCCAAAAATAAAATATAATGTACCAATATCTTTATGATTTGTTGAAAATAATCATTGTCGCGATTAAGTGGCTGAAAATAGGCGATAGATTGTAAATCTATTTATAAGAATTATTCTTCTTAATCAATTAGGCTTTATAGTCAACAATGACGTCAAACTGCAATTTTGAAGGAGTAATAATATTACTAAGGCTTAAAGGGAATCCTATATTTATAGCTTTGAAGGCTATTAGTTTATTTAACTTAAAGCCTTAAAAAATAAAATAAAATATAGAAATAAAAAATAATCCAAAAATAGAAAAAAATGTTAAAATTAAATATAATTTTATATTAAATTTATTATAATAAGAATTAAAAATAAAATTATTTTCAAAATAATTTAATATAAATGCAGAATAGCTAATTCGTAAGTAGAAAAATAAAGTAATTAATGTAGATATTATTAAAATAAATAATTGAAAATATTGTCCATTAAAAGTTATTTGTTCAATTACAATTCATTTTGGTAAAAATCCCAAAAATGGAGGAAGACCTCCTAAAGATAAAAAATTTATTAATAAAGTAAATTTTAAAATTTTTCTATTAGTAAATCAAGAAAATAATTGATTTAAATGAAATAATTTAAATAAATTAAATATATAAATTAAAACAAAAGATAAAAAAGAATAAAATAAAAAATATAAAAGTCAAACTGATTCATTAATTATTAATGCTCTCAATATTCATCCTAAATGATTAATTGAAGAAAAAGCTATTAATTTTCGTAAAGAAGTTTGATTTAATCCTCCAAGGGCACCAATAAATACAGATAAAATTACTCTAATTAAAAGTAAATTTTTTAAGTCTAAATAAGAAATTAATATTAAAGGAGCAATTTTTTGTCAAGTCATTAATAAAAGTGAATTAATTCAAGTTAAACCTTCTATTAAATTAGGAAATCAAAAATGAAATGGAGCAGCTCCTCTTTTTAATAAAAGTGCTGATAATAAAATTATTGAAATAAATGATTCATTAATTTCTCTATTTATATGATTTTTTAATATTAATAAAATAACAGAAAATAATAAAACTGTAGAAGCTAAAGCTTGAGTTAAAAAATATTTTAATGAAGCTTCAGTTGATTTGAAATTATTATGATTTTCTCTTATTAGAGGAATAAAAGATAACAAATTAATTTCTAATCCTATTCAAGCTCCTAATCAAGAATTAGATGTTACTGTAATTAAAGAACCAATTATTATTATTATTAAAAATAAAATTTTTGAAGAATTATTAAAAATTAAAAAGAAAAGGATTAAAACCTTTATAAATGGGGTATGAGCCCAGTAGCTTAATTAGCTTATCTTTTTATATTTTGGTGTATGATGCACAAAAGTTTTTGATACTTTTAGAAATAGTTTAATTCTATTAAATATAATGAAATTTAATGAATGTGGGTTACCACATGATTTACCCTATCAAGATAATCCTTTTTATCAGGCAATTCATTAATTATTATTTTTCTCCAATTTTTTTTTTTTTTTTTTGTTTTTTTTTAAAAATTATACATTTATTAATTTCAATGATTTTTTAAATTAATAATAAAATATAGTAATTTTAAAAAATGTATTATATTATTTTTATAAATAATTAAATTTTTCTATATATATATATATTATAAAATATTTTACATATATATAAATATCAAAATATTTAATATTTTATATATACATTATATATTTATATATAAAATAATATATAGATAAATTATTATATAATAAATGTTTAATTAATATGTTTATATTTTTGGATTTTAATTTTTTTGTTTTAATTATTAATTATATAATAATATATTAAATATTTATATATATATATATTATTTATATATTATAAACTAGTATATAAAAAAAAAAAAAATTGGAGAAAAATAATAATTAATATATAAATTAATAATATTGAAGTTTTTATATAAAAATTAAATTATTTCATTATATTTAAATTAAATTTATTTATTTACATGAATATATATATATATATTAAACTTTTCTATTTTTAATTAACTAATTAATAAAAATTTCAATATTATTAAATTAAAATATTTAAATTGATTTATAAAATAAAATAAATTAAGATAAATTTATATTTATTAGAGGATTAATTTATTTAAATTTTAAAAATCAGATTATTTGATTAATAATAATTATTAAAATTAGTTTATAATTTATATTAAAATTTTATTAAATTTTATTATTATTATAATAATAATATAAAATTTATTTATGTATTAATTATTATAAATTAATTAATAAAATATAATAAATTAAGATAAATTTATATTTATTAGAGGATTAATTTATTAATTTTTGTTTGTAAATAGTCAGATTATTTAATTAAAAAAAATTATTTAAATTAATAAAATTTAAAAATTTAAATTTAATTAAATTTTATTATTCTATTATTAAATTATAGAATTTAAATTTTTAAAATTATAATAAAATTAAACTTTAAAAGTTTTATTTTGGCTTAAAAATTTGTTATTAATTTGATTTATATGTAAATTTTTGTATGAATTTTTATTAATTTTAAAAATTAATAAATTTTTTATAGTCGCAGTAATTAATTTTGTTGATTAAAGAAATTTAGAAACAGTAATATTAAAAAGTATAGATAAAATTGGTGCCAGCAATCGCGGTTACACTAATTATACAAATGAATTATTTTAGTAAAAGTTAAATTGTTTATAATTTTAATAAAAATAAATTTATTAAGTGAAATTTTAAATTTATAAAATTATTTATTAAATTAATTGAAACTTAAAAATTTTAATGAAAAACTAGGATTAGATACCCTATTATTTAAAATGTAAATTTAAATACTTAAGTAGTAATAGTTATGTTCTTGAAACTTAAAAAATTTGGCGGTATTTTAGTCTATCCAGAGGAACCTGTTTTGTAATCGATAATCCACGATGGACCTTACTTAAATTTGTAATCAGTTTATATACCGTCGTTATCAGAATATTTTATAAGAATAATAATATTCAATAATTTTTAAAAAAATTTATATCAGATCAAGGTGTAGCTTATATTTAAGTAATAATGGGTTACAATAAAAATATTTAAACGGATAAAATTATGAAAAAATTTTTGAAGGTGGATTTGGTAGTAAAATTATAAAGATAAATAATTTGATTATAGCTCTAAAATATGTACACATCGCCCGTCGCTCTTATTATTAAGGTAAGATAAGTCGTAACATAGTAGATGTACTGGAAAGTGTATCTAGAATGACAATTTAAAGCTTATAAAGTAAAGTATTTCATTTACATTGAAAAGATTTTTGTGCAAATCAATATAAATTGATTAAATTTTATTTATTAATTTATTTTATTTATTAATTTAATGTATTAAAAATAATTGTAAAAAATAAAGTTTTAGTATTGTTTAAAGAAAAAATAAATTTTATAATAGTTTAATAGTATTGTAAAAGAAAATTGAAATAATTTGAAAAATTTTTATTGTAAAAGAAAATTTAATTTATTGTACCTTGTGTATCAGCGTTTTTTAAATAAAAAATAATTAAAATATTTTTCTCGATTTTAAAAGAGTTAATATAATATAAAAGTTAATGTAATAAAATTATTTTTAATATTATATTAGAAATGAAATGTTATTCGTTTTTAAAGGTATCTAGTTTTTAAAGAAATGAATTTAATTCAGAAATTATAAATTTATTTAAAAAATTTTTTAATTAAATAATTTATAATTTTAATATTTTATGGGATAAGCTATAAAATAAATTTTTAAAAATAATAATAATACATTAATAAATATATGCTTAGAATTAGCAATTATTAAAAATTATGTTATAATTTATTTTATAACAATCATTATTTATTAAATTTTAATAATTTATTTAAATATTAATTTTAATTTTTAAAATTAAGTAATTATGAAAAAATTAGTATATTATATTGTAAAAATAAATTTATTTGAAAAGTTTAAATAAAGAATTCGGCAAAAATAATGTTCGCCTGTTTAACAAAAACATGTCTTTTTGAATTAAATTTAAAGTCTGACCTGCCCACTGAATTTTTAAATGGCCGCAGTATCCTAACTGTGCAAAGGTAGCATAATCATTAGTCTTTTAATTGAAGGCTGGAATGAATGGTTGGACGAAATATTAACTGTTTCATTTAAATTTTTTATAGAATTTTATTTTTTAGTCAAAAAGCTAAAATATATTTAAAAGACGAGAAGACCCTATAAATCTTTATATTTTTATATATTTTAATTATAAAGATTAATTTTGTTATAATATATAAAAATATTTTATTGGGGTGATATTAAAATTTAAAAAACTTTTAATTTTTAAAAACATTAATTTATGAATAATTGATCCATTAATAATGATTAAAAAATTAAGTTACTTTAGGGATAACAGCGTAATTTTTTTGGAGAGTTCATATCGATAAAAAAGATTGCGACCTCGATGTTGGATTAAGATATAATTTTGGGTGTAGCCGTTCAAATTTTAAGTCTGTTCGACTTTTAAATTCTTACATGATCTGAGTTCAAACCGGCGTAAGCCAGGTTGGTTTCTATCTTTAATAAATTATAATATTTTAGTACGAAAGGACCAAATATTAAAATAATTTTATTTTTTGTAAAGAATATTATTAATTTGATAAAACTATTTTGGCAGATTAGTGCAATAAATTTAGAATTTATGTATGTAAATTTTTATTACAAATAGTACTTGTTTTATATAGAATTAATTTTGTCTTTAATTGGAAGTTTATTATTAATTATTTGTGTATTAGTAAGTGTTGCTTTTTTAACTTTATTAGAACGTAAAGTTTTAGGTTATATTCAAATTCGTAAAGGACCAAATAAAGTTGGATTGATAGGAATTCCTCAACCTTTTTGTGATGCGATTAAGTTATTTACAAAAGAACAAACTTATCCTTTATTATCAAATTATTTAAGATATTATATTTCTCCAATTTTATCTTTGTTTTTATCATTAGTTGTATGAATATGTATGCCTTTTTTTGTAAAATTATATTCATTTAATTTAGGAGGATTATTTTTTTTATGCTGTACTAGTTTAGGAGTTTATACAGTAATAGTTGCAGGTTGATCTTCTAATTCAAATTATGCTTTATTAGGAGGTTTACGAGCTGTTGCTCAAACTATTTCTTATGAAGTTAGATTGGCTTTAATTTTATTATCATTTATTTTTTTAATTGGAAGTTATAATTTACTTTATTTTTATTATTATCAAATTTATTTATGATTTTTAATTGTTTTATTTCCAATAGCTTTAGTTTGATTTACTATTTCTTTAGCAGAAACTAATCGTACTCCTTTTGATTTTGCTGAAGGTGAATCAGAGTTAGTTTCTGGGTTTAATGTAGAATACAGAAGAGGAGGATTTGCTTTAATTTTTTTAGCTGAATATGCAAGAATTTTATTTATGAGAATGTTATTTTGTGTTATTTTTTTAGGTAGAGATGTATTTAGAATTTTATTTTATATTAAATTAATATTTATTTCTTTTGTATTTATTTGAGCTCGTGGGACTTTACCTCGTTTTCGTTATGATAAATTAATATATTTAGCTTGAAAATGTTTTTTACCTTTTTCTTTAAATTATTTAATATTTTTTATTGGGTTTAAAATTTTAATTTTTTCTTTTTTATTATGAATTATTTTTAGTAAAGTTAATAGAAAAGAAAATTTCTATCTTATGTTTTCAAAACATATGCTTATTCAAGCTCATTAACTTAATTAATTTAATAAATTATCTCATCATTTATTTACTAAAGGATTAATTAAATAATATAAAAAATAGATAACTGTTAAAATTTGTCCAAGTAATACATAAGGTTCTTCAACAGGTCGAGCTCCAATTTTTTTTAAAAAATTATATTTTTTTTTTTTTTTTTTTTTTTTTTTTTTTTTTTTTTTTTTTTTTTTTTTTTTAATAATAAAATTTTTTTTATTTTTTTTATTATTTTCCTTTTTTTATTTAAAAAAATTTTAAAAGGAAAAAAGGGCCTTAATTTTTTTTGGTTGGTTGGAAGGTGGGTATGTTGAAAACGGGTTCGGTTGGAAGCCCGAATCAAGACCCTTGCAAGGGGATTTGGGTGGGCAGAGAGTTTTACATTGTACGACGCTTTTGCATGTCTATTTCATCTTTTACTGCGAGAATGCCGAGGTCCCTGTGGATGTTTTGGTTTCGAATATACCATGGTGCCCCAGTGATAGTTCGCAGGATCTTGGATTGAGCGCGCTGTATAATATCTATGTTGGTTCTGCTCGCGTTCCCCCAAAGCTGGGAGCCGTACGTCCAGATTGGCTTAAGAGTGGAGGTGTAGAGCAGGACCTTGTAGTCCAGACACAAGGGCGATCTGGCGTTTATGATCCAGTGGAGGCTGCTGGCTTTCAGTTTTAGGTGTAGTTTCTTGCATTCGATATGCCTACGCCATGTCAGGCGTCTGTCGAGATGGATGCCGAGATACGTAACTTCTTTGACTTGGGGGATCTGCGTGCCATTCAGGTCGAGCGGAGGGCAAGTTTGTCTGTTAAGAGTAAACGTTATGTGCTTGCACTTTTGTTCGTTTATTTTGATGCGCCAGTCAGATAGCCACTTCTCGACTACCCTGAGGTGGTTGGCGAGTTGGGTTGTTGCATCGACTGGGCATCTGGAGCGGCTAAGGATCGCAGTGTCGTCAGCAAAGGTGGATGTTGTTAGTCGATCACTCGTGGGAATATCCGCTGTGTAGAGGACGAATAGAGTTGGCCCAAGTGAGCTGCCTTGTGGGACTCCAGCTTCGATAGTGTGGTTGTCTGATATTGTTGTATTGCACCTCACTGCGAAGGCTCTGTTGCAGAGGTAAGATTCAAGGAGTTTATGAGTGTACCCAGGTAAATGTGTTTTAATTTTGTGCATAAGTCCTTCGAGCCAGACGCGGTCAAATGCTTGGGATACATCGAGGAATATCGCGCTGCAATATTCTCTACGCTCGAAGGCTGTTCGAATCTCTGATGTTATTCTGTTAACTTGCTCGATAGTACCGTGTTTTATTCTGAAGCCAAACTGATGGGCTGGGATAATGTTGTGAGCTTCCATATATGGTATTATGCGCGTTAGAAGGCATTTTTCGAATAATTTGGACAGGCAAGATAATAGACTTATTGGTCTGTAGGATGAAGGGATCGTGTGGTCTTTTCCGGGCTTCGGTATCATAATAATGATTGATTTTTTCCATTTATTAAAATTACAGTGACTACTATAATTCAAAATAAAATTTGGTTAATAGGATAAAATTGAATTCCTCGAAATTTTCTTAGATTATAAAATGGAAGAATTATTAAAAGAGCAATAGATAAAACTAGTGCGATTACTCCTCCTAATTTATTAGGAATTGAACGAAGAATTGCATAAGCAAATAAAAAATATCATTCAGGGTGAATATGAGCAGGGGTTACTAGAGGATTAGCTGGAATGAAATTATCTGGGTCTCCTAATAAGTAAGGATTAATTAATACTAAAGCAATTAAAATAAAAAATATTACAATAAATCCAACAATATCCTTATAAGTAAAATAAGGGTGAAATGGGATTTTATCAATATTTGAGTTTATCCCAATTGGTTTATTTGAACCTGTTTGGTGTAAAAATAGTAGATGGATTATTACTATAGCAAGAACAATGAAAGGTAAAATAAAATGAAAAGTAAAAAATCGAGTTAGTATTGCGTTATCAACAGCAAATCCTCCTCAAACTCATTGTACAAGGTCTAATCCTAAGTAGAGTAACGCAGAAAGCAGATTTGTAATAACAGTTGCTCCTCAAAATGATATTTGACCTCAAGGTAAAACATATCCTATAAATGCAGTTCCTATAACTAAGAATAAAATAATTACTCCGATTATTCATGTTGGGGTATATAAATATGAACCATAATATATTCCTCGTCCTACGTGTAAATAAATACAAATAAAAAAGAATGATGCTCCGTTAGCATGTATAGTTCGTAATAATCATCCATAATTTACATCTCGACAAATATGATTTACTCTATAAAAAGCTAAATTTACATCTGCTGTGTAATGTATTGCTAAAAATAGTCCAGTTAAAATTTGAATAATTAAACATAATCCTAATAAAGATCCAAAATTTCATCAACTTGAAATATTTCTAGGAGCAGGTAAGTCTACTAAAGCATTGTTAGCAATTTTGAATAAAGGGTGTGAAGTTCGTAAAGGTTTATTCATCAATTTATTATTCGTAAAGGTCCTTTAAATAATTTAGTAATTTTTACAATAACAATTAAAGTAATTAGTAAATAATTTATTAAAAGAATTGTAATAAAATTTGTAGGAAAACTATATAATTTATTTAAAGATTATTTTATCAGAAATTTTATTTTTTGTAAGATTTTTTTGAGCATTTTTTCACAGAAGTCTTTCTCCTGCAATTGAATTAGGAGTTTGTTGACCTCCTGCAGGAATTATTTCTTTTAATCCATTT
The DNA here is from genome assembly GCA_018904035.1 of Zaprionus ornatus. NCBI lineage: Eukaryota > Metazoa > Arthropoda > Insecta > Diptera > Drosophilidae > Zaprionus > Zaprionus ornatus. The sequence continues at coordinate 776,705 of JAEIFZ010000242.1, read as the reverse complement.
CAAATTCCTCTATTAAATACAGCTATTTTATTAGCTTCAGGAGCTCACCATAGATTAATAGAAGGTAATCATTCACAAACTTCTCAAGGTTTATTTTTTACTGTATTATTAGGTATTTATTTTTCTATTCTTCAAGCTTACGAATATATTGAAGCTCCTTTTACAATTGCCGATTCAGTTTATGGTTCAACATTTTTCATAGCAACAGGATTCACACGGAATTCATGTATTAATTGGAACAACTTTTTTACTAACATGTTTATTACGTCATTTAAATAATCATTTTTCAAAAAATCACCACTTCGGATTCGAAGCAGCTGCTTGATATTGACATTTTGTTGATGTAGTTTGATTATTTTTATATATCACAATTTATTGATGAGGAGGTTAATTTTAATTTATTTATATAGTATAAAAGTATATTTGACTTCCAATCATAAGGTCTATTAACGAGAGCAACAGTCGAGCGGCACTCGACAGTGGGATACCCTTGGACGTATGTTGCCATGAAAAGTATTTAAATGTATAATACTAATCACAAGCTACAAATTAATCATAACACTGCAATGCGCTGCCACCTTGCTTCAATTTCGATACGTTGCCAATAATTTATCGCCGCAATTTCCTAGAACGCGAAAGACTACAAAAAGCGGTGTGAGCAGTATATATCGGTATTTCTTTATAAATTTTGAATTGGCCAATATAGATAACTTGCAATATATCGAATAATCAAAATTAATATTTATTTAATTGCATTTTATAGTTTTGTATTTTTTACTGACCCTAAAATATGAATTATTAAATAATAATCATATGTGCACGTAAGCATATTATGAATATTATGAATATGTACACAAACATGTAAATACTTGCATACATTCATATTCATTTACCACGCCACCTATTGGTTGAGTATTAGTACTATATATGTATTTTCGGTAATTGACATGTGCATGGAAAAGAAGAAGAACAGCTCGCGCTCGCATCGTTTGTCCTTTTCTTTCCTACGCAAGTAATTTAGTTCTGACGTCATCGACAACTTCTTTGCTGGTCGAAGGGTCGAAATGGTTTATCTAATAACTTCAGTGTTAATTGTCCGATCGGATTGCAATTTGGAGGATAAGTTCATAGAATATTTATCTATATATATACTAAAGAAGAACGTTAAGAAATCAAAATTGGCGGTTTGCGGTGGCGGTAGGCTTGTTATTCCAAATTGAAAATAAACTTCATCTGCGTATGGTATACAGGAATCTTCATGCTAAATTTGGTGTCCGTAGCTTTTGTAATAGCTGAGATCGACGCGTTCATCCAGACAGACAGACAGACGGACAGACAGACAGACAGACGGACATGGCTCAATCGACTCGGCTATTGATCCTGAGCAAGAATATATATACTTTATGGGGTCTCCGACGCCTCCTTCTGCCTGTTACACACATTTGCACAAAGTTAGTATACCCTTTTTTGACCATTTTCAATGGTCCAAGGGTATAAAAATATTGCATAACAAGAGCAACAGTCGAGTTGCACACGACAGTAGGATACCCTTGGACGTATGTTGCCATAAAAAGTATTTAATTGTATAATACTAATTGCAAGCTATAAATTAATAATAATACTGGAGTGCGCTGCCACCTTGCTTCAATTTCGATATTTTGCCAATAATTTATCGCCGCAATTCCCTAAAGCGGTGTGAGCAGTAGATATCGGTATTTCTTTATAAATTTTAAATTGGTTAATATCGATAACAAGGTCCAAGGGTATAAAAATAAAAAAATAATAATAATTATCAAACCAATTTTCCATTCAATGGTTATACTTAACTATTAGATAATTAAATTTAAATTATTAAAATATGCCTACATACATATTTACATATATCCTGTCATTTAGATTTCTTAATTTCTAACCTATTCCAAACATTACAAACTCATGCCTGAATACTAACAGATATCCCATTGTGATGGCTGTGCAAAACCTCAAAAGTCCAAGCACTAATCTTTTCATTATCTAGTATATTTGAAAATGCCCAATCAATATGTGTATCCATATTGGTAGTGGACGTTTTCAAATCTAACAAACTCCTTAATCCTTTGCTAATCAAAAAATTATAAATACTCTTACACCTGTTAAAGGTTTTGAGGCACAAATTAAAATCTCCTAAAACTAGCAAGCTATCCCCTAAATCACCTAAACGAGAAAATTGATGAATTATCTCCTCAAATTCTATTTTAAATGTGGACAGAGGAAAGTCTGGACTTTTATATAATATAAGAAAACTTATGGCATCAAACCTAAATATGCCGAACTCAAAAACTACTGAGCCAAAAGTTTTTCTACTGCTAAAGGTATGGGAAACTCTATCTACTAGCTCGTTCTTTACATAAATTATGATGCCTGTTAAAGGCCTAATTGATTCAAGTTGAACCACAATAGTGAACCCAGGTATTTCTACAGTTTCATTGCTTATGGAAGTTTCCACGAAACATAATATTGATGACTGAAGCATCAGCTTATCCGATCGAATATCTTCAAGATGGGAATTCAAGCTCTGAGTATTATGGAAGAAAATGTTAAGGGCAGAACTGTTAATTAAATAATCGTAATGAGTACACAGTAGTTTTTCAGTCCGCAATTTCTTCAATTGGGTTTTCACTTTATCATTATTTTGGGGAGACTTAGGAGGAACAAAATTCCCAATAATGAATAATCCTAAAGCAGTAGTTGCTCTACTGCAAGCTACGTATAATGCAGCACGCTGCATTCTGGAATTAGCATGGAGTACCACTGTGCCATACGTAGCTCCCTGACTCTTATGAATTGTGATGCCTTCAGCAGGCACAATTGGAAACTGCCTACGGTCAATGTTAATTTGTGCGTTATTTGAATATTGAAAACTGCGAACAATTTTCTGAATAGGAGTCCATGAAGGATCTGTACGATGTGTACACTTCGAACGCGTAGATTCTCCTACAGTTTCCTCTTTAAATTTCATCCATAAAATGTTGGGAGTGTTGAATGTATTGAAATCTATTTGCATCAACACACCTGATGCCTCGTTTACTAATCCATCCCCTGTGTCTACATTGACCGTCATCATGTACTTGGCAGTATTTTTTAGGAGAAGAGACGTACAGAGTCCCTGTGTAGCGGAAGTTTTAAAACCCTTCACTTCTTCTAATATTCTTTGTTTCCTAGCTGGTTCCAAATGGCCCGCCTTAATAAAATCTTCAGCAGTAGAGAAAAATTGCTCTGTAGCAATTGAGTTAAGTTTCGTTACATTAAATAAATCAACCTCATTATTATTACTAAACAGATGAATTGCATCATCGGGCACTGCCGATGGTTCGCATATTCTAGATTGGAAAAGGACAATATCATCGGCTGTCATACAACCCGATGCCATATTATTTAAGGCAGAAGCGAAAAGCTGATCGTCACGTTGACGCATTATCTCTGTGAGCTCAAAATACAAAAAAGGTCCCAGAGATACGTACCAAATATTTCATGGTAAGGGTCAGTGGTATTTGGATCGAAAATCCAACTACCTCCTACGGGCTGTAACTGTCTAAGATCACCGAATACGATGATAAAAACACCACCAAAAGGAGAAGTATTTTTGAAAATTTGCTTCAAACGAGAATCTAAATAAGAAAACATTAGAGAGCTAACCATTGATATTTCATCAATAATAATTAATTTAAGATCGATTAACCTTGAATGAAGGCTATTAACTAAATCATGGCTTAAGGCCCTTAGAGGTGCTGAGCGAGATTGATTAACAGGAAGTGAAAACATGGAATGCAGTGTCGAACCACTAATTCCGAATGCTGCTTTTCCTGTTGGTGCACATAAGAGGATTTTAACAGATGTCGGATCAGCTCCTGGTATACTGTTATACATTACGGATAATGACTGAAAAATTGCTGATATAAGTCGACTCTTTCCGACTCCGGCGCCGCCTCCAACAAATTCATAAAAGACTGTATTGATTTTGGCATTATGCAAAGCATGTGTAAAATATAGCTTCTGCTTTAAATTAAGAGATCTAACTATATTAGCTAAGCTTTCCTGAGAAACTAATGCTGGAAGCTTGATAAAACGGACATTACTATCTTCATCATTCATATCAATATTTCCATCCACATTTAAAACATTTAGATGTGGATCTATTTCAGTCAATCCTAAAACTGTGAAGCCATCATCTACCACTTCCTGTTCTCCTACTTGATTATTCTCATTTTCTGCTTCCTCTGTTAAGTGGCTCAGAGCATCTTCTAGTTCCCTATCATCTAGTAAATTATATTTTCTGCGATTGTTCTCTACTAACTCCGAATTTTCCCTACAGAACAATTCACAGTCATGTGTGACTAAATCCAAATGCTCATCTCGCCATGGGGCGTAAAGCATTTTTAGCTCTCTGAAATAGTCACTTGTTTCTGTATTGACATTAAATCTCCTATACCTAATTATGCACGCAGTGGTCCTCTTTCTGATGAAGCCACTATTATCGCGAAGAGCGTAAACTATTGATTCAGAAGCCCTAGGCACATCATCGTCAAAGTCATCTGCATTTTCTTGGCGAGCTCCTCGTTCTGATTTGCAGTAGCTATAAAAAGCGGATATCTCAGTGCCAAATATAAATTTGTTACCTAAATGTTGTAACTTTTGCTTAATAGTTACATTGTTATTGTCTTTAATCTCATTGATTGCCTCACGCATCAACATTGAGATACCTCTCTGAGACTTGTTAATATAATTAACGACGTAGCTGCAGCAAGCATAGGGGTCTAAAATAAACTGAATATCCATATTTGCTCGCTGCAACAAAAGGAGGTGCTTGTTATAAGCGTTAAGCTTGATTGCTGCAAAAGATCGCTTCAAAAAAACTTTTGGTTTCTTTATACTTGATCTTACAGCATTAATGTAGCCCTCATAACTAAGGTTAAGTTGATCGTGGGACAAAAAGTTGTTAAAATCGTTAAAATTTTCTACGCTTTCACGATTAAATGGGAAGTCGAGCAGACTTTGAATTTTTTCGAAATTCCTACGATGCTCGGCCAAATTTGGAGCATTTTCTTCTAAAGGGAGAAGAATTTCTGTTTGAGGCATGGGAGGGTATGGGATACCAAATCTACAAATTTGTTTTGACCTAATTTCTCGCCTGCAAGAGTGCCCGTGACTATGGAGTTGATACTCCAAATATGGAGCAACGTCCGGGCAACTAGAATCAGCAGTAATAAACTGATCAATAAAGGACTTCACAGGCATAAATGTGGACTCATTCTTTAGGTCGAGCTTTGGGGCGTCTTTCAGCCAGAACATGCCATGTACATGTGGAGAGCCTCTTTGCTGAAACTCCACTCGCCAATAAAACTTGATGACCTGGTGACAACCAAAGACACCGTCTTCCTTTTTCATCAGTTTTAAAACCTGTCTATATCGAAAATCGAAATATCTGGCACAGGTCACTGGGTCTGCTCTAATGAGACGAGCTTTCTCATTAAACCCCAAATTTAACGCTTCTTCTTCGGATACTTCTAGCTTGTCTACATTTTTACATAGCAAGACTAAAAGCTCCGGCCACCTAGTTTCCGCTGCGGAAAATGTTATAAAAAAAGTTGGAAGCCCTACCTGCCTAATCATAGCCATCACTTTCTTTTTCTCGTCCTCCCAATGAGCAGGAGACGTGCGAATACCTTTTAAAAGCCTATAGCCATCATCATGAAGTATTAACCTATTTAAAGTTTCATCATTACGCACATCAGCAGCCGAAATGCCTTGAGTGGCAGAGTGCTTACGTAAGCAAATTGATGTGCTATTCCTAATGCTAATCATTTCTAACTTTTTGAAGTTATGAAATAATTTATCAGTTCTACAACCTCTTCTATCAAAATTCCTAAGCTCTGATCTAACTATAGTTGTAAAACTTTCCTGACATTTCCTTTTAATGCCTGCAAATATTGTGGGAAAAGCCAGCTCCTCTGAATCACAATCGGTTATCATGTCAAGAGGTCGCTGACCCTCTCCTGGTGCTATAGCAATTCGAGGAATATCTATGTTTTCAACAGGGACATTTTCCATGAAGGTTTCTTGACCTCCTGGATTCAACTCTACCTCTTCTTCTACTACTCTATGCTCATTAGGTTGTGCTGCCTTTTCTAACATTTGACACACAATGTCCCTGTCGTCTGCTGACGCAACAAATGGTACAGTCTCAGCTGAGTAAGAAGACAACCACTGCTCATTGATAGTAACCTGGTGCTTCTTATAAAGTTCTGTGTTCACTAAATACCGAATTGCATCAACTATCTTTGAGGGCCTTATGGTTTCAGCCATGAAATCATGGTTATACTCCATCCTACGCTTAAGATGAATCTGAACTACTTCGGCTTCATTAAATGCCCTGGGAAGGGAAGTTACAACATTTGCAACTGGAATTGGCACATTGCTCACTGCTCCTTTAATGGCACTTTGACGTCCATATCCAAGAGACTTTATGATCATAAAAGGAAGACGGGGAGAAATCAGCCTTTCTTCTAGAGGCGTCAAGCCTTTCAGGCATTCCGGAAGCTCCGTAAAATTTAGTCCATTTGTAATAGAAGCCTTTGGTTTTTTCCCTGACTTAATACTGCGGCTGCAGGTTTTGCAAAAGCTAAACCTATTATTATGGGATGGAAACATAGAGGAAAGATACAAAATATCAACACTATCTGCCTCACTACACTTTTCCTCTATGACCTCACGCGAAATTTTGTCCACTTGATGTGGAAACCACAAACCTTTGCAACATATGCAAACCTGATCGGGTCCCTGCTTGACTGTCTTATTAAAATTGGCTATTAGGCAATCTAAACTAGTTTTAACCTGCGATATCCTATCATCTGGAAGGGTATTCGCACGGTCCACTCTATTGCGGGACGCGTTTCTCCTATTCTCTGCTATCCTATTGGTGCAAATACTCCTATATAGACTCACTCTTTGCGACATATTCCTATGGGCTTCAAAGGCCTCACGTTGAGCTCGAATTCGAGCACTGCGGCGTGCACTAGTATTGCGTGCCTGCTCAACAATCCTACGAATAGGATTGTTTCTAACCTGAGACCTTTGACTTCTATCTATTGCCCTTTCTAAAATTCGCGTCTCCTGATTTTGTCGCTGAATCGCCCTTCTAACAGCATCTCGTCCGCTTTCGTTGGACCTGAATTGTGGACATTGCCTGCGCCTCGATCGACGCAAAGTATTGGCAAGTTGTTCGGCATTTCTAGTTGAATGATCAGTTCGTCGAACATGGCGACGAATTGCATCCTGCTCTCTTTCCTGAGATCGAAACTCAGCATCTTGCCTGCGACTCGAACGACGCGAAGTGTTGGCAAGTTGTTCGTCTGTTTTAATTGCAGAATCACGGCGACGTACACGGCGACGAACTGCATCCTGCTCTCTTTCCTGAGATCGAAACTCAGCATCTTGCCTGCGACTCGAACGACGCGAAGTGTTGGCAAGTTGTTCGTCTGTTTTAATTGCAGAATCACTGCGACGTACACGGCGACGAACTGCATCCTGCTCTCTTTCCTGAGATCGAAACTCAGCATCTTGCCTGCGACTCGAACGACGCGAAGTGTTGGCAAGTTGTTCGTCTGTTTTAATTGCAGAATCACTGCGACGTACACGGCGACGAACTGCATCCTGCTCTCTTTCCTGAGATCGAAGGTCAGCATCTCGCCTTCGCCTCGAACGACGCGAAGTGTCAGCAAGTTGTTCTTGTAATCTGATTGGCGAAGAAGCCCGAAGAGTAGTGTGACGAATTGTGTCCGGAAATTGCTCAACGGCCCTAAATGTTCTATTACTTCTGCGGACTCGATGCTGTTGACTATCTCTAACCCTTTCAGCTTCCGTAAATTCGAAATTTTGCCTACGTTCTCTATGTGCCTCTAGATTATTTACGCGTTCCTGCTCAGAAAAGTCTATATCTGACCTATTCAAACGATTTCTTTTTCGCTGTGTTTGACTCCTATTGCAAGCTGACTTTCTCTTAAGTCTAGGCATCTTCTAATATATAAGTTTTAAAATAATATATAGGTATGTTAAAAATAAGATTCTTATAAATTAATTTAATTTGAATATATATTTATCAAAAATTAATATATAGTTATATATATAAAATAAAGTTAGTATATTTATTTATATATATAAATATATTCATATATTTAAATAGATATATATATATTATAATTATATTCATATATTTAAATAAATATATGTATATTATTTAAAATAATTATATTATAAATGAAAATAAATATCTAATGAAAGAACAAATAATAATAGAATTTAATAAGGAAAATAAAAATAAACAAAATGTGGAAAAAAGAATAAATATAAATCAAAGAAATAATAAATTAAACCTGCAAGAAATTCCAGCGAAAACGAACCGATACCGATGTTCACGTACAATCACACACACTTCAGAAGAGTCTGAGAGTATGCATGCACAAAAATACGTTACGCTATGTACCGCACTTTTCTAAAATTGCGCGCCACGTTCCGGGCAGGGCGCAATCATTCACACGCATAAAAAATGTTCCGTTAACGCATAACAATCACACACGAGGATTTACTTATTATATACTCGACTTATATTAATTTGCATTAAATGTTAAATGTATCACGAACACGCGAATTAATTATATATTATTTTATATTTAATATCGAAAATACAAATGATAATCGACAATCGACGACGACACCGAACACGCCAATCGCAAACTACAAATTAACATAACACTGAAGCGCGCTGCCACCTTGCAACAATTTTGATACGTTGCCAATAATTTATCGCCGCAAATAAAAAGTGCGCGAAACCTTAAATTTATAATAATGATCTATAGAATCTAATATACATACAAAATATACATATATTAAAAAACAAAGTAGAAGAAATGTTAGTACATTTTTTTCAAACATAGTTTCAATAGACGTGGGGATATAATATAATTTACACATATTAATATAATTTATATGCAAAACATATGAAATATATATCGATATGTTTAATATATATTAAAAGCTATCGATATGATAGCTCATAATATATCGTGAAATCTAAATTAATATTTATTTAATAAAAAGTCAATATATAAATTATTAAATAATAATAATAATATGTCTATATTAGAAATCTAGTAAATACCTGCATTCATGCATGCCGATCAACCACGCTATTGGTTGTATATAATTTTACATATGTATGTGTGAACACAAATTAAGTATGTATAAGTGTTTGCATTTATGCACATGTATTTTGGGTAATTGACATGTGCATGAAAAAGAAGAGCCGAGAAACAGCTCGCGCTTCGCGCTCGCATCGTTTATCCTTTTCTTTCATGCACAAGTAATTTAGTTCTGACGTCATCGACAACTTCTTTGCTTTCTTCATATTCATATATACGCCACCTATTGGTTGAGTGTTAGCATATATTTATGCACATGTATTTTCGGTAATTGACATGTGCATGGAAAAGAAGAGTCGAGAAACAGCTCGCGCTTCGCGCTCGCATCGTTGTCCTTTTCTTTCATGCAGAAGGAATTTAGTTCTGACGTCATCGACAAGTTCTTTGCTGGTCAAAGTGTCGAAATGGTTTATCTAATAACTTCAGTGTTTATTGTCTGATCGGATTGCAATTTGGAGGATAAGTTCATATATTATTTATCTATATATATGCTAAAGCAGAACGTTAAGAAATGAGTTCTTCAAATGTAAATAGCAATGTAAACCAAAATTGGCGGTTTGCGGGGGCGGTAGGCGTGTTATTCCAAATTGAAAATAAACTTGATCTGCGTATGGTATACAGGAATCTTCATGCTAAATTTGGTGTCCGTAGCTTTTGTAATAGCTGAGATCGGCGCGTTCATCCAGACAGACAGACAGACAGACATGGCTCAATCGACTCGGCTATTGATCCTGAGCAAGAATATATATACTTTATGTGGTCTCCGACGCCTCCTTCTGCCTGTTACATACATTTGCACAAAGTTAGTATACCCTTTTTTGACCATTTTCAATGGTCCAAGGGTATAATAATAGTATAAATAATTCTATCTATAATTTTTATTGCTTTAGTAATTATAACAATTAGATTTATTGTAATAATACTAGCCTCAATTTTAAGAAAAAAAACTTTAGTCGATCGAGAAAAAAGATCTCCATTCGAATGTGGATTTGATCCTAAATCTTCTTCTCGTTTACCATTTTCTTTACGATTTTTCTTAATCACAATTATTTTCTTGATTTTTGATGTAGAAATTGCTTTAATTTTACCAATAATTATTATTATTAAATTTTCTAATTTATTTATTTGAACAATTACTTCAATAATTTTTATTTTTATTTGAATGAAATCAAGGAATATTAAATTGATCTAATTAAATAGGGTTGTAGTCAATTAGAACATTTGATTTGCATTCAAAAAGTATTCATTTTTCAATCTACCTTATATATATATATATATATATATATATATATATACCACAGAATATGAAGCGATAAATTGCAATTAGTTTCGACCTAATCTTAGGTAAATTACCCTTATTCTTTTTAATTGAAGCCAAAATAGAGGCTTATCACTGTTAATGATAGAATTGAGTATAAACTCCGATTAAGGAAGTATGGTGATCAAGTAAAAGCTGATAACTTTTTTCTTTTAATGGTTAAATTCCATTTATACTTCTAATTTATATAGTTTAATACAAAACTTTACATTTTCATTGTAAAAATAAAAAATTATTTTTTATAAATTACTAAAAATAATTCAGTATATTCAAAGATTTAATTAATCTCCATAACATCTTCAATGTCATACTCTAAATATAAGCTATTTGAATATAAAAATAATAAAAAATTTAATAAAACTAGTACTCATAATACAAATAATATTAAATAAATTTTTAAATTATTATTATGTATTAAAAATAAAATTTGAGAATATTTTACTAATTTTTGATATAAATTTTGACCCCCAAAATATTCTGATCAACCTTGATCAAAACTTTTTAAAACAATATTACCGTAATTTAAAGGAAAATAAATTAATTTGTACGTTCTTAAAATAGGTATAAATCATATAGAACCTAAAAATATAGTAATATTATAATAAATTAAAGATTTATTTAAACTATATAAATTGATAAAAGAAATTAAATACACAAATAAACCTCCTCTAATACAAGCTATTAAAGTCAATAATTTTATTGATAAAGGTTAACAAATTATATATGGATTAGGAAAAATTAATCAATTTAATATTCTACCCCCAATAATTCTTATAAATAATAAACCAAGTATACCTCGCAATATCACTCATCCTTCATCATTTAATATATTTAATCTTCTACAATTTAAATCTCCAGTTATTGAATAATAAACCAACCGAAAAGAATAACATACTGTTAAACCTGTTGAAAAAAAATATAGAAAGAAATAAAAAAAATTAATGTTTCTAATTATAACTACTTCTAAAATTATATCCTTTGAATAAAATCCAGCTAAAAAAGGTATTCCGCATAAAGCTAAATTAGAAACATTAAAACAAGCTGAAGTTAAAGGTATATGAATTCTTAAACCCCCCATTAAACGAATATCTTGAGAGTTATTTATATTATGAATAATAGCTCCAGCACATATAAATAAAAGAGCTTTAAATAAAGCATGACTTAATAAATGAAAAAATGCTAACTTATAAAAACCTATAGATAAAATTCTTATTATTAAACCTAATTGTCTTAAAGTTGATAAAGCAATAATTTTTTTTAAATCAAATTCAAAGTTTGCCCCTAAGCCAGCCATAAATATTGTTAAACCAGATAATAAAAGTAAAAATTGACCTAATCAAGAATCTTCTAATAAAATATTAAACCGAATTAATAGATAAACCCCAGCTGTTACCAAAGTAGATGAATGAACCAAAGCTGAAACAGGAGTAGGAGCTGCTATAGCAGCAGGTAACCAAGAAGAAAAAGGAGTTTGAGCTCTTTTAGTTATAGCAGCTAATATAACTAATCTACCAATTACTATTATTTATAATACAAGTATGAAGTGTCGTGTTTTTTTTAATCAAAAAACACTTTAAATTTTGTGGAAAAAGAAAAAATCATTTATTCAAAGTATTTGCCGTCGCTAGCTACACATTTTTCCCATCTCTCGGGCAATTTGTGGATTCCACGCTAGTAGAACTCATCGTCTTTTGCGGCGAACCATTCATCGAGCCATTTTTTCACACTTTCGTAAGAATCGAAGCGCTGGTCAAGCGAGTGCGTGTCCCATCGAAGCGAATAGGTGGTAATCGGATGGGGCCAGGTATGGTGAGTAAGCCGCATGCGGAAGCACTTCCCAATTGAGTGTTTCCAACGTGTCGCGAACCGCTCTTGCCGTATGTGATGGAGCGTTGTCATGGAGAAAAATGACCTTGTGTTGTCTTTTTTGATATTCCGGTCGTTTTCTCTGATCAATTGATTCAAATTGATCAATTGTTGTTGGTAGCGTGCCGTATTCACCGTTTCGCATCGTCTTCATCCAATAATGTTTGCAGTTCGGCGTCTTCGTACCTTTTTGGTGGTTTTCCGTGCTCTTCGTCGTCGACGTCAAAATCACCACTTTTGAAGCGTTGAAACCACCGTTCACGCGTTTTCGCAGTTGGTACTTGTTCGCCAAAGGCTTCAACAAGCATTCGGTGCGATTCCACAGCTGTTTTCTTCAAATGAAAACAGAAAATTAACACTGTCCGCGTTTGCTCTTTATTCGGCACGAAACTCGACATGTTGACTGCACTGAGAGTAAACGATAATGACGCTCGATTTGCGCAAAACTATGGTGGTTCGACAGTCAAGGTTGACACTTCACAAGGTCAAAGTTTTATGACAATCGATAAATATTTACGTTTGCGAGACATCTATATGTTGAACCGACATTCCATACTTGTACACCGTATTTCAAATTCATTTTGTATAATTTCTAAATAAAAAATATAATTTCATCTTCCATAATTTAATATTCAAGCAATTGCTAAAAGTAAGTAATTCGATTAGATAAAGCAGTTAATATCCCAGCATTATAAGATTTAATATTTTGAAAATAAATTACTAAACAATAAGAAAATAACCCTAGCCCATCTCATCCTAATAAAATTCTAATTAAATTAGGACTAATAATTAATAATATTATTGATAAAACAAATATTAAAACTAATATAATAAATCGATTAATATTTTCACCTCTTCTTATATATTCTTTTCTATAAAAAATTACCAAAGAAGCAATTATTAAAACAAAAGACATAAATAATAAACTTATTCAATCAAATAATAATGTTATTACAATTGATATAGAATTTAACGAAACTACTTCCCATTCAACAAAATAAACTAAATTTTTTAGTAAAAAATTTAATCTTATTAAAAATAAAGGAAAACTAATAGAAATTAAACTTAAAAATCTAATTCTACAAATTGGTATATATTTCACGATCTAAAATGAATTACTCATATCACTAACACCACAAATTAGTATTTTTTTTAAACTTTTTAAATATAATCATAATATACAAGTTTCTCTTTTTATAATTAATAAATTTAAAGGTAATCAATGTAAAATTATTAATAAATATTCACGAATTTTACCTCCTCTAAATGAATAAACTCTAGAAAAAATTTTACCATGTTGTCTAAAAGAATATAAATATAAAGTATAAGCCGCTCTAAACAATGAAAGTAAAGATAATATAATTATAGAAATTCATGATCAAGAAACAATTCTATTTAATAAAGAAATTTCTCCTAATAAATTTAAAGTAGGAGGAGCAGCTATATTTGCAGAACTTAATAAAAATCATCACAAAGCTATAACCGGTATAAAATTTAATAGACCCTTATTAATTAATAATCTTTGACTTCCTAGCCGTTCATAAGAAACATTAGCTAAACAAAATAAACCAGAAGAACAGAGTCCATGAGCAATTATTAATCTATATGAACCTCTTAAACCTCAATAACTTATTGTTAATAACCCTGATAAAACAATTCCTATATGAGCAACAGAAGAATAAGCAATTAATGCCTTTAAATCAGTTTGACGTAAACAAATTAATCTACTAAACTAATTCTAATTCAAATAAATCTATATTTTAAATTTATTTGCTGCAAAATAGAAATTACTCGCAATATTCCATAACCCCCTAATTTTAATATAATTCCAGCTAAAATTATAGACCCTGAAACTGGAGCTTCTACATGAGCCTTAGGCAATCATAAGTGAACTAAAAATATTGGTATTTTAACTAAAAAAGCTCTTATTATACAAAAATACAATAAATCAAAATTAAATATATAATTATTTAATAAATAAAAATTTATTGTATTAGTTTTATTTATAAAATAAAAAATACCAATTAATATTGGTAAAGAAACTAAAAGAGTATAAAATAATAAATAAATTCGTGCTTGCAAACGTTCAGGTTGATATCCCCAACCTAAAAATAACGTAGGAATTAATCTTCTTTCAAAAAATAAATAAAATATAAATAATCTTATTCTTCTAAAAGTTAAAATTAATAATAATAATAATAAAACAATATTTAATAAAAATAAATTTTTATAATTATTATATTTATACACTCTTTCTCTCGCTAATAATATTAAAGAACAAATTCATAATCTTAATAAAATTAATCCATACGATAATATATCTGAACCTAAAAAATATGATATACTTATTCAATAATTTATAAAATTATTTATCAAAAAAAATAAAAAAGAAATTAAAAATAATAAAACTTGTACCATTCAAAATATATTATTAATAAAACATAATGGGATTAAAAATAATAAAAAAAATCAATTTTAACATTATATAATTCTAAAAGATTGAAAATAATCATTACCATGTGTACGAATTATTGAAACTAAAATATATAACCCTAATGCACCTTCACAAACTCTAAAAGTTAAAAATATTATTCTAAAATAACTTTCATAATTTAATATATTTAAATAAATAAATAATATAAAAAATAAAATTAGAACAATATATTCTAAACTTAATAATATAGAAAGTAAATGTTTTCGATTAGAAACAAAACAAAATAACCCTAAAATAAATAAAATTATTGGAAATCTTCAATACAAAATTATAATCATTAGTTTTAATAGTTTAATAAAAACATTGGTCTTGTAAATCAAAAATAAGATTAATTCTTTTAAAACTTCAAGAGAAAAGAATTTATTTTTCATTAATCCCCAAAATTAATATTTTATATAAACTACCTCTTGATATTATTCAATTAATTTTATTTTCTTTAATTTTTTTAACTTCAATCATTTTTATTAATATATTTCACCCATTGGCTATAGGATTAACTCTATTAATTCAAACCATTTTAATTTGTTTAAGAACTGGTTTAATTACAAAAACATTTTGATTTTCTTATATTTTATTTTTAATTTTTTTAGGGGGAATATTAGTTTTATTTATTTATGTTACATCTTTAGCTTCTAATGAAATATTTAATTTATCAATTAAATTAACATTATTTTCTTTTATTTTATTAATCATTTTATTGATTTTATCAATTATTATTGATAAAAATTCATTAAATTCATTTTTTTTTAATAATGAAATAGAAAGAATTTCAAACTTATACACTTATTTTTCAGAAAATTCTCTATCTTTAAATAAATTATATAATTTTCCTACAAATTTTATTACAATTCTTTTATTAAATTATTTACTAATTACTTTAATTGTTATTGTAAAAATTACTAAATTATTTAAAGGACCTTTACGAATAATAAATTAATGAATAAACCTTTACGAACTTCACACCCTTTATTCAAAATTGCTAACAATGCTTTAGTAGACTTACCTGCTCCTAGAAATATTTCAAGTTGATGAAATTTTGGATCTTTATTAGGATTATGTTTAATTGTTCAAATTTTAACTGGACTATTTTTAGCAATACATTACACAGCAGATGTAAATTTAGCTTTTTATAGAGTAAATCATATTTGACGAGATGTAAATTATGGATGATTATTACGAACTATACATGCTAACGGAGCATCATTCTTTTTTATTTGTATTTATTTACACGTAGGACGAGGAATATATTATGGTTCATATTTATATACCCCAACATGAATAATCGGAGTAATTATTTTATTCTTAGTTATAGGAACTGCATTTATAGGATATGTTTTACCTTGAGGTCAAATATAATTTTGAGGAGCAACTGCTATTACAAATCTGCTTTCTGCGTTACTCTACTTGGGATTAGACCTTGTACAATGAGTTTGAGGAGGATTTGCTGTTGATAACGCAACACTAACTCGATTTTTTACTTTTCATTTTATTTTACCTTTCATTGTTCTTGCTATAGTAATAATCCATTTACTATTTTTACACCAAACAGGTTCAAATAACCCAATTGGGGTAAACTCAAATATTGATAAAATTCCATTTCACCCTTATTTTACTTATAAGGATATTGTTGGATTTATTGTAATATTTTTTATTTTAATTGCTTTAGTATTAATTAATCCTTACTTATTAGGAGACCCAGATAATTTCATTCCAGCTAATCCTCTAGTAACCCCTGCTCATATTCGACCTGAATGATATTTTTTATTTGCTTATGCAATTCTTCGTTCAATTCCTAATAAATTAGGAGGAGTAATCGCACTAGTTTTATCTATTGCTATTTTAATAATTCTTCCATTTTATAATCTAAGAAAATTTCGAGGAATTCAATTTTATCCTATTAACCAAATTTTATTTTGAATTTTAGTAGTCACTGTAATTTTATTAACTTGAATTGGAGCTCGACCTGTTGAAGAACCTTATGTATTACTTGGACAAATTTTAACAGTTATCTACTTTTTATATTATTTAATTAATCCTTTAGTAAATAAATGATGAGATAATTTATTAAATTAATATTAAGTTAATGAGCTTGAATAAGCATATGTTTTGAAAACATAAGATAGAAATTTTCCTTTCTATTAACTTTACTAAAAATAATTCATAATAAAAAAGAAAAAATTAAAATTTTAAACCCAATAAAAAGTATTAAATAATTTAAAGAAAAAGGTAAAAAACATTTTCAAGCTAAATACATTAATTTATCATAACGAAAACGAGGTAAAGTCCCACGAGCTCAAATAAATACAAAAGAAATAAATATTAATTTAATATGAAATAAAATTCTAAATACATCTCTACCTAAAAAAATAACACAAAATAACATTCTCATAAATAAAATTCTTGCGTATTTAGCTAAAAAAAATTAAAGCAAATCCTCCTCTTCTATATTCTACATTAAACCCAGAAACTAACTCTGATTCACCTTCAGCAAAATCAAAAGGAGTACGATTAGTTTCTGCTAAAGAAATAGTAAATCAGACTAAAGCTATTGGAAATAAAACAATTAAAAATCATAAATAAATCTGATAATAATAAAAATAAAGTAAATTATAACTTCCAATTAAAAAAATAAATGATAATAAAATTAAAGCTAATCTAACTTCATAAGAAATAGTTTGAGCAACAGCTCGTAAACCCCCCAATAAAGCATAATTCGAATTAGAAGATCAACCTGCACCTATTACTGTATAAACCCCTAAACTAGTACAACATAAAAAAAATAATCCTCCCAAATTAAATTAATATAATTTTACAAAAAAAGGTATACATAATCATACAATTAATGATAAAAACAAAGATAAAATTGGAGAAATATAGTATCTTAAATAATTTGGGTTGAAGCCCATCTTCACCAGACAGAATTTAACTTGACATTCCACTCACGCCCACTATGCTTTAAGCCGTAAAAAGATTTGTTCAGCTTTAAGACACGCTGGTCAACAAATCCTTCTGGTTGGCGCATATACACCAAATCTTGAAGTTCACTGTTGAGATAAGCAGAAGAATCACCCATTTGATGGACATACATACCATGCTCAAGTGCCAGAGCAATCACCAGCCTGATCGTAGAATACCTCGCCAATGGTGAGAAAGTGTCACTGTAGTTTATGCCAAAGCGCTGCGCACAGCCTTTAGCCACTAAACGGGACTTAAATTTATCTATCTCGCCATTTTGGTCACGCTTGACGGTGAACACCCATCTGCTACCAATAGTCTTCTGTCCTTTTGGTAGGTCAGTCAACGTCCACGTTTTGTTGGCTTGTAGACTAGCTATCTCCTTCTGCATCGATGCCTGCCAAAATTTGGCATGATGAGAATTCAAAGCTGCTGTCGTCTCTGAGGGAATCTTCAAAAAATACAACATCTCGTGTCTCTGTTACCTTCTTTGTTTTTAGGTCAAACAAACGATTTGCCTTTGCTGTTGCAGAATAACCAATCAATACTCGCTCCTCACCTTTAGGTTGAAACTTCTTGCTGTGCTTCTTGTTAAGTACGATAGCTCTACTACCAATGATCGTAGATGACTTACGGCTGGTTTCATGCCATTCCATGACTCGTAAGGTGTCATATCGGTCAACGTCGAAGTCTCAGAGCGGTTGCGCAGATATGCATTGGCCTCTGCCCAAAAACTCTCGTCGAGATCAGTATGAACCAGCATGCTGCGTGCCATCTCCTCCACCAACGTACGGTTCGCTCGTTTTGCCACACCATATTGCTGCGGTGTATGAGGCACAGTAAGCTGCCTCCTTATACCATTTCTGTTTACTCGTGCCCGTTGTCACTTCTCAGACACTTTATTTTCCTATCAGTTGATGATTATACAATCGCTTTAAAGTCTTTGAACTTATCAAAAATTTCACTTCGCGTCTTCAAAAAACAAACGTAAACTTAACACGATTTAGCGTCAATAAAAGTTGAAAAGTAACGAGCACCGCCAACCGAACACTAATGCATTTGTCCACAAATGTCTGTATGGATGAGATCTAATACGAAATTGCTTCTCACTTATTTTGCACTTTGCGCAAGTCTTAGTCACATAGCTTTGAATATTTATATTGTACATTGTTTGGATGTTAAGACATAAACCATATGATTTTTTATCATTTTATTTATACTGGCAAAATTTAAATGGCGAAAGCGATAGCGCCATTTAATAAGTCCGTTTTTATCAGTTTGTGCGCTGAAACATTTCTGTTCGCTCGTTTCAAACAAAAACAAATCGTTTTGCTTCTTGGCAACACAAACAACATCGCCCGTGTGATTTTCTATGCGTGCATAGTCATTCGAAATTTTTACTGTGAATCCCTTATTCACCACTTTCGCCACGGAAATAAAATTGAATTGAATATTTTCAACCAGAAGTACATCGGCCAATCAATTGTACTATATTTCCACTGTAAACGCACTGTTCCGATACCGATCGCTTCAATATAATTTTGTCCGGCAAAGACAATTTTTTCTTTGTGCTGTTTGATGTTTAAAAAAAGCGATTTATCGTTACACAAATGTGCAGTCGCACCACTGTCCAAGCACCAAATATTCTTCGAAAAACTCTAGTTGTGGTTCGCAGCACCAAACACAGAATATGACTTCTTATTATCACTCTCTTCATTGTTTCTCTTTTCGTTGATTTTCTTTGAATATTTACAGTTAGCCGCGATGTGCCCTTGACGACCACAACACCAGCACAGTCGCTGCTTAAAGTTTTTGTTTTGCGAGACTGTACTGGCTGGGATATCATCATAAAATGCTCCCTTCATATTGGTTTTCAGTTTTGGAAATAAAAACAAGAGCAACAGTCGAGTTGCACACGACAGTAGGATACCCTTGGACGTATGTTGCAATAAAAAGTATTTAATTGTATAATACTAATTGCAAGCTATAAATTAATAATAATACTGGAGTGCGCTGCCACCTTGCTTCAATTTCGATATTTTGCCAATAATTTATCGCCGCAATTCCCTAAAGCGGTGTGAGCAGTAGATATCGGTATTTCTTTATAAATTTTAAATTGGTTAATATCGATAACAAGGTCCAAGGGTATAAAAATAAAAAAATAATAATAATTATCAAACCAATTTTCCATTCAATGGTTATACTTAACTATTAGATAATTAAATTTAAATTATTAAAATATGCCTACATACATATTTACATATATCCTGTCATTTAGATTTCTTAATTTCTAACCTATTCCAAACATTACAAATTCATGCCTGAATACTAACAGATATCCCATTGTGATGGCTATGCAAAACCTCAAAAGTCCTAGCACTAATCTTTTCATTATCTAGTATATTTGAAAACGCCCAATCAATATGTGTATCCATATTGGTAGTGGACGTTTTCAAATCTAACAAACTCCTTAATCCTTTGCTAATCAAAAAATTATAAATACTCTTACACCTGTTAAAGGTTTTGAGGCACAAATTAAAATCTCCTAAAACTAGCAAGCTATCCCCTAAATCACCTAAACGAGAAAATTGATGAATTATCTCCTCAAATTCTATTTTAAATGTGGACAGAGGAAAGTCTGGACTTTTATATAATATAAGAAAACTTATGGCATCAAACCTAAATATGCCGAACTCAAAAACTACTGAGCCAAAAGTTTTTCTACTGCTAAAGGTATGGGAAACTCTATCTACTAGCTCGTTCTTTACATAAATTATGATGCCTGTTAAAGGCCCAATTGATTCAAGTTGAACCACAATAGTGAACCCAGGTATTTCTACAGTTTCATTGCTTATGGAAGTTTCCACGAAACATAATATTGATGACTGAAGCATCAGCTTGTCCCATCGAATATCTTCAAGATGGGAATTCAAGCTCTGAGTATTATGGAAGAAAATGTTAAGGGCAGAACTGCTAATTAAATAATCGTAATGAGTACACAGTAGTTTTTCAGTCCGCAATTTCTTCAATTGGGCTTTCACTTTATCATTATTTTGGGGAGACTTAGGAGGAACAAAATTCCCAATAATGAATAATCCTAAAGCAGTAGTTGCTCTACTGCAAGCTACGTATAATGCAGCACGCTGCATTCTGGAATTAGCATGGACTACAACTTTGCCATACGTAGCTCCCTGACTCTTATGAATTGTGATGCCTTCAGCAGGCACAATTGGAAACTGCCTACGGTCAATGTTAATTTGTGCGTTATTTGAATATTGAAAACTGCGAACAATTTTCTGAATAGGAGTCCATGAAGGATCTGTACGATGTGTACACTTCGAACGCGCAGATTCTCCTACAGTTTCCTCTGTAAATTTCATCCATAAAATGTTGGGAGTGTTGGATGTATTGAAATCTATTTGCATCAACACACCTGATGCCTCGTTTACTAATCCATCCCCTGTGTCTACATTGACCGTCATCATGTACTTGGCAGTATTTTTTAGGAGAAGAGACGTACAGAGTCCCTGTGTAGCGGAAGTTTTAAAACCCTTCACTTCTTCTAATATTCTTTGTTTCCTAGCTGGTTCCAAATGGCCCGCCTTAATAAAATCTTCAGCAGTAGAGAAAAATTGCTCAGTAGCAATTGAGTTAAGTTTCGTTACATTAAATAAATCAACCTCATTATTATTACTAAACAGATGAATTGCATCATCGGGCACTGCCGATGGTTCGCATATTCTAGATTGGAAAAGGACAATATCATCGGCTGTCATACAACCCGATGCCATATTATTTAAGGCAGAAGCGAAAAGCTGATCGTCACGTTGACGCATTATCTCTGTGAGCTCAAAATACAAAAAAAGGTCCCAGAGATACGTACCAAATATTTCATGGTAAGGGTCAGTGGTATTTGGATCGAAAATCCAACTACCTCCTACGGGCTGTAACTGTCTAAGATCACCGAATACGATGATAGAAACACCACCAAAAGGAGAAGTATTTTTGAAAATTTGCTTCAAACGAGAATCTAAATAAGAAAACATTAGAGAGCTAACCATTGATATTTCATCAATAATAATTAATTTAAGATCGATTAACCTTGAATGAAGGCTATTAACTAAATCATGGCTTAAGGCCCTTAGAGGTGCTGAGCGAGATTGATTAACAGGAAGTGAAAACATGGAATGCAGTGTCGAACCACTAATTCCGAATGCTGCTTTTCCTGTTGGTGCACATAAGAGGATTTTAAAAGATGTCGGATCAGCTCCTGGTATACTGTTATACATTACGGATAATGACTGAAAAATTGCTGATATAAGTCGACTCTTTCCGACTCCGGCGCCGCCTCCAACAAATTCATAAAAGACTGTATTGATTTTGGCATTATGCAAAGCATGTGTAAAATATAGCTTCTGCTTTAAATTAAGAGATCTAACTATATTAGCTAAGCTTTCCTGAGAAACTAAGGCTGGAAGCTTGATAAAACGGACATTACTATCTTCATCATTCATATCAATATTTCCATCCACATTTAAAACATTTAGATGTGGATCTATTTCAGGCAATCCTAAAACTGTGAAGCCATCATCTACCACTTCCTGTTCTCCTACTTGATTATTCTCATTTTCTGCTTCCTCTGTTAAGTGGCTCAGAGCATCTTCTAGTTCCCTATCATCTAGTAAATTATATTTTCTGCGATTGTTCTCTACTAACTCCGAATTTTCCCTACAGAACAATTCACAGTCATGTGTGACTAAATCCAAATGCTCATCTCGCCATGGGGCGTAAAGCATTTTTAGCTCTCTGAAATAGTCACTTGTTTCTGTATTGACATTAAATCTCCTATACCTAATTATGCACGCAGTGGTCCTCTTTCTGATGAAGCCACTATTATCGCGAAGAGCGTAAGCTATTGATTCAGAAGCCCTAGGCACATCATCGTCAAAGTCATCTGCATTTTCTTGGCGAGCTCCTCGTTCTGATTTGCAGTAGCTATAAAAAGCGGATATCTCAGTGCCAAATATAAATTTGTTACCTAAATGTTGTAACTTTTGCTTAATAGTTACATTGTTATTGTCTTTAATCTCATTGATTGCCTCACGCATCAACATTGAGATACCTCTCTGAGACTTGTTAATATAATTAACGACGTAGCTGCAGCAAGCATAGGGGTCTAAAATAAACTGAATATCCATATTTGCTCGCTGCAACAAAAGGAGGTGCTTGTTATAAGCGTTAAGCTTGATTGCTGCAAAAGATCGCTTCAAAAAAAACTTTTGGTTTCTTTATACTTGATCTTACAGCATTAATGTAGCCCTCATAACTAAGGTTAAGTTGATCGTGGGACAAAAAGTTGTTAAAATCGTTAAAATTTTCTACGCTTTCACGATCAAATGGGAAGTCGAGCAGACTTTGAATTTTTTCGAAATTCCTACGATGCTCGGCCAAATTTGGAGCATTTTCTTCTAAAGGGAGAAGAATTTCTGTTTGAGGCATGGGAGGGTATGGGATACCAAATCTACAAATTTGTTTTGACCTAATTTCTCGCCTGCAAGACTATGGATTTGATGCTCCAAATATGGAGCAACGTCCGGGCAACTAGAATCAGCAGTAATAAACTGATCAATAAAGGACTTCACAGGCATAAATGTGGACTCATTCTTTAGGTCGAGCTTTGGGGCGTCTTTCAGCCAGAACATGCCATGTATATGTGGAGAGCCTCTTTGCTGAAACTCCACTCGCCAATAAAACTTGATGACCTGGTGACAACCAAAGACACCGCCTTCCTTTTTCATCAGTTTTAAACCCTGTCTATATCGAAAATCGAAATATCTGGCACAGGTCACTGGGTCTGCTCTAATGAGAAAATTTAACGCTTCTTCTTCGGATACTTCTAGCTTGTCTACATTTTTACATAGCAAGACTAAAAGCTCCGGCCACCTAGTTTCCGCTGCGGAAAATGTTATAAAAAAAGTTGGAAGCCCTACCTGCCTAATCATAGCCATCATTTTCTTTTTCTCGTCCTCCCAATGAGCAGGAAACGTGCGAATACCTTTTAAAAGCCTATAGCCATCATCATGAAGTATTAACCTATTTAAAGTTTCATCATTACGCACATCAGCAGCCGAAATGCCTTGAGTGGCAGAGTGCTTACGTAAGCAAATTGATGTGCTATTCCTAATGCTAATCATTTCTAACTTTTTGAAGTTATGAAATAATTTATCAGTTCTACAACCTCTTCTATCAAAATTCCTAAGCTCTGATCTAACTATAGTTGTAAAACTTTCCTGACATTTCCTTTTAATGCCTGCAAATATTGTGGGAAAAGCCAGCTCCTCTGAATCACAATCGGTTATCATGTCAAGAGGTCGCTGACCCTCTCCTGGTGCTATAGCAATTCGAGGAATATCTATGTTTTCAACAGGGACATTTTCCATGAAGGTTTCTTGACCTCCTGGATTCAACTCTACCTCTTCTTCTACTACTCTATGCTCATTAGGTTGTGCTGCCTTTTCTAACATTTGACACACAAGCTCTGGCCACCTAGTTTCCGCTGCGGAAAGTGTTATAAAAAAAGTTGGAAGCCCTACCTGCCTAATCATAGCCATCACTTTCTTTTTCTCGTCCTCCCAATGAGCAGGAAACGTGCGAATACCTTTTAAAAGCCTATAGCCATCATCATGAAGTATTAACCTATTTAAAGTTTCATCATTACGCACATCAGCAGCCGAAATGCCTTGAGTGGCAGAGTGCTTACGTAAGCAAATTGATGTGCTATTCCTAATGCTAATCATTTCTAACTTTTTGAAGTTATGAAATAATTTATCAGTTCTACAACCTCTTCTATCAAAATTCCTAAGCTCTGATCTAACTATAGTTGTAAAACTTTCCTGACATTTCCTTTTAATGCCTGCAAATATTGTGGGAAAAGCCAGCTCCTCTGAATCACAATCGGTTATCATGTCAAGAGGTCGCTGACCCTCTCCTGGTGCTATAGCAATTCGAGGAATATCTATGTTTTCAACAGGGACATTTTCCATGAAGGTTTCTTGACCTCCTGGATTCAACTCTACCTCTTCTTCTACTACTCTATGCTCATTAGGTTGTGCTGCCTTTTCTAACATTTGACACACAATGTCCCTGTCGTCTGCTGACGCAACAAATGGTACAGTCTCAGCTGAGTAAGAAGACAACCACTGCTCATTGATAGTAACCTGGTGCTTCTTATAAAGTTCTGTGTTCACTAAATACCGAATTGCATCAACTATATTTGAGGGCCTTATGGTTTCAGCCATGAAATCATGGTTATACTCCATCCTACGCTTAAGATGAATCTGAACTACTTCGGCTTCATTAAATGCCCTGGGAAGGGAAGTTACAACATTTGCAACTGGAATTGGCACATTGCTCACTGCTCCTTTAATGGCACTTTGACGTCCGTATTCAAGAGACTTTATGATCATAAAAGGAAGACGGGGAGAAATCAGCCTTTCTTCTAGAGGCGTCAAGCCTTTCAGGCATTCCGGAAGCTCCGGAAAATTTAGGCCATTTGTAATAGAAGCCTTTGGTTTTTTCCCTGACTTAATACTGCGGCTGCAGGTTTTGCAAAAGCTAAACCTATTATTATGGGATGGAAACATAGAGGAAAGATACAAAATATCAACACTATCTGCCTCACTACACTTTTCCTCTATGACCTCACGCGAAATTTTGTCCACTTGATGTGGAAACCACAAACCTTTGCAACATATGCAACCCTGATCGGGTCCCTGCTTGACTGTCTTATTAAAATTGGCTATTAGGCAATCTAAAATAGTTTTAACCTGCGATATCCTATCATCTGAAAGGGTATTCGCACGGTCCACTCTATTGCGGAACGCGTTTCTCTTATTCTCTGCTATCCTATTGGTGTAAATACTCCTATATAGACTCACTCTTTACGACATATTCCTATGGACTTCAAGGGCCTCACGTTGAGCTCGAATTCGAGCACTGCGGCGTGCACTAGTATTGCGTGCCTGCTCAACAATCCTACGAATAGGATTGTTTCTAACCTGAGACCTTTGACTTCTATCTATTGCCCTTTCTAAAATTCGCGTCTCCTGATTTTGTCGCTGAATCGCCCTTCTAACAGCATCTCGTCCGCTTTCGTTGGACCTGAATTGTGGACATTGCCTGCGCCTCGATCGACGCAAAGTATTGGCAAGTTGTTCGGCATTTCTAGTTGAATGATCAGTTCGTCGAACACGGCGACGAACTGCATCCTGCTCTCTTTCCTGAGATCGAAACTCAGCATCTTGCCTGCGACTCGAACGACGCGAAGTGTTGGCAAGTTGTTCGTCTGTTTTAATTGCAGAATCACTGCGACGTACACGGCGACGAACTGCATCCTGCTCTCTTTCCTGAGATCGAAACTCAGCATCTTGCCTGCGACTCGAACGACGCGAAGTGTTGGCAAGTTGTTCGTCTGTTTTAATTGCAGAATCACTGCGACGTACACGGCGACGAACTGCATCCTGCTCTCTTTCCTGAGATCGAAACTCAGCATCTTGCCTGCGACTCGAACGACGCGAAGTGTTGGCAAGTTGTTCGTCTGTTTTAATTGCAGAATCACCGCGACGTACACGGCGACGAACTGCATCCTGCTCTCTTTCCTGAGATCGAAGGTCAGCATCTCGCCTTCGCCTCGAACGACGCGAAGTGTCAGCAAGTTGTTCTTGTAATCTGATTGGCGAAGAAGCCCGAAGAGTAGTGTGACGAATTGCGTCCGGTAATTGCTCAACGGCCCTAAATGTTCTATTACTTCTGCGGACTCGATGCTGTTGACTATCTCTAACCCTTTCAGCTTCCCTAAATTCGAAATTTTGCCTACGTTCTCTATGTGCCTCTAGATTATTTACGCGTTCCTGCTCAGAAAAGTCTATATCTGACCTATTCAAACGATTTCTTTTTCGCTGTGTTTGACTCCTATTGCAAGCTGACTTTCTCTTAAGTCTAGGCATCTTCTAATATATAAGTTTTAAAATAATATATAGGTATGTTAAAAATAAAATTCTTATAAATTAATTTAATTTGAACATATATTTATCAAAAATTAATATATAGTTATATATATAAAATAAAGTTAGTATATTTAATTATATATATAAATATATTCATATATTTAAATAGATATATATATATATTATAATTATATTCATATATTTAAATAAATATATGTATATTATTTAAAATAATTATATTATAAATGAAAATAAATATCTAATGAACGAACAAATAATAATAAAATTTAATAAGGAAAATAAAAATAAACAAAATGTGGAAAAAAGAATAAATATAAATCAAAGAAATAATAAATTAAACCTGCAAGAAATTCCAGCGAAAATTTGAATCGCGGAAACGAACCGATACCGATGTTCACGTACAATCACACACACTTCAGAAGAGTCTGAGAGTATGCATGCACAAAAATACGTTACGCTGTGTACCGCACTTTTCTAAAATTGCGCGCCACGTTCCGGGCAGGGCGCAATCATTCACACGCATAAAAAATGTTCCGTTAACGCATAACAATCACACACGAGGATTTACTTATTATATACTCGACTTATATTAATTTGCATTAAATGTTAAATGTATCACGAACACGCGAATTAATTATATATTATTTTATATTTAATATCGAAAATACAAATGATAATCGACAATCGACGACCACACCGAACACGCCAATCGCAAACTACAAATTAACATAACACTGAAGCGCGCTGCCACCTTGCAACAATTTTGATACGTTGCCAATAATTTATCGCCGCAATTAAAAAGTGCGCGAAACCTTAAATTTATAATAATGATCTATAGAATCTAATATACATACAAAATATACATATATTAAAAAAACAAAGTAGAAGAAATGTTAGTACATTTTTTTCAAACATAGTTTCAATAATTAATAAATAAATAAATAATAAATTAATATTTATTTAATAAAAAGTCAATATATAAATTATTAAATAATAATAATAATATGTCTATATTAGAAATCTAGTAAATACCTGCATTCATGAATGCCGATCAACCACGCTATTGGTTGTATATAATTTTACATATGTATGTGTGAACACAAATTAAGTATGTATAAGTGTTTGCATTTATGCACATGTATTTTGGGTAATTGACATGTGAATGAAAAAGAAGAGTCGAGAAACAGCTCGCGCTTCGCGCTCGCATCGTTTATCCTTTTCTTTCATGCACAAGTAATTTAGTTCTGACGTCATCGACAACTTCTTTGCTTTCTTCATATTCATATATACGCCACCTATTGGTTGAGTGTTAGCATATATTTATGCACATGTATTTTCGGTAATTGACATGTGCATTGAAAAGAAGAGTCGAGAAACAGCTCGCGCTTCGCGCTCGCATCGTTGTCCTTTTCTTTCATGCATAAGGAATTTAGTTCTGACGTCATCGACAAGTTCTTTGCTGGTCGAAGTGTCGAAATGGTTTATCTAATAACTTCAGTGTTTATTGTCTGATCGGATTGCAATTTGGAGGATAAGTTCATATATTATTTATCTATATATATGCTAAAGCAGAACGTTAAGAAATGAGTTCTTCGAATGTAAATAGCAATGTAAACCAAAATTGGCGGTTTGCGGGGGCGGTAGGCGTGTTATTCCAAATTGAAAATAAACTTGATCTGCATATGGTATACAGGAATCTTCATGCTAAATTTGGTGTCCGTAGCTTTTGTAATAGCTGAGATCGGCGCGTTCATCCAGACAGACAGACAGACGGACAGACGGACAGACAGACGGACATGGCTCAATCGACTCGGCTATTGATCCTGAGCAAGAATATATATACTTTATGGGGTCTCCGACGCCTCCTTCTGCCTGTTACATACATTTGCACAAAGTTAGTATACCCTTTTTTGACCATTTTCAATGGTCCAAGGGTATAAATAGTCACATGGTGATAGATCAGGCGAATAAGAAGGTTGGTCGATGAGAGAAATCCCACTTTTCATTAAAAATTCGTTCACTTTTTTGTCGTCATTTAATTCATGTGGAACAAAAAATCGCGCACAGACCTTTCTTTTCCCCAAATCTTCAGTTAAAATTCTCCAAATAGTGTTTTTACTCGTATTCAATTCCTCAGCCAACATTGTCTTAGTAAAATTTGCATCGATACCAATGATTTCACGGACTTTTTTCACCAGTTCAACCCGATTACTAGTTTCTGGACGTCCTGCTCTAGGGTCGTCATTTAAATCCTCACGACCATTTTAAAACCGTGTAATCCACGTATAAGCTTGCGTACGACTCATATAATCATCACAATAAACTAGTTTCATTAATTCGTATGTCTCATATAATCATCACAATAAACTTGTTTCATTAATTCGTATGTCTCAGCAAATTTTGTTTCAAGTTTTTTTTTTATATTAGCTCTTTGTTCCATTTTATTTTTGAACCATTAGCACACTTTTGGTTTTATTGAAATGGCTGTCACTTTTACATCTGTCATTCGACTTACATGAAGTTAGGTGCGTTTGAAAGAGGATGAATAATCTTTTTAATGTTGAAAATTTTCAATAAATGGCGCTGTATGTTGTATGATTTAAATATAAAGTTCGATTATTTTTGATACACCGTGTATGTGGGATCGGTTCGCAACACTAGAAGTGGCCGTCAGTTTTAATTAAATATCGATATCAATCGTATCATAAGTTCAGAGTATTATCGTGTAAGTCAAGTTGTG
The DNA here is from genome assembly GCA_018904035.1 of Zaprionus ornatus. Lineage (NCBI taxonomy): Eukaryota > Metazoa > Arthropoda > Insecta > Diptera > Drosophilidae > Zaprionus > Zaprionus ornatus. The sequence goes on along the minus strand of JAEIFZ010000242.1, from coordinate 747,073 downwards.
ATGAAACTCTGCAATTGCAGTATTTTATTTTCTTAACAATCTATCGAAAAGAAGAGTAGGTTTTAGATTGTCAGTTGTGTCGGTTGTGTGCTCAAGCTCATTATTTTTTTGAATTATTTACAACGCAATTTAATTTCACAATTAATAATAAACTATAATGTTATAAAACTAAACTAAATTCTCAGTGTTTGAATTAAAGTAAACGAGACGGCCACCGACCATCCTACAAATTTGGTGTCAGAAATGGGATAGCGTCTTATGTGACATAAATGAGAAGAAAATTGTGAAATACTTTAAATTCGTAGTAGATTTGTGAGAGCAAAAATAAGAATAACGCTGACACAAAAACGACTTGGTTGCATTGTAATTCCTTAAAATTATATGGCAAAGTGGCGAAGATCTGGAAATCAAATCCCAGAAAAGCGGTGTGACATTGTGAAATTCAATTTACTTAAAGTGGCGAGCCTTTAAAAATTTTTGCTAGATGTCTGCAGTGAGCTAGAGCGAGACGACTAGTGTGTATACTGTCGTAACACATAGCGAACGACGAGTGCACATTGGCTTGGCAAAAGCTGGAAGCGACGATCTGAAGAGAGTGCGTGTGCGTCAGAGAGCAGATTGGCTTGGCAGAGGCTGGAAGCGACTATCTGTAAGGAGTGCGTATACGTGGCAGTTCGGATTGGCTAGGCAGAGGCTGAAAGCGACTATTTGCAAAGAGTTCGAGTACGCCGGAGCAGACATATTGTGGAGAGGCTGAGTTGCAGTGAGAAAATCACAGAGGGTGATATCAAGCAAAGGACTGCAGTACAACAACTGGGAGGTAACAATAGGTTATTGAGTTCAATTTAAATTTTATTTTGTTTGGTTGTTTAAAGTTGCAAAATATTTAATGCATTTACCATTAAGAAAAGAATATTCTGTTTTAAAATTTAGGTGCAGTTAACCAGGTCATAAAGCAGCAGATTGTGTTAGTTCAAATTTAGTAAAGCAAGAAAAGAGCATGAACACAATGGTAAATACAGTTGATTCTGGTGGGAAATGTATTTTCAAAGAGTTAACCTGCATTTCATTTCCAGCTTTAATCGATACAGGTTGTGATCTTTGTTTTATTAGATCAGATGTGGTTACGAAACTAGGCAGCGTTAAGTTAAACCAGGAAAGGCATTGTCTTGTTTTAGTTTTGTAGCTAAAGTTAAAATTGACGGACATTACTTAGATATCACGTTCCATGTAGTTGACCACGAAAATATTAAATATTCAGCTGTTATTGGATACACAGTTTTGGAAGCTGTTGATTTAATTGTTTCTGAGCAATAAGGCAAAAAAAGAGTATGAAACCATTGTAACCAAGTAGTAATGTGGTAATCGAGCCTAAATTAGAATTGTTAAAAAAGCTTGGTGATATTTGTATGATTTCAACAACAAACGAATCAGATATTGATTTGTCGCACCTTGATTAGCCAATTGCTGTGGCAATAGAGAAACTAATAAGTGAATATTCTCCAGGAATGAAGAAGGAGAGTCCCATTCAGATAAATAAATGATGGGTATCGAGTTTTTGAACGTCCAAGGCACATATTATATGCAGATAGATGTTTTGACGATACCCAAATTGCAAAGTGGTTAAGCGAAAATATAATTCAGACCAGTACATCAGAATATGCATCTCCTATAGTTCTTGTACCAAAGCTGTTCAAAATTTTCCGATTCCATCCAATCTTAAGAGTTTGCAACGTTTCCTTGGGTTGACATCATATTTTAGGTGGTTTATCGAGTCGTACGCTTTGGTCGCGAAACCATTTTCCGATTTGCTTCGAAAGAACGCTGAATTCGAATTTAAAGAAGAGCAGTTTGCTGCATTCAGGCAGTTGCAAGTGGCATTAACCAATTACCGATGTCTGCTCTGTCAAGGAAATTCTTGTAGTTGGTATAAACATATTGAACCCTTACAGAAAGTTATAAACAGTACCCCACCAAGAAGTTGGACTTTTAACAGGTCAATAAAATGGACGATATGCAAAAATATCTAGATAATGCTTATATTGAACAATTTGAGAATGAAAGAGAAAGTCTCCGTGTAGAAGCAGCCAATAATATAAAAGAAATCCAGCAGTAAAATCGTAGAACGTTTAATAAGAATCGTAAAAAATAATTAAAAATAAGTTGAATGAATTAGTTGCTATTAAAAGTACGCAATACGGTTCAGATTTAAAGCTTTAGGGACAATTTTTTGGTCCGTATAAGATAGTTAAAGTCCTACTACATAGTAGATACGAAGTAGAGAAAATTGGTGTGCATGAAGGGCCAGGAAAAACTCTGACAGTAGCTTGGTACATGAAAAAGTGAGAGCCTGTAGATGAAATGTCGCAAGGGACATCAGCCGAATAAAAATTCAGGATAGCCGAATGTGGGATCGGTTCGAGAGTAGTATCGTATAAGTCAAGTTGTGATGCAACTCTGCAATCTCAGTATTTTATTTTCTTAACAATCTATCGAAAAGAAGAGTCGATTTGAGAATGTCGGTTGTGTGCTCAAGCTCATTATACCTTTGGGTTAATAGTTCCATAGTATGCATTTTGAAGAACGTAGAAATCACTGTCGTTGTCTATATAAATTACGCTAGTGTGGTTTAGAAAGTATTTTATTAAGAAGTCTTTTGCTATTGGGAGAGTCATTTCAGTATATTTTATAGTGACTTTAGTTTTACACAAATATTTTGATTTGTTTACTTGGTCTATGGAATCTTTAATAAATCCTATTTATTTAATGAAATAGTTTATAGATTTCTCAGTGATTTGAATATAGTTTTCGTTACTTTCTGATGCACTATGTATTGTTGCTGCTGTTTAAGTTTTCTTTCCAAATATTTTATTTTAAAATTGTATTCACTAAGTTTGATTCGCCAACGTTGTAATTTCATATTAGGTTCTTTTATAATATTTACCCAGACAAGGGGTTTATGATCACCTCATATTTCGAAAGGGACTCCATATAAATATGGGCGGAAGTATTAGTAGCCCAAACAATAATTCTTTTTCTATTGTACTATAATTCTGTTTGTGGTCATTTAATGTTCTGCTTGCAAAACTAATTGGTTTATTATCTTGTGATAGCACGGTTCCTATGGCGAAATTGCTGACGTCAGTAGTAATTTGACATGTTTCTGTAAAGTTAGGGCAAAAGAGAATGGGGTCGTTCATGATAGGGGTTTTTAACTTTTCGAAAGACTTATTATATGCTTCGTCCTTTATATTTATTTTAGCTCCTTTCGCTAAGTCGATTGTTGTGAAGTGTTAGTGTTTTACTAACTTGCCTAATATTTCATCCATGTTCGGAATTGGGAATTTATTTATAATTATTTCATTTAAGTTTCGATAATCGAAGAACAACCTGAATTTTGGTTTGCCAGATGCGTCTATCTTTTTGGGAACAAACCATAAGGGACTGCAATAGGGGGAGTCGCTTTCGCGTATAATGCCTTGTTGTAGCATTTCTTAAATTTATTTATTAACTTCCGCTTCATAGGCAAAAGCATATGAATAGGGTCTTTTGTATACTGGGTTTTCGTGAACTGTTTTAATTTCATGGCGTATAATGCTTGAAAAATTTAGGTATTCCTTATCAGATTACTGGATATCTTTGAATTCTTTTAATAATAGTATAAGTCTATATTTTTCTTTATTGTTTAAATGGTCTAGTCGGAATGTGTAGTCTGAGTTAATGTCATTGTCCAATGCGTAGTTTATTTCGGCTGTAAAGTGTTTTTTTTGTAAAATTGCTTCAACATTTTTTGACGAATTTTTGTCACAAAGCTCAAGTTCATTATGAAGGAATGTTCTTCCATTGATAACTGTTACTTTACTAAAATAATCTATAGAGCCGTTGTTTTCTATTAATACTTTTCTTCTTAATAGAACGTCATAAAATGGTGAAAACGAATGAATATAAAATTTCTACGATTGCTGAAAAAGCCCATTGGCTGAAAGACTTACAAATTTATTTAGTTTTGAATAGCCTGTCATACTTCTGACAACTATTGGTTTATTATGAACTTGAAAATTTAAAAAGTTTGAGTTCATCGTGTTTATTGATGAACCAGTGTCGACTATGTATCGGTATCTGTGATTATTGAGCATGATCTCTATGTATTGGTGGGTTCCCAGGCTGGTATTGGAAAATTTTCGGCTTGTTGAATTTGCTGATTTGTATACATCTTGTTTTGTTTCTAGTACTGTAATTGATCTTCTTGGAACTGTTCATCGTTCTTATTATTTTGGTCAGCAAATTTATCTTCATCTAACTCGTATTGATGGTAACTTTCATCTGTCTGCATACGTGATTGTCCGCTGTCTTCTCTAAAACGCTTATTCGGCACTTTTGGTTGTTGGGGAGGCTGATAATGGTTTCGGGTGTCGTTCTGTCGGTAGCGATTTAAGTCTACTCTGAATTCATTAGACAAATTTGATCTGTTCTGATCGAATTGTTGTTGTCTTGACGGAAAAGCTTGTTTATGAGGGGCTTTGTTGTTTACATTTAAGCTTTGGAACCGCGTGGGATTTATTAATGGATTAAAGGGGCTTACGAATTCATGGGGCATGAGAGTTTTTGTTTGTATTTGTGTTAGTATTGGTGTTAGTGTTTAAGTTTAGTGAGTTTGTATTAAGTTTTGGACAATAATCTGATTTCTTAGAAAGTGTGTCTTTGTAAAGACCTTCTTGTTGGGCAATTTGTCTTAATTTTTGAAAAGTTGAAATGTCATGCTTCGCTATGGTCATGAACAACCTGTCAGGGAGTGAGCGTTGAATAATATTTTTATTGTAGTTTCCATTTCTTGTGAATAGACAATTGTGTTATTTTGGTTGTTTTGTAAGGCTAACTTATTGATAATAATAGTTAACTTATCTTCTAATTGTTTCCAAAATTGGCGTAAATTACCTTTGTAGGGCGTGCAATACAAACGTCGCAAAAGTTCCTTCAGGGGAATTTGAATTTTTAACTCGACGATCAGAGCTTCATTTAGGGTTGACCACTCGTTGTGAAATCCTAGTTGGCAGACCTTCTCAGCATCTCCGATGACCTGTAGTTCAATGGCTCCATATATGATGGCTTTCTGAAGAGGGTCGTTCGTCGGGTATAGGTTGAGCAGGTATTCAATTCGTCTAATAAACGAACTGAGGCTGTTTAGATCTCCACAGAACTGCGGAAATTGACGTATTTGTGGTAGCATTTGGTATAGATTATCATCTAATAATGCCATTTTTGATTAATTTGTTTATAGAAAGTTTTTTGTTATGTAGCGGTCACACTTGTTTTTTCCTTAAACGGGCTACTATTTTTATTGACTTCCCTGCTTATTGGGTTGAACTTATGTAGCGGTCACATTTGTTTTTGTTTAAGCGGGCTACTGTTCTTGTTCAATTGAGTGCTTTTTGAATTTAACTTAAGTAGCGGTCACCCTTGTGTCTTTTTAAGCGGACTACTGTTTTTTAGAAGTACACTCGGCTGTTTCGTATGATTAAGAGTAACCTATGTTGGATTTACTACTCTTGCGAATTCTAAGGTGTCTTCTTTTTAAGTTATTTCACAATCCTCGGCTATGAACACCGTTGTGTTTACACTTTCAACTGATGCCACCGAAATTGCCGTCACCATTCACGTGAGTTCTTTTGCGGATGATAATTAAGGACTTGGATAAATTTTATTCCGTATCAATAATTAAAATTCTACCGGCTGCGCCAATAAAATATTTAGATGTTCATTTAAATAAAAAAATATAATTTTTATTTGATGGATTTATTTGTTGTTAATTACACCAGAGTTACCCATAAACTAACTGACAGAATTATTCTTATGGACCAGCAAACCATAAAGTTCAACAGAGCTTTACATCTTTGTTTATCAGTAACTTAAGCTTCTTCTCGATTGACTGTTGGTGTTTTGAGAGAACTTTTACTGTGAGGCTTTTGAAGAGTGAAGCTTCAAAAGATCAGTTTAATTTTTTCATATGGAGAATGAGCCGTGAGGCTTTTGAAGAGTGAAGCCTTTCAAAGGATATATTTAAGTATTTCATACGAAGAATAAATATGTATATTCTTGCTCGGCATCACTAGTTGAGACGATTGACTCATGTCCATTTGTTTGTCCGTACGTCCATCCGTACGTCCATCTGTCCGTCCGTCTGTCCGTCCGACCGTCGGTCTGTCCGTCTGTTTGGATGAACGAGGCAAAATCAGCTATTACGAAAGCTAGGAACACTAAATTTAGATTCCTGTATACCATACGCAGATCAAGTTTATTTTCAATTTGGAATACCCCATTTCCTATTTACATTCGAAGTACTAATGTCTTAACGTTCTGCTTCAGCACACATATAGATGAATACTATATGAACCTATCCTTCAAATTGCAATCGGATAAACACGGAAGTTATTAGATAAACCATTTTATATAACTACATATACATAGCTTAGTGATCCATTTCGCTCCAGTTATTTTATTTTAAACTCTAAATTAACGCGATCTGCTGTATTTCTTGTGTTTTGGATTTGTGATTTAACAGTGTGTTGTGTCTCTGTGCTAACAGGTGTGATTCACTGGTGTCTGGTAAAACCATTATTATCGTGTTTAAAGTAAATTTTATTTTTGATTAACTGGCGCGACTTTAGCGTTTTGATATTTTGTTTTTGTTTCTAGTTTGCACTCCCACGCTTGCATCGCTCTCTGAGTGTGCTGTGCTGTGCTAAGAGTGTACCCTAACGGCTCTCTTGTTATAGCTGTGTTGTTGCTTTTTCTGTATTCTTGTTTCGTGTCTACACTGTCTTGCGCTCTCACTCTCACGCTGTCTTACGGTCTCTTGTAAACTCCGCTTGTGTTAGTGGTAAACAGCTGTGTAGCATTAGATAACTTTTGCTTTTGTTTTTCTTGCTCTGTAACTCTTCTTTTGTAACTTTTTCCATTTTGTAACTTATTTTCGTAATTCGCTTTGACATTTTGTTTATTTTTTGGTGTTCTATTTTCAAGGCATATTAGTTCGAATTAAAAATGTTGGTGTACTCTGCAACCTCTTGCAAATGCAAGGTCGATTCAAAGTCGGACTTTGTTTGCTGCTGGTTGTTTGATAAATTCTATCATATAAAATGCATCGGCTTAACAGCACGAATTAAAGATTCCTTCAACAACGATGAATCTGGCCTGAATGGACATGCAAAGTTTATCGGGTGAAAGAACTAACTTTGAGTAAAATGCTTAGGGAGTTTAAATTGAAAGCTGCGTGCAGCATTTTCAAATCTCCAATTTGAATTTTCTGATATGGAAATTCAATTTAATACTTTCGAATGTTCCGATGAGCCTTCCGCACTTACACCGGCAACTCCTTCAGGTATAACGTTAAATCGCTTGTCGCGGTTAAGCCCAAGAAACAGGTTTTCGTTTCACGCCTTGCACCCGATACTTCGATTGAAGATTTACAGTCTTTTATTCAATCAAAAATTTCTGTACCGAACATTGTTATAGAAAAGTTTAAATTTACCTACACGCGAGATATCCCATCCTTTAAAATATGTATTCCTGCAGACAATTTTCGATCAGTTTGCAGCGGAATCTTCTGGCCGCTTGACTTAAATGTATAGGAGTATTCTCCAAAACAAAAAAGTCGAACTGCGGTACCGCTTCCTACAACTTCTCGCGCCTCTTCTTCTTCTAGTGGGACATCAAAAAACCAGTAGAAATATCCCATCTTTATTTCGCTTATCAAAAAGTTGGAGGCCTAAACTCTAAGCTCTCTAATTTGTTTTTGAATAATGTATCGTTCGATCATAAAGTTTTAATATTTACCGATACCTGGTTAAAACCTGATGTAGAAAACTGCTCAATTTTTCCTAACAAGTACACCTCCTTCAGATGTGATCGTTTATCACGAATTGGAGGTGGTGTTCTTATAGCTGTAAAGTCAGATCTTCCTTCCGTACTTGTTCCATTAGACCATGGTTCTTCCTTAGAATTTTTATGTGTTAAAATGGCGATGTGTCAAATTTCAATTTACATTACCTGTTCGTATATTCCTCCCTCATGTGATATATCTGTCTACCTGGATCATCTTTCATCTATCTAATCTGTTGCCTCCATACTATCTGATAGAGATTATCTGCTAGTTTTTGGTGATCTCAAATTACCAGAAGTTACTTGGTTACCTCAATCTGATATATTGGTGCCCTCTGTATTTAACTTTTTTTTAAATGGCCTCTCGGTCCTATCTCTCAAATAAACACTGTTCCTAATTGTAGTGGTAGAATGCTTGATTTAATTTTCTCTTCTGACATTTTACTAAATACTGTCTCTAGAATGAATCCCTAAGTTCTTCCTGAAGATCCCTATCATCCTGGACCTGGTTCTAGCTCTGCCAACTTCTATGCAAAAAAATCAGGTTGTTTCCGTATGACCGATTTTCAAAAATTGAATTGTTTAATTTTGGAATATGATTGGTCATTACTTTATTCACGTTCTGATATTGTACATATTGACATACACACATATAGACATTAGACAGAGCGAGAACACACAATATGAATTTTTAACTCGTTCCAAAAAATCAAGAAGAAGCATGTGTAACGAATTTATACTTATTATTGCAAATACTTATTGCTCTCTCGCTTAGTCTAATACATACCAGCAAACCAGTTGTCGATGACGTCATAAATAAAAAAAATTGTAGAAGGAAAGGAAAATACGAAGGATGCGAGCGCGTAGCGCGAACTGTTTCTCAACCTTTCTTTTCTATGCCAGGTCAATTACCGAAAATACATGTAAGGTTATTATTAATGAGAGCAACAGTCGAGCGACAGGCGTCAGTGGGATACCCTTGGACGTATATTGCCATAAAAAGTATCTAATTGTATAATACTAATCGCAAGCTTCAAATTAATCATAACACTGCAGTGCGCTGCCACCTTACATCAATTTCGATACGTTGTCAATAATTTATCGCCGTATCGCAGTATATATCGGTATTTCTTTATAAATTTCCCGCAAAATATCATCGTTCTCGGCTACATAACATATTTTCCTAGCTTTATATTATCGCAGCTAGTAGCCGTAATATTTGGTCCCTCGGCGTTTATTGATGCCTTCTTCACATCATACCGAGTGTTTCTCTTGATCTTAACGACAACATATGGTCCAAGATATTCGCTAGATAGCTTTCGGCCTGCAACAAACTGAGTCCTCTTTATAGCGACCAAGTCGCAAAACTTGTAGATCTGCTCCGTACTACGCTTCTTGTCTTATAATTCTTCTAAGCCTCTTCAATGTTATGCTTTGCCTCTATGCGCAGCTGCTGTCGCTGCTGTACTTTTCAACCAACTCCTGCTGCAGCATGTTTAGCAAACGATCATCCACTTTCTTACACATCCTTGTACCAAACATAATCTCGAACGGCGTTGACAGCTTTCACGAATGTACATGCGAGTTAATTGCCATCTGTACACGTGGCACATACTTAGTATACCACTTAGCAGGTTCATCTGAAGACAGATTCGCAAGAATTTCAATAATGCAGCGATTGACCCCCTCGACTTGACCATTGCCTCTTGCAACTCCTGTTGTTGAGCAAATGTGCTCGACCAAGTTGACCTTCAGAAATACTCTATAAGCGTTTGATATAAACGCCGATCCTCTACACTTGCCCATTCGCTTAGTTTCTTCACAACTTCATCTTATCCTGTCCTTTCCATCGACCACTGCAAAAACGTACTTGTACATCTTAGAAGTTATATCCATCGGTCCAAGATGGTCTACATGCAGTGTTTGCAGAGGATCATCACCTTTTCCTATGCAATGTAAGCGTTCTTCTTGTTTGCCCAATTTTTTGCTGTGTATTATACTAACAATACAGTTAGAAATCTACTTTGATACTTTACGAGAGATAAAGTATTGCTGCTTTATATCATGCATTGTTTTACGTGCGGCGAAATGACCGAGTCGTGAGCGTTTTTAAATATGTCACGCTCCATCATCTTGGGAACAACTAAGAGTTCGCAACCATCAACTTCCTTAAAGAGTAGTCCACCCTTCAGTTTAAAATTCTCAAAAGGTCCATTCTGAAGCAATTGCACTACTGCTTAAACTTTTCGTCTTCTTGCTGCGCTTTTCGTAATCGTGCTGGCAACTCAGTTGTAATCATAAAAACATCCTGTGGGTAGCGAGTGATATGATCGACGTGTTTCATCTTTTCACCTGCTCTATGTTTCATATCTGGGGCGAAGCTTTTAATGTGAAGTACCCATTCCTCCACGTCACGGGGTATGTCATCTTTATTTGTCGTATGGTTAAATGCTGCACAATCCGTTACCAACTTGAAGCGAGATCCCAACAAAAAATGTCAAAATTTCTTAAGAGCAAGGTATGCAGCCTTAATCTCCAAGATATAACTGTGCTTTTTGGCATCAGCTTCACTCGTCTTTTTGCTCCAGAAATACATTGGGTGCATATTTCTTTCAAAGCACTGCAGCAACTCAGCTCCTAATCCGTTCTTGGAAGCGTCGGTATGTAGCTCTGTCTGCGCCTCCCTAGAGTATATGTGCAATACTGGCTCACTTGTTAACAGATCTTTTAATTTTTTAATTGCTTCCTTTTCAGCTTCACCAATTATAAATATAGAATTCTTCCTTAACAAATTCGTTAACGGGTGCGCTATCTCTGAATAACGCGGAATAAACTTTCGAAAAAATCCAGTCAAACCCAAAAACGATTGGACGCCTTTTATATTCTTCGGATAAGGAAATCGTCTTACAGCTGATAATTTGTCTGCTCCAGGCCAAACTCGTCCGTTTGCCACTGTATGACCCAGAAAATTTCTACTCTGCTGTAGGAAACTTCACTTTTTCCATTAGATCCTCAATCCATACCTAGCTGCTGTTTCCAAAACTTTCTTACTCTTCTGCATACATACGTCTGCGGACTCTGCGAAGATAACAATGTCGTCCATATAAAGCTGCATTACTTCTGCGTTAAAAGGTTTCTGAAAAACGTGGTTGACGTATCTGTCGACATCGCAGTCGAATTTTTAAATCCAAAAGGAGCCCTTTCAAATTCAAAAAGTCCTTCTCGTGTGATGAAAGCCGTTAGGTGTCTGCTCTTTTCCTCGATTGGCACGTGAAAATCCGTTTTCTAAATCCATAACTGTGAAAAATTTCGCCGCTTGTAGTTTGTCGAGAACATCTTCAATAAGTGGTACAGGGAACAAATCCTGAAGAGCATGGCTCTGTTCTGTTTGATTCTTCTTCTTGACCATGAATACTCGATTCGCGTACAATACCCTTCTGCAGCCATTCATCGACCTGTCTCTTTACAGCTTCTGCTTCGTTCGGTGAAAGTCGACTAGGTGCTTGTCGAAACGGTACTATGTTACCATCTGGAACAATGTTCAGCATGAACCTCTTCTTGCAACTGAAATGCAGCTTTAATCATATCTTTGACGTCCTTATGGTAATTATTTGGTGCAGTAATGTCGTTAATGTCTTCAAAAACGCTGTAAACATCCAATGCATACTCATCTGTAGAAGTATGTTAGTTAATTATACGTTGAAATAAAAACCCATTCGAATCAGCTGTGAATTCAAATTTCTTTATAAAGTCGTAACCAAGAATCGCATTTCAGTCCATCTTGCAATTTGACACAACTAAGAATTTGGGCTTCGAAAACAGAGTGTCGAATTCCACTTCCTTCCTTTTATGTTCTGACGAGCCGCAATTGAAACAATATTCTTTCTTTTTCGGTTTTTCAACGTCTATCTATTCCAACTGCATCGAAATTCGTCAATTAATTTTTCTTTCAACTCTCTATAATTGTTTATATATTCCGATTCTAAGAAGAGTTTCGCGGTACCACACATTCTACCTCTAGCTTGCACGTATTTCTGTTTTTCATTTAGCCCACAGACTTCGGCATTGTGTTCAAAAATTTCGAACCACTTAACAACTGGCATTGAACCACCATCAAAATTTTCAAAATTGTTCGCTGTTATTTTTACTTGATTGTCGCGTTGTTCATCCACCTCAACTTTGAGAGCCAACAACTGAAAAAGCTGATGCATTTTGGCATTAACGTCATAATTGTTCGCGGCACTTAAGTCTCTTTTCGCGTTTTCTTGCTCTATTTCGTCTATATGTTCAATTCTTGACCACTCTTATCTTTCATATAACTGTTCAACTTTATCCACTTTCCGTTTATTAACTGACATGAATCGAAAACCGGCATGAGCCCCCAAATGTAAGGTTATTATTAAATATAGTTTATTATAATGGTTCAAATCAATTCACTAAGCTATTTAGTTACAAAATTATAGCGTTACAACTTCTGTGTTTTGGACCACTTAATATAGGGCAACTTTTACAACTTAATAGTGATCCATCTACGCGAGTTCAACTGTCAACTTTATTCGCTCGACGACCGACTACGACTCCCTTTTTCTTCCCTATTCTGGCAACACTCTTCAGTTCGCGAGATTGCCAACTTTTGCGCAATTGCTGGGGCTGCCAACCTGCATCAAAGTATACCATCTTACATACATACATGTAAATGTATGTTACCCCTCATACATCTTAATTTGTGTACACACACACATATGTACATTTGTGTACAACCAATACCGTGGTAGATCGGTATAAATGTATGCAAGTATTTACATGCATGTGTATATATTCATAATATACGGACGTGCACAAACAATTATTATTTAATAATTCATATTTTAGGGTCACTAAAAAATACAAAACCATAAAATGCAATTATTAAATGAATATTAATTTTGATTACTCGATATATTGCAAGTTATCGATATTGCCCAATTCAAAATTTATAAAGAAATACCGATATATACTGCTCACACCGCTTTTTGCAGTCTTGCGCCAGGAAAATTGCGGCGATAAAGTACGACAACGTATTGAAATTGATGCAATGTGGCAGCGCACTGCAGAGTTATGATTAATTTGTAGCTTGCGATTAGTATTATAAAATTAGATACTTTTAATGGCAATATACGTCCAAGGGTATCCCACTGTCGCGTGTCGTTCGACTGTTGCTCTCGTTTTTTTTATAATACTTAGGGCTTGAATTCCCATCTTGAAGATATTCGATCGGACAAGCTGATGCTTCAGTCATGAATATTATGCTTCGTGGAAACTTCCATAAGCAATGAAACTGTAGAAATACCTGGGTTCACTATTGTGGTTCAACTTGAATCAATTAGGCCTTTAACAGTCATCATAATTTATGTAAAGAACGAGCTAGTAGATAGAGTTTCCAATACCTTTAGCAGTAAAAAACTTTTGGCTCAGTAGTTTTTGAGTTCGGCATATTTAGGTTTGATGCCATAAGTTTCATATAAAAGTCCAGACTATCCTCTGTCCGCATTTAAAATAGAATTTGAGAAGATAATTCACCAATTTTCTCGTTTAGGTGATTTAGGGGATAGCTTTTTAGTTTTAGGAAACTTTAATTTGTGCCTCAAAACCTTTAACAGGTGTAGGAGTATTTATAATTCTTTGATTAGCAAAGGATTTAGGAGTTTTTTAGATGTCACTACTAATATGGATACACATATTGATTGGGCGTTTTTATATATATTAGATAATGAAAAGATTAGTGCTAGGACTTTTGAGGTTTGCATAGCCATCACAACGGGATTTAGGATAGCATGAGTTTGTAATGTTTGAAATTGGTTAGAAATTAGGAAATCTAAATCACAGGATATATGATAAATATATATGTAGGCATATTTTAATAATACTTTAATTTAATTATCTAATAGTTAAGTATAACCATTGAATGGAAAATTGGTTTGATAATTATTATTATTTTTATACCCTTGGAACTTGGTTTCGATATTGGTCAATTTAGAATTTATAAAGAAATACCGATATATACTGCTCACACCGCTTTAGGAAATTGGCTAAATATCAAAATTGAAACAAGATGGCAGCGCACTGCAATATTATTATTAATTTGCAGCTTGTGATTAGTATTATACAATTAAATTCTTTTTATGGCAACATATATCCAAGGGTATCCCACTGTCGCGTGCCGCTCGACTATTGCTCTCGTTGTATGTTCTTCTTTTCCAATTTCATTTGACTTTAACCTTTTTGATTTCACATTAATCTCGATACGAATTTGTTTTCACTTAAACTAATTATAGAGCTGTATATAGTACTTATGGTTATGTAGTTTAAATGTTACGTACATTTAACGATATTTATGTGTAAATGTTAGGCCAATAAGCTTTCAACTATAAAGCACATCCACCTCACTATATACATACATGTATCTACAAATAACTAACAAACATATATCAAATACAAGAACTGTTCCCATAATTCTCCATCTATGGATGGATTTTTAAAAAATTTATTGTGTTTGTTGGAACGAAAATGTGCGTAACAAGCACGGTCATGTCTCTGCTAGGGATGCTGACTAATTGTAGTCGGGCGAAGATTGTGAATCTTTATTTCACCCCAGTCCAAGGCGGAACAGCATACGTCAAGGGATGCATGGGCGGGTGTAACCCGGTCGTTAGTATGCGGACTCTGGATACCTGTCGCCCTCCAGTTTCACCTAGACTTCCCACAGTACGCGGGCTATACCCTGGACGACCTTCCCTTCCACCCTACTCGTGGGTTCAAATAATGAATAAATTTCTTAATCAAGTAAAGTCTGATGCCACTTCACGCTCATCACACGATGTGGGGGAGCAGCGACGTCAACAAACCTGGTGAGTCTCTCTGAGATTATCTAATGTGCAGTCATTTAGATGTAGCTAACGTACGGAGCAAACCTACATTTATTAACTCCATTAGGGAAGAGGTTTTAGATGTCACCCTAGTCAGCAACTCAGTTGCGAGTTCGCTTGTAAACTGGCTGGTCACAGACGAAGTCACCTTGTCGGACCAACAGCATATCCTGGCCAAGTCGAGATCCCGCCATGACTCCTTCTGTCCTAAAAAGAATAACTGGGAACTCTTCAAAGCCTGTGGCTTTTAAAGCAGACCTGTTGATCAGCAAGGCAAACTCTATTAGTGAGATAGAACTTGCTGCCAACCTGCTCATTCGAAGTCAGCTCAGTTCGGAAGACCCTAACGGTCAATCATAAAGTTCCATGCTGGAACGAAAAGCTGTCTTCACAAAAAAGGAAGGTTAGAAGCCTTTTCAACAAGGCCAGATCTAACCGCATAAGTTGGGACGTCTATAGGGACACTCTCACACACTATAATATGAACATTAGACGCTCCAAACGCGATACTAAAAAGCTCAAATGGGCTCTAGATTGCTTCGCTCCCTTCAAAGCCCCAGGGGCGACCAAATATTTTCAGCCTTTCCTTCCTTTCTTAGAGCTAGTCGTGGGGATACATACCCAACTCTTAGAGGAGAGTCAATGTGGTATTTATTCCCAAACAGGGGAATCGTCCTCTTGACCAGCTTAAGTCATACCCACCGATCAGAGTTACCTCCTTTCTGCTCAAGACTGCGGAAAGGCTCCTAGACATGCACATTCGGTGCTCTCTGCAGAAAAATAACCCTCTGCACCCCACGCAGTTCACGTATATAGCTGGTAGACCGACAGAGGTCGCTCTCCACAAGTTAGTAAAACCGAATGATCCTTCGTATCCAAGAACATTGATCTGTGCTCTTTTCTTGATATAGAGGGTGCTTTCGATAACAGCAGCTACAGGTCTATCTCTGATGCTCTGGAGCGCAGAAACATTGCCCGTCCCATAGTCCGGCGGATTGATGGCATGCTCAAACACCGGACTATCTCCTCTACCCTGGACACAACGACCGCCTATACTAGTGCGGTAAAAGGGTGTCCCCAGGGAGGGGTCTTATCCCATTTACTCGGACGACTAGCCGGGTCATCAGCCCCCCTGCCCCAAACCCTTCTGTGGCGTGGGGTGGTCAACTATTTCCTCCCTGGTGAAAACCTGGGATGCAAGGTTGACCGAAAGCTACTGGTTCTTCCAACCAGGGATGCGGCAGGCTAAAGAGCTTACCAATCGAAGGACCAAGCTACTCCCTAAGAGGGACCTCTACCTCCCTGTTGGCTACCTTAGTGGCCACCACTTGGTGAACTATCACCTCACCAAAATGTGCTTGTCCTCGGATGCGGAGTGAAGGCTCTGCAAAGAGGACGACGAAACAACCAAACACACTTTGTGTGATTGTCCGGCCTTGGTATGGAAGTTAACAACCGAAACTTTTGTTACTCCACTCGCCACTTCATACTCACACTATGAATTCTTAATGCTTAGCTTGCAAGAATTGTGCACCAAAGTATTACTACGAAAAAAAGAGTTCAAGTGTTAAAAGCAATATTATAAACATCCGCCGCGACGAATTCCCAGCAACGCCGAAACTGCAGAGATTGCAGTTTGAACTTGATTTAACTGAATCAAACAATAACATCGGTACTTCGCCTAGCTGCCGATCCCGCTGCCAGCGACAACGCCAACGTTCTGCCGACGCCGCTGCCAGACACCCACAGTTAGCTTAGGGCTTATCTTAGTCTTTTAAGTGCAGTCTTAATTTTGCCTCCGAATTAATCGAACTCTTTTTATTAAAAGAATTTATTAACTGGCACCCGAGCAGGGACCTGATGAGAGGAAATTTCGTTAAGTCGGATTAGTACCAACACCACAGTTACGGTACGACTCACTCAGTCCCAAAGACTTTATGTTAAGTTAGATTAGTACTAAAAGAACGGTCACGGTACGACTCCATCAGTCTCAAATTCTTGTTGCACTTTTCGGTACGCGGATTTATCGAAAGCAACTTATAGGCGGACTACGCGTTCTGTCAAGGTCCGACCGCAGAACATCGACCGCGTGTGAGTTGCAGGATCTCGAGTAACTCAGTAAAAAGGGCAACATCCGGACCACCAGGAGCAGTAGCCGCACCAGGATAGCTATGTAAGTTAGACAATAAGTGAAATAATTACCTCAAGCAAAAATGAAATAAGAAAGTTAAGCACAAAGAATTCAAAGTAAAATATAGAGATAAGTTAAAGAAGTCAAGTGAAAGTGTTTAAAGAAATTGAACAAAATAAGAATAAATATGCGTAAAGCGATAAACTTAACAAAAAACCACTGCGTTGCAAATAAATAAAGCAGTATAACAAAACCCAATCTTGAGAATCCCAACTAAGGGACCATCCAAGGTAGAAGGATAAAACCAGCCACTGGTTTTCAACAATTTTAAATAAAACATATCTGATTCACATTTGAGCAAACCACACAGTTTCTTTGATGACGTTCCTTCGTTTAAAATTAAATTAAATAAAATTTGCAACTCAAGTCCCAAGTGCCGATACGATTGGTATAAAACAAAATTAAAGCTTATTAAAAAATTAATAATCTGTATTTTGTCCATCTAAGATATTAAACAAGTTTTATGAAACTTAAAATGCAAACGCAAATTAATCGAATATTTGTAAGAAATCCGAAACAATTCAAAACATTTGATCCCCTTATTTACACTTTTGATACACCTAATTAATTGATTTTATTGTTACTACAACTCATAATTACACAAAGCCCATATCGAAACAATTTAAATACTCTATATCACAGTAATATTTAACCTCAATGAAAATTCCCCTTTATGGCTAATTTTAATAACTTAATCAGACCACCAGTACTTAATATAGAAAGAGAACCTGAATCAAAAGAACCTAACCCACATAAAATTTACTTAAACAACACAGACAAACTATTAGACAAGAAACATACCAACAAAACAGAAACATAATGGCACCACCCGCACAATTAACTACAACCATGTAAGGTAGCGTCTGAAGGCTGAGGTGAGCTCAGTCGCGCCAGGGCCACCTCAGAGAAAAATTTGTAATGTTTGCTGAGACCCTCTGAGACCATCGACTAGCGGCTGCTCCAGAGGTTGCACTGTACGTTCTGGGTATTTACCTTCTCGCGCGTCAGTGGAGCCACGGAGCAGTGCGAGGCCACGTGGACGGTTGTCCGCTTCCGCGCACGCCCACACTGCGTGTCGGCGCCTGACTAGTGGCCGCCCGCGTGATTTGGTTTTTCTCGGAACCGGGTATTTACCTCGTGTTCCGGGATCACCGACTCGCGGTTGTTCTCGAGGTTCCACTGTATGTGCAGGGTATTTACCGGCTGGAACATCAGTGGAACTCCGGAACATTTTTGACCACGTGGTCTGGCGTCTCCCTGCCTCTCGCACATGTCGACGCTAGACCAGTGGCCGCCTCCGTGACTCGGTTAATCTCGGAGCCGGGTATTTACCTCGTGTTCCGGGATCACCGACTCGCGACTCCGCGAAACGGGCCCTGCCTAAAGATCGGCCATGTAGCGGCTTGATCATCTTGGTCCACGCGTCTCTTGTTGCTGTGCTCCGTCTTGTGTTCTTTCCTCTGAACCTGGTTTCGTCCTCCTCGTGGAAAGGGTCGTCTTCCTGGTCTTTGTCTTTTTTTTGATCACACGCCTCTTTACTTTTTTTTGTTTGCACTTGTCCACCGCCTCGATCTTGACACCTTCACCGTCTCGAACTTGACTACCAAAATCCACGTGCAGCAATTATTTTCCTCCCTGAGCTTAAGCCGCCTACGCACTCTGCAGCGCTCTCCCGGCTGTTGTGATTGCAGCGCTCTCTCGGCTGCAGTGACTGCAGCGCTTCTTATTGGTCGTTTTTGCTGTCGTGGCGCTCGCTCTACCGTGGCGCTCGCTCTGTCGTTCGGCTGCGCTTGCTCGGTCGTTAAGCTCGCTCTGCTTCGGCGCTCGCTCTGTCGTTCGGTTCGGTTGCGCTCTTTTTGTTGCGCTCGTTCTGCCGCGGTGCTCGCTCTGTCGTTCGGTTCGGCTGCGCTCTTTTTGTTGCGCTCGCTCTGCTGCGGTGCTCGCTCTGTCGTTCAGTTCGGCTGCGCTCTCTTCGTTGCGCTCGCTCTGCTGCTGTGCTCGCTCTGTCGTTCGGTTCGGCTGCGCTCTCTTCGCCTGCTCTGCTGCGGTGCTCGCTGTTCGTGTGGTGAGCGAGCCTATACCCTGGAACCTCTTAAATCTACTGCTGGGGTAGTCTCGTTCGATTAAAACGCCGGTTTGTTACAAAAAGAAAATGTTCGTTCATTGGAATAAACTTAAAACTATACAATACTTACATCTAATTATGAGCTAATAATAAAAAAAAGAAAAAAAGAATGTATAACAAAAAAAATAATGTGGGGGCTCAAATTGAGTCCTCACACCCCCCCTTATTATTACAATGAAAGGAGATGACGGGGGTACTGCCGCGGCTCAGCGTCACCCGAAATATGGCCCCGTCTACCTGGACGGCGAACCGTACGCGGTGGTGGGTACTCTCGGCGTGCTGGGTTCAGATTTGGTCCACTACCAATTCGGGCATCCGGCGTCCAGGGGTGGCGACTCGCCAGGTGAATGGGGCTTCGATCCAGTCTCCGCGGGGTGCGAGGAGGGTGTTTAGGGTCTCCTCCTCCGGGTCCAGCATCAAGGTGGCCTCGTCGCGGGTGAGTTGGAGCTTCTCCTCCCACTCGCTGAGCTGGTCGGCGGGTGTGAGGGTGACGAGGATGGCTGCCGCACGTTCACTCGCTTCTTCCGGGGACGAAGGTGCCTCCGGATCGACCCAGCGGAGGGCTCTCCCTGGACGGGTCGAGGACACTCCCCCTTCGTCCTCGATCACATGTACGCAGGCACAGAATAATTCGGGGGTTTCTGTGGTCGAGCTGGCGATGGGGATGGCCACAGGTTGTACACCGGGGAAGACGATGATGCTGACATCGTCATCGTCAACGTTTTCCATGTCCGGCCGTGGAGGGTGCTCCTCGTCGTCGGCTAGTGCGGCTGATAATCCTTCGAGCCATTCCTCCACGTCCCGGCGGTGCTCGTCCCATTGGTGTGGGTTGTCCATTTCTTGTGGACTGGGTCTGTTTTTTTTTCTGTGGGATATAAACACGGTTATATTCCGGAAACCTAATCTCACCTAGCTAAGCCCTACGGAACGGTGAGACGGTATTTTTTTGGAAAGGAAAAGAACAAATTAGAAATAAATTTTAATAGCTAGTTGGCCTTATCGACAGGCCTAGGTTGTCCGTCGCTGCTGTCTCGTGGATCTTCTTCTCGTTGGAACGGCTTCAGGTCGGCTATGTGGGCAGTGCGTCGCTCTCGGGTCCCTTCGCGCTGGAGTAGAACTATGTTTTGGGAGAGGAAACGAAAATTTGGCCGCGAAGCCGTCCGCCGCTTTCGAGAGGACGTGCTGACGGAATAGCACTAGTGTGCTTAGGGTCGGTCTCCATTCCCGTCGCCGTAGGTTGTAATGGCGACTTGTTTCGGCCGATGCTCGCTGCGGATTTTCCCGTGCCACCAAAAGTAGTTGTTCCATATGTTTCGCTCGCTTGATGGGGTCGTGACTGTCTTGTCCTGCGCCGGCGGTAACTTCGTCGTACAATGCTCCCGGTAGTCGTTGTTCGCGTCCTTGCACCAGGAAAGCTGGGCTGAACCCCGTAGTATCTGAGACGCTGCTGTTGATTGCCAGTGATATCTCCGGAAGTAGGATGTCCCACGTGTTCTGCGGTGCGTCGATGTATTGGGCAATCATAGTTTTAACGATCCTGTTTGCTCGTTCTGCTGGGGACTGTATGGTGCCGTGTGTTCCAACTGCATGCCCACCCGCTTACTAAAAGCCTTGAACGCACGACTGGTGAATTGGGTCCTATGTCGCAAACAAACGTCCTAGGTGTTCCGAAACGTGCGAGGATCCTCTCTCTGAACGCCTTCTCCAGGTGTGCGGTGGTAGCCTTGCGTAATGCGACAAGTTCGACCCATTTGGAGAACAGGTCGAAGAAAACCAATAGCACCGTGTTCCCTTGTTTGGACCTCGGTAATGGTCCCACGAAGTCTGCGCACAGGGTGTCGAACGGTTCCTGGACTCGTCTTGTCAGCATTTTCCCGGCCGGCTTGCATTGTTAGGCTTTAAACTTTTGGCAGATGATGCACCTTTTAACGTATCGCACGACGTCTCGGAACATTCCTGGCCAGTACTACCTCTGGGCAACATTTGTCGTAGTTTTTCTGACTCCCAGATGTCCGGCGGTTGGCGTGTCATGGCACTCCTGCATAATCCTACCTTTCGTCTCTTTCCCGACGCACAGCTTCCATGGGATGTTGTCCTCTTCGTCGGGTTTAAATCCCAGGTGTCGATAGAGTCTGCCATCCTGTATGGCGTAATCGGGGTACTTCTCGGGTTCCTCTTCCAGCTGTTTGCATCGGCGTTGTATCCACGGGTCCGGGTCAACTTCGGTCACGGCCTGAAGTAAGGTGTCCATCAGCTGTCGGGAGGAACATCTGCTACTACGTTCTGCTTCCCCTTCCGGTAGTGCACGTCGAACTGGTATTGCTGTAGCTCGAGGGCCCATCGTGCGATCCGACCCGTTGGGTTTTCGATGGTGTTGAGCCATTTCAGCGCTAGGTGGTACGTGATTACGTCGAAACGGTACCCCTCCATGTAACAACGTAACTTGCGAATAGCCCAAATGATCGCCAGACACTACAATTCCGTCGCAGAGTAGTTCACGTAAGCGATGACCCGTTCCCCTTCTTCCGTCTCCTGGGTGAGGACGCCTCCCAGTCCGTAATCACACGCGTCGGTCTGAAGTGCGAACTTTCGGCTGAAATCAGGACATGCGAGCTTCGGTGAGGAGGGCCTTGAGTCGGTCGAATGCTTCCTGCTGTTCGTCCTTCCATTCCCAGCGGCGTCCTTTGCGCAGTAATAGCGACATTGGTTGTACGACGGCGGCGAAGTTCGGGACGAACCGTCTGTACCAGAAGTCTATTCCTAGGCACCTGCGTAGTTCCTTTTGGTTCGGCGGGGGTTGTAACTTCCGTACCGCTGCTATTTTGTCTGGATCGGTGTGGATCCCTTGCTCGCTGACCACATGGCCCAGGTACACCAACTTGCGTTGGAAGAAGTGACACTTCTTCCGGTTGAGGCGAAGGTTTGCTGCCCTAAACCTTCTGAATACTTCGCGCAGATTCTTTACATGATTCTCCACTGAAGTACCTATGACTATGATGTCGTCGGGGCGGGATGCAGTCCGAAGGGCATTACTTTCCACTGGAACAGACCCCTGCCGGGTATCGTAAATGCGGTACACTCGCGGCTCCTCTTGACCATGGGGATCTGCCAGTATCCGCTCTTTAAATCCAACGTGCTGATGTATTTGGCGTTTCGGAGTCATTCCAGGATGGAGTTGATTCGCGGTAGGGGGTACGCATCGGGGATCGAGCGTGCGTTCAGTTGTCGAAAATCCACGCACATCCGCATTTCGCCCGTTTTTTTTCCTACCAGGCGCTGTATGGGCTCTTCGAAGGCTCGATGCACCCTTCCCTGAGCAATTCGTCGATCTGGGCGTTGATAATTTCCAGCGTTACGGGGTTCTTTGGATAGTACCGTTGTTTGATGGGCCGGTCGTCCTTCATCACGATCACGTGTTCCGTGATTGTGGAGACGCCGGACAGTCCATCAAATTTGGTGAGTTCCTCTTCTAGAAATTTCGAGATCCGTGGTTCCAAGATGGGTGTCGGTGGTTGTTCCTCGGGCAGGGTTCTCACGGTGGCGAGTCCTGTTATGGGCGGGGTTGACTCTTCCTGCCCGTTGGTAACGCCTCCTTTATCCTCCCTTTTCCGGAACGGGTTCCTTCGGACTGCCTCGTCGTCCTTCGGTCCTAGCATGTCCTCCATCCGTTCTGTGTGTCTCGGGTCGTCCTGGTCCTGGTGGTTGGCTGTCACATTTGGTCGCTCTGTCTTTTGCTCCGGGTGTTTGATGGCGGTCGCGCGGTTGCCGGCTGCATCTCTTTGCTCTGTGTCCTGATTCCTGTGTGAGATGCCAGCCGCGCGGTTGCCGGCTGCATCTCCTTGTCCTGGTGCTGGTTGCTGTGTTCTGAGTCCTGGTTTTTATGTGAGATGTCGGCCGCGCGGTTGCCGGCTACATCTGCTTTTCTACGTGCTGGTTCCTGTGTTCCGAGTCCTGGCTTCTGTGTGGGATGTCGGCCGCGCGGTTGCCGGCTGCATCTCCTTGTTCTACGTGCCGGCTCCTGTGTTCTGCGTCCTGGTTCCTTATTGGTGTGGCCATTTGGGTTCCCAGGTGTAATCCCCCGCAGACCAGAGTCGTGTTGATGGCCCCAAGGAAATCCAGTCCCAGCAACACGTCGTCCAATACAACGGGTAATATTAACATCTGCACTTGGGTGCAAGATGTTCCCAGTTGTATGTCCGCCCATGTTGCTCGCGTGAGTTCATTACGGGTGCCATCCGCTAAGGCGACCACTGTCTTCACCTGGCATTGGTTCCCTGGGTTCCCGATCTTCTGAACTCGCAATAAGTTTACTTCTTCCGGATGGTTGTGGTCGCTGCATCTGCTTTCAGTGGGGGCAGTTGTCCGTTTCCCGACGTTTGGGTCTGGCAACAGTTCACGGTGCGCACTCCCCGCTTGCCGCATGTCCAGCAGAAGAAGATTCTCTGCCCCCGACATTCCCGAATGAAATGTCCTTCTTCCCCGCAGTTCCAGCAGGCCTCTCGGACGTTGATTATCGCCTCCTCTCCTGAAGTCGTCGGGGCCGGTGGTGCATTGAGGTTGGGGTGCGACGCCCCGTTCCCTGGTGTCCATGATGCCCCTCGTTGAGCGCCGTTCCGCGCGTTACCTGTCCCCCTCGGCGGTTGCTGGTACGAACTCCACTGTTGTTGCTGTTGTTCACGCTCCCTTGTGACTTCGTAGTTTATTACCAGGGACTTCAATTCCCGGAGAGTCTGGAAGTCGTTCCGCCTTACGAAGAGTTGATATTGGGGTTGCAGGTTTTCATAAACCCTCTCCAGTTCCTGGGTCTCCGTGTATCCGGCTCTGCGCATCATCAGGCGAATGTCAACCATATATGTTTTGTATGGTTCCCCCGCCTTTTGATAGCGCAGTCGGATCTCGTCCTCCAGCCGCTTGAAGTAGCGAGGCAGCAAGAAAAAATCGAGGAATTCTATCCGGAAAACGGTCCACCTCTCTCCTTGCAGTCCGGTTGTCCGCAGCCAGTCCTCGGCGGTATCTGTTAATAACTCGGTGAGGGCCTGTGGGATGTCTCGGGTGTCGATCCGGTACGTTGTTGCCCGTTCCTCCAATCTTTCGATAAAACGCAGGGAGTCTGATTTGCCGTCGAAGGTCATTCCCCATCTGCGCATGAGGTCCGCTGTGTGGGCCAGTGTCATACTGTCGTATCGCTCGGATATTGTTGCTTATTTTCGGGCGATCCTTCATCGTGAGTGGCCTTGCTGGTGAACTCCCAGCCGTCCTGTCAGTGGGAAGTCTCCTGTCCGGACTCACGGCACTGCCATATTGCGCCAATAGGGAAGCCAACCGCTCCAGGGTGGCCGATGAGTGGTCCTTGCTGTGTATGAAGGTGGTCATGCGGGACCGCAAGTCCTCCACTGTGCCTCCTCGGTCTAAGTTGAACTCGTCAGACAGTGCCTCCAGTTCCGTCTTCCTCCGGAAAGCGATCCAGCGGACGCCCACCATCGCTAATGGGTTGATTCCGGTCTCGTTCAATTTGGATTGAAGAGTTCCCGTGCTTCCTCGGTGTCGCAGCTGGGGATTTAAGCTGGATCGAGGATGTCTCTACTCGCGCCGCGGCGGGGATTAAACTGGTTCCAGGATGTTTTGTTGTACGCGGCGTGGTTTTCACTCGACACTTTTTTTCCGAGGATTTTCTTGGAGGTCTCTCTTTTTTTTTTTTTACTTTCACTAGAGCCTGCCAAGGATCCTTTTTTTAATTTTTATTGTTCTTGATTTCTTTGCTTGGACTCGATGTGTTCACTTGGGCTGCTGCTGCTTGACTGCCTCTTGCTAGCCAGCAGCCCACCTTATATACAGAAATGATCGGGGTTCGGGTGACCCGATCGGGAAACGTGGTGGCCTTCGGCTCGCTCACCCCTTATTACTTATTTTTTTCCTTTTTTCCCAACTTATAACTATTTTTTTCTTATTCCACTAGTAAACCGTAACTTTACAAGCCGGCCCCTCAGTCGGTCTCGTGGTTCTTTAAGCCACAGCCTCTCCTAGTTTCGTCCTTTTGTCTCAGGGTCCCTGCTCGGGCGCCAAATTTTTAAAGTTTGCTGAGACCCGAGCCGAAACGAGGAGAGTGACCTTCTGAGGTTTTGTAGTCATTGCGACGAATACGTGGTGTTCTGCTCAGTCGGCATGGCCCACTTTGCAACGTGTGTGCTGTTGGAAATCGTGCGCAAAGGCCAATAAATGGGTCTAGTGGCCACCTCCGCTTCTCTAATGGTCTCGGAGTCGGGTATTAACCTCAAGCCTCTGAGACCATCGACTAGCGGCTACTCCAGAGGTTCCACTGTACGTGCTGGGTATTTACCTTCTCGCGCGTCAGTGGAGCCACGGAGCAGTGCGAGGCCACGTGGACGGTTGTCCGCTTCCGCGCACGCCCACACTGCGTGTCGGCGCCTGACTAGTGGCCGCCCGCGTCATTTGGTTTATCTCGGAATCGGGTATTTACCTGGTGTTCCGGGATCACCGACTCGCGGTTGTTCTCGAGGTTCCACTGTATGTGCAGGGTATTTACCGGCTGGCATATCAGTAGAACTCCGGAACAGTTTTGGCCGCGTGGTCTGGCGTCTCCCTGCCTCTCGCACATGCGCACTCTGCATGTCGACGCTAGACCAGTGGCCGCCTCCGTGACTCGATTAATCTCGGAACCGGGTATTTACCTCGTGTTCCGGGATCACCGACTCGCGGTTGTTCTCGAGGTTCCACTGTATGTGCAGGGTATTTACCGGCTGACACACCAGTGAAACCCTGGAATAGCTTGGGCCACGCGGTCTCGCGTTCGCCGCCTGCACAGACAGATGCACACACTCACACATTCACACGCCCTTTTCACTCCCCTTGGTTTGCAGACATGCGCACTTTCATTTTCAAAAAAAAACATTATTTTTATTTTTCTAACTTAGCCTAAGAAAACTAAACTAATACATATTCCTAACCTTGCCCTGCCTAAACACCGTCCTTTCAGCGAAACGGGCCCTGCCTTAAGATCGGCCATGTAGCGGCTTGATCATCTTGGTCCACGCGTCTCTTGTTGCTGTGCTCCGTCTTGTGTTCTTTCCTCTGATCCTGGTTTCGTCCTCCTCGTGGCAAGGGTCGTCTTCCTGGTCTTTGTCTTTTTTTTGATCACACGCGTCTTTACTTTTTTTGTTCGCCATTGTCCACCGTCTCGATCTTGACACCTTCACCGTCTCGAACTTGACTGCCAAAATCCACGTGCAGCAATTATTTTCCTCCCTCCAAGCGCCGGCGCTGACCTTGGCAGCGCAGTCGCTGAGCTTAAGCCGCCTACGCACTCTGCAGCGCTCTCCCGGCTGTTCTGATTGCAGCGCTCTCTCGGCTGCTGTGACTGCAGCGCTTCTTATTGGTCGTTTTTGCTGCGATCGCTCTGTCGGCGTTAAGCTGCGCTCGCTCTGTCGTGGCGCTCGCTCTACCGTGGCGCTCGCTCTGTCGTTCGGCTGCGCTTGCTCGGTCGTTACGCTCGCTCTGCTGCGGCGCTCGCTCGGTCGTGGCGCTTGCTCTGCTGCGGCGCTCGCTCTGTCGTTCGGTTCGGATGCGCTCTTTTCGTTGCGCTCGTTCTGCCGCGGTGCTCGCTCTGTCGTTCGGTTCGCCTGCGCTCTCTTCGCTCGCTCTGCTGCGGTGCTCGCTGTTCGCGTGGTGAGCGAGCCTATACCTCTAAAATCTACTGCTGGGGTAGTCTCGTTCGATTAAAACGGCGGTTTGCTACAAAAAGAAAATGTTCCTTCATTGGAATAAACTTAAAACTATACAATACTTACATCTAATTATGAGCTAATAATAAAAAAAAGAAAAAAAGAATGTATAACAAAAAAGATAATGTGGGGGCTCAAATTGAGTCCTCACAACCATTCGTCAGATTCTGAGCGAGCAACTTCCGATTCTCTTAAAACATAGTCAAGATTCTGGCTTCGATTTCGCGAATGCCGAAAGCCAGGGTATTGCCCCAGAACACCAAATTAATCTACAAGATCTAGACAAAGTCCCCGATATCGTCAAATCTCTTCAAGATTTTTCCTGCGACCCAGCTAGGTTTGGTTCTTGGAAAAAGAATGCAGACAGAATATTAGAAACTTATGCTCACACCGCAGGTACAGGAAAGTATTTTGGTATTCTACATACAATTCGAAATAAGATAAAAGGCAACGCAGACATTGCGCTTGATTCTTATAACGTCCCTTTAAATTGGACAGCTATCTCCAAGTGTTTAACATTACATTATGCAGACAAAAGCGACCTCGCTACTTTGGAATATCAAATGACTACAATATTCCAAAGACCCAATCAGACGGTCGAAGAGTTTCATCAAGTTGTTTATAGACATCTGTCTTTAATACTCAATAAAATAAGCTGCATGGATTTAGGCAGAGAATCAGAACTGCTTATGACCAAGTTATACAGAGTTAAAGCTTTAGATACTTTTATCCGAGGTCTCCGTGGTGACCTCCCACGTCTGCTGGGCATAAAAGAGCCCACTGACCTGCCCTCTGCTTTGCATCTGTGCTTAAAGCTGGCGAATCAGACATACCGCACCAATCACGCTTTAGCAAGAGTTCAACAGAGCACTTTTAGAAACACACCTCAAGGGCCGCAACCACGCCCACAACCTATACCTAATAATATGGGTTTACAAGCTAGACCTATGCTACCTCCCAGACCTATGCCATTACCACCTTTACCTATGCCAATAGGATTGCCTAATACTAACTTCGGGCATTTACAATATCAACCAGTACCGACAAGTTTTGATAACCAATTTCGACAAGTTCCTATGGCACAGGCCCTGCCACATCAACCATATCTGCCACCACCTCGTCCGATTGCAATAAAACCCCAACCACGACCAGAGCCAATGGACGTGGATAGAAGCCTTCACAGTAGGCAAGTTAATTATATGAACAGACCTCAATTTGATACCACTGGTAAAAGACCCCCAGTACCTATTACAGATCCCGCTAAAAGGCAAAGAAACTTTAATATCCAAACAGAAGTAGAACAACAAAAAGAGTCAGAGCAAAAGGCATCGTCAATGACCAACTACGAACAGGCATTAACAGAACAAGAAGAACAGACGGACTATGAAGAAACACTAACTGAATACACCGAACTTATCAATAGCAATGACCAAGAACCACAATATGACTATACTTACCTCAATTTTTTAGAGTAACTGACTCCACACTACCATACTTCGAATGTAAGGTGAGGAGTGGAGAAATTTTGAAAATAGTAATTGATACCGGCTCCAATAGAAACTATATTCAACCAAGACATGTCTCGAACCCATTACCAAATAAAACCGTATTTAATGCTGTCTCTGTAGGCGGTGATACCAAAATAACTCATCATAAAAATGCCAATATATTTAATGACTCAAAGACTATAGTTAAATTTTTTATACTACCAACTCTTAAAACTTTTGACGCGATATTAGGCAACGACAGTTTAAAAGAGTTAGGTGCAGTCATTGACACAAAAAACAAAATAATTAAAGAAATGGCACAAATATTCCCATTAAAGAAAAAAATTCGAATCAGTTAACGTAATAATACCAAGGTCGGATCACCATACACATAATCAGCGAATTGAATTAAACCGTCTACTCAAAAATTACCCAAACTTATTTGCAGAACCGGATGACAAACTGACCTACGTCACTAATGTAAAAGCTGAACGACTAATGACACACCAGTATACTCTAAGTTTTATCAGTACTCTAAAAGGCTCTAAAAGCCGAGGTGGACAAGCAGATTAAAGACCTTCTAGAAAACAATATAATGCGACCATCGCGATCTGCAAACAATTCACGTATGTGGATCGTACCAAAAAAACTAGATGCCTCCAATGTTAGGAAGTATAGAATGGTCATTGATTATAGAAAATTAAATAGTGTAACGATACCCGACAGATACCCTATACCGGACATAAATGGAGTCATTGCACAGTTAGGTAATAATAACCTTTTTTCTGTTCTAGACCTGAAAAGTGGATTTCACCAAATTCCAAAATGGAAAGGGATATAGAAAAAACAGCATTCTCCGTAAACAACGGAAAATACGAGTATACTAGACTCCCTTTTGGCTTGAAAAATGCCCCTTCAATATTCCAACGCACCCTTGACGATATTCTTAGGGAGCACTATGTGCTACATTTACATTGACGATATTATTGTCTTTAGCAAAGACGAAGAGTCAAATTGCAAAAATTTAGAGATGATTTTTAAGACATTTAATGTAGCAAACATTAAATGCCAACTTGACAAGTGCGAGTTCTTTAAGAACAAAGACAATTTTTAGGATTTGTTATATCGGATAAAGGAATAGAGACTAAGCCAGCAAAGGTAGAAGCCATAGCTAATTACCCACGCCCAAAAACCCTAAAGGAACTTAAATCTTTTCTTGGACTATCAGGTTATTACAGAAGGTTTATTTTGGGCTAAGCTACTATACCTAAGCCACTGACTGATTTGCTTAGAGGGAAGACGGACGCATTTCAAAAGGAATGTCTGCAAAGAAACAGATCCATATAGACGACAAAGCAATAAAAGCATTTGAACAGTTTTGCAGTACTCTGATATCGAACGACGTAATACTCCACTACCCTGACTTTAAGAAAGAATTCACACTAACCAGAGACGCCTCTGACTATGCAATAGGAGCAGTACTATCACAATCCGACAGACCAATTTCATTTATATCCAGAACCCTATCTAAAACTGAAGAAGGATATGAAACGGCAAGGAATGAAATGTTAGCCATACATTGGGCTGTTAATTTCTTCAAGGGTTATCTGTATGGTGGCTCAAGGGTAAAAATTTATACCGATCACGAACCACTCACACATGACTGCAATTGGAAAGGCGGGATAGCGATTAGAAGATGGAAGTCTTACTTAGACGAATACAATAAAGAACTGATCTACAAGCCAGGGAAAGAAAATATAGTGGCAGACGCACTATCAAGGGCTCCAAAGCAAGTCGAAGTTAATTCATTAACAGCAACTCAGCATAGTGCCCAAAGTTCAAGTCACAATCTGATAGCAAGCGTTGAATCTCCTATCAATGTATTTGAAAATCAAATTTTTATACTTGAAGAAGAACCACCTGATTATAAATTTACCCTTCCATTTCCAACATTCCACAGGCACATAATATCTCAGTTAACATATTCAGACGAAGACTTAATGCAAATTTTGGAAAAACACCTATTAATGGCATCCATACAAGAGAAGATAGAAGGGGTCAGATACAAAGAATTTACGAGGGTCGTTTGATAAGTCCGTGACTTTTTGTATTTGCCGCGCACCTGCTCTAAATACAACACTGCTCCTGTCAGCAGTTATCGATTAACAGCTGACTGTAAAATTTTGAGAAAGCTGCGTTTCTTAGTTTGCGTTTTATAGGCATTGAAAGCAGACGATCGTCGACAAAATCCATGGAATGATATTGGATGATCGGAGAATGAAAGTGCGTGAGGTAGCTGAGGCTGTAGGCATCTCAACTGAACGGGTACATCACATTTTACATGAATATTTGGACATGAAAAAGCTTTCCGCGCGATGGGTGCCGCGATTGCTCACACACGACCATAAGCGCAACCGTGTGACCATTTCAAAGGAGTGTTTGGCGATGTTCAACCGCAATCCAAACGAATTTTTGCGCCGTTTCGTTACCGTAGACGAAACATGGATCCACCACACCACACCAGAGACCAAAGAACAATCAAGACAGTGGGTTTCTCCGGGTGAACGTGCACCAAAGAAGGCCAAGGTGGGTCTGTCGGCCAACAAGGTCATGGCCACAGTTTTTTGGGATGCACAAGGTATCATTCACATCGATTACCTTGAAAAGGGTAAAACGATCACCGGCGAATATTATTCAGAGCTTTTGGACAGATTCGATATTGATTTGAAGCAGAAACGACCGCATTTGGCGAAAAAAAAGTGCTGTTCCATCAGGACAATGCACGGGTGCACACGTGTGTAGTCAGCATGGCAAAATTTCATAAATTGGGCTACGAACTGCTACCCCATCCAGCATATTCTCCAGATTTAGCCCCCTGTGACTATTTTTTGTTTCCAAACATGAAGAAATGGCTCGGCGGTAAGAGATTCGGGTCAAATGAAGAGGTCATCACAGAAACAAACGACTATTTTGAGGGCCTTGAGAAAACCTATTATTTGGAAGGAATAAAAAAATTGGAAAAACGCTGGACTAAATGTATAGAGCTAAAAGGAGATTATGTTGAGAAATAAAACGCTTCTTTGACGAAAAAAATATATTTTATTCAAAAAGTCACGGACTTATCAAACGACCCTCGTATCCAGAACATTTCGGATCTTTTTAAGTCAGATTTAGTCAAAAAAAGGTAAAGGCATAACAACTGAAACAGAGCAGGATGAGCTTATCCTAAATACCCTGTAGTATGCACACATATCGGTTAACTACTGTACCTATATGTATTCATAATATACAAGCACATTGTAGCACTCTGTTGCAATATGTACATAAACAGTCCAGCCCAAGTGTATGCGTAATACGCGCACCCACTTGAGGGCTAACATACATAATTGCATGGTCAGCAGTACTTACGCTGGCCAAGCGCTGATCGCTTATATGTGTGCCTATAGCACTCCCCCTCCAGTACCGTCGCTCGGCGACAGTACATATACATAAGATACGCATATAAGCGTCGCTGCGCTGCTCCCTACGCCGGCAGCGCTGCTCCTCGACTTAGGCTAAGAAACCTTTGTATGTAGATCATAAGATTATTCACGAATTAACTTCGAATGGAGCGGGACCTTCCCTGCTCCTCAAATTTAATTAATAAAGAACAGTACAAACATAAATAATCTTTCTCATTGTCACCAACGCGGGGCGTAACTACATGGCGACCGTGACAGGACGCGTATAAGAAGTGACATGCGAAGGACATCAAACGCAACGGCGGCAGCACAACAACCAAGACGACGGGAAGGCGGAGAAACAACGATCTGAGTGAGTAGAGTGTGTGTGTGATGGGTAAAAACAGAGGCGGAGTTCGAAATAAAGCAAAAAAGAGAATAGCGCACCTAAAGTGGCTATTATATACGAATACTCCACCGCCCGAATGGTCGAAAGCTCAAAAACTACAAGCTGAGCTAGACCACTATGTCAAATATCTTAAGGAAACAATCCCCACCACACCCGCTCACTCAGTGAACCAAATAAAATCGTTAACAAACAATAACAAAATTCAACCTGCACAGCACACTACAGCAACGGTGGATCAATGATTTTCACCAGCGACAACAACAAACATAACTGACACAGGATAACGGGGTGCAGCGACTAGTCATCGGGAATAGTATTCGCACTGTGGTGCCTATCCTAAGCAACGGTGGATCAATGATTTTCACCAGCGACAACAACAACTGAAAGAGAGAACCGACAGCGCTTCAAAGAGCGCAATTTTTTTTTTTAATAGCACTGTGTGAAAAATTTTTTCGATGGCACTGCGATGCATATTTATTTTAATAATCATAAAAACCAATTGTAACATTGAGCGGAATCTTTTCTGCTCGATGAGAAGTTCGGCCTGTAAAGCCAAACGAAAATTTAGGTAGGAAACCTGTAAATTCATACGGATGAATTAATTTTAAATTTCAACAAGGCGTCTCAACAACAATATAGATATCTTAAAATTCAAAAAAGCGAATAAAAGACAAATTAATAAATAAACAATAAGTAATATGTCATTTAATAATTTATAATAAATTGTATCAGACCCAATATATTCAGGAAAAACTGTATAGGAGAAAACTTCTTTTTAAACATGGGTCTAGTAGATGTTAAGTCAGTGGACTCCGCCAATGTAACAACAACCGAACGGCCTTTAACCTGGATTACATAATAATTTGTTTAGTCATTATGACAATAATTATGATAAATATATGTTATAAAATATATAAAATGCA
Organism: Zaprionus ornatus; assembly: GCA_018904035.1. Classification (NCBI taxonomy): domain Eukaryota; kingdom Metazoa; phylum Arthropoda; class Insecta; order Diptera; family Drosophilidae; genus Zaprionus; species Zaprionus ornatus. The sequence goes on along the minus strand of JAEIFZ010000242.1, from coordinate 713,976 downwards.
TAGTAAATCCTTAAGAAAAGATATGTAAGCAGAGCTAATGACTTGGACAGGGTTTGATAGCTGAAAGGCAATAAATAAAGCAAAAAAAAAAAAAAAAAATTGTTTAACCCTAGTAAGCAAGTATAAAACTGCCATGTCAAAAGCTTCAAAAAGAAATAAAAGAACAGCAAAAATCGATTGTTGAAATGTAATGACAACTAAATTTAAATAAAAAAAAAGAAAACAAGAAACAAGCCTAGATATGAACATATAAATAAATATGAAAACAGAATATAAAATATAATTAAATAAATCTTTTGATTAACACCCCAGTTTCTAATTTGATGGATTGGCTAAATATAATAGCTAAAATCAAGAAACTGCGCGAAGACTTTGATAGATCGTTTAAGTGCCTCAATAAGAGTGCACCAATAAGTAACGATACAAAGATAAAACATTTAGAGACACTATTAGGAAAATATAACGAGGCCCGTGTCATAATACTTGACCACAATACGATATTTTCTTCTTTACAACAAACACAAGAAAAAGAAATAATATCTCGATTAAAAGAGAACATATTATATGTGTCAAAACGGCACAAGTTACAAGTACTTGTCCTGAATACACTAAATTTCCCAGCTGAACTATTACTAGACGTAATTGCTGAGGAAAGAAATAGTAAGCCAACAGAAAGTAAGATAGAAAACAAGATGGCACAATCAGTAGTAGATTTCCTAAAGACAGCCTCGTCTCTATTATTTGAGTACGACTGCAAAGCCGAAAACCTACAGAGTTTCAAAGACGCTCTGAACTTGTTAGATTCAATAAAAGGAGAACATGAGACTTTAGCAGTCAATGTCATTAAGACCAAACTAAAAGGTCATGCTAGGAATCTCATTAGCACAGAAAACACAATACAGGAAATTAAAGATAAACTCTCGCGAACAGTAAAGGGAGAATCTGTTGAGGTACTCTCTGCAAAATTGCTAAATCTGCAGCAAAAGAACAAAACAGCCAACCTCTACAAGCAAGAGGTGGAGCAATTAACAAAAGCTCTAGAGGGTGCTTATATTAGTGATGGTTTGAAACCAGAACTTGCAACCAAATACAGCACGACCCAAGCCGTCAAAGCAATGACGAAGAATTGCTCGATTGATAAGGTAAAAGTTATCATGCAAGCAGGCACGTTCAATAGCATGAACGATGCCATATCTAAATAATGAAAGAAGCAACTGGAAATTCAAACGCTTTTTTTTCTACCAAAATAAGACTCAGCGCGTACACACGGGTCGTTATAACACGAGGAGCCGCCCTCATTACAGAGGCGGTCACCGTTATAACAATTCCAATAATAATAATAATAGAGGAAACTCTAGAGGCCGTGGCAACTCGAACCGAGGCCAAAATAACAATAATCAAGGAAATGTAAGAGTAGCCCAAAATAACTCGGGAAACTCCGAACAACCTTTAGCTACTCAACAATAAATAGTTACAAGGTTCACACAATTAATCTTAGCCAAAACATATTTGTTAATTTTGTCAATGTAGAAACACATAAAAAACTTGTCTTTTTAATAGACACAGGTACAGATATTTCTCTTCTAAAAGAAAATTCTGATATCTTTAATGATATTCAAGGAAACAATAAAATTAGTGGTCAATTCAAGGAATAGGACAAGAATTAATTCAATCCAAAGGATTAACTTCAATTGAGATACAGACAGGCAATTACATAATTCCACACGATTTTCATATAGTAGATTCGCATTTCTTAATCCCATGTGATGGAATATTAGGCATTGATTTCATAAAGAAATTCAATTGTCAATTAGATTTTAATCAGACAATCTCAAGATGAGACCAAATAATTTGAATTTCCCAATATATGTTTCAATAACATACAGCTCTGGTAATAACTCAATAATTCTACCAGCAAGATCCCAGGTTGTCCGAAAAATACAACTATCCTCAAATGAAGATAGTGTTTTAATACCTAACCAGGAAATTCAAAATGGCATTTATGTTGCAAACACAGTTGCAACAACCAAAAATGCATTTGTCCGATTACTGAATACAAATAGTAAAGATCAAATAGTAAATATAAAAGAACTATGACTTTCGAACTATGACATAGTTCAAACCAATTCCGAAAAGAGAGAAAAAACTGTCATGTTTCAATTAACAAAAAATTTTCCACCTCAATTCAAATCTACACTAACAGATTTATGCACCAAGTATAGCGATGTATTCGGACTTGAAACCGAATCAATCACTACAAATAATTTCTACAAACAAAAGCTAAGATTAACAGATGATGAGCCAGTATATATTAAAAATTATAGAAATCCTCATAGTCAACTTGACGAAATTCAAGTACAGGTAGAAAAATTAATTGATAACAAAATAGTCGAACCGTCTGTGTCCCCATATAATAGCCCACTTTTGTTAGTTCCAAAGAAATCTCTTCCCGGTTCTGACAAGAAAAAATGGCGATTAGTAATTGACTATCGTCAAATTAATAAAAAAACTGTTGTCCGATAAATTCCCACTGCCTAGAAAAGATGATATTTTACATCAACTAGGTAGAGCAAAATATTTTTCATGCCTAGACTTAATGTCAGGTTTTCATCAAATTGAACTCGAAGAAAGTTCAAGAGATGTAACGTCTTTTTCAACGAGCAATGGCTCATATCGCTTCACGCGATTACCATTCGGTTTAAAAATAGCACCAAATTCTTTTCAGAGAATGATGACTATAGCTTTCTCTGGACTTGAACCTTCTCAAGCATTCCTGTATATGGATGATTTAATAGTTATTGGTTGTTCCGAAAAACATATGGTTAAAAACTTGACTGATGTTTTTGAGAAATGTAGGAAATACAACCTAAAGCTACATCCAGAAAAATGTTCATTTTTCATGCATGAAGTCACATTTTTGGGACACAAATGCACAGATCAAGGAATCTTGCCAGATGACAAAAAATATGGCGTCATCAAAAATTATCCAGTCCCACATGATGCGGACAGTGCTAGACGATTTATTGCATTTTGCAATTACTATAGACGTTTTATCCACAATTTTGTCGAATATTCTCGTCACATAACAAGATTATGTAAAAAAGATGTAAAATTCGAATGGACAGCTGAATTACGTAAAGTAGTGACCTTGCATATAAAAAATATGCTATGTTTCTTTAAACATGGTAAGAAAATTATTGCAAGATATGATGTTAGCGATTTATATACTAATGGAATACTTGATTTAGGTCAATTTTTCCAAAGGCTTGAAATGCAAGCCGGTATAAATAAAATCAGCCAACTCAAAGTGGCACCGTGGGAAAATATCTTTGAACATGTTTCAATTGATCGTTTCAAAATAATGGGCAATAAAATATTAAATTCATCCTGAGAGTAGCGCTACTCAACCCGGTGACCCTTAATTAGAGGAGAAATTAAAAGAAAAAAGAAAGCTATATTGTACTACATTTCATGAACGATCCAAAATACAAGGAGGTCACACAGGCATCACAAAAAAAACCTTGGCCAAGGTCAAAAGATACTACTATTACCTAGCAAAGGTATGTCTAAAGATATAACTGAGTACATTAGAAAATGTCAGAAATGCCAAAAATCAAAAGTGACAAGAAATACAATAACTCCTTTAACAATAACAGAAACCCCAATTAAAGCTTTCGACAGGGTGATAGTGGACACTATTGGTCCGCTACCAAAATCAGGAAATGGCAATGAATATGCAATCACACTAATATGTGATTTAACTACAATAAATATCTAGTTGCCATACCAGTTGCAAACAAAAGCGCAAATACTGTCGCTAAAGCAATTTATGAATCTTTTATTCTAAAGTACGGTCCAATGAAGACGTTCATTACGGACATGGGAACAGAATATAACAATTCAGTTATAAATGACTTGTGCAAATATCTTAAAATAAAAAATATAACTTCAACTGCACACCATCACCAGACAGTTGGAACAGTCGAAAGAAGCCACCGAACTTTCAATGAATATATACGTTCATACATATCGGTTGATAAAACTGATTGGGACGTATGGCTTAAATATTTCGTATATTGTTTTAACACAACCCCATCAATAGCACATAACTATTGTCCATATGAACTTGTCTTTGGTAAAAAAAATAATTTGCCAAAACATTTTAATAGCATACCTAATATAGAACCCATATATAATGTAGATGATTACGCTAAGGAAAGTAAATATAGATTAGAAGTAGCCTATAAAAGAGCAAGAATTATGATAGATGAACATAAAGAGAAAAATAAGAAACTTTATGATCAGAAGCAAGGAACTTAGATATATTAGTAGGAGATAAAGTTCTATTAAGAAACGAAACAGGTCATAAGTTAGACTCTAAATATACAGGTCCGTATAAAGTAACGGAAATAGGAGAAAATAATAACGTTATAATAACTGATAATAAAAATAAAAAAAGAAAAAAGTCAAACTGTTCATAAAGATCAGAAAAAAAACACAAAAATATTAAAAATTGCAATCATAACACAACTTTTTTAATAATGTATAAACTACCTTTAAAATAACTTCATAATATAACGTTATTTTTCAAAAGGAGGGAGATGTAGTATGCACACATATCGGTTAACCACTGTACCTATATGTATTCATAATATACAAGCACATTGTGACCTCTGTTTTAATATTTAAAAAAAAAATCCAGCCCAAGTGTATGCGTAATACGCGCACCCACTTGAGGGCTAACATACATAATTGCATGGTCAGCAGTACTCACGCTGGCCAAGCGCTGATCGCTTATATGTGTGCCTCGCTCTGCGACAGTACATATATATATGGTACATATATATAAGATACGCATATAAGCGTCGCTGCGCTGCTCCCTACGCCGGCAGCGCTGCTCCTCGACTTAGGCTAAGAAACATTTGTATGTAGATCATAAGATTATTCACGAATTAACTTCGAATGGAGCGGGACCTTCCCTGCTCCTCAAATTGAATTAATAAAGAACAGTACAAACATAAATAATCTTTCTCATTGTCACCAACGCGGGGGGTAACTACAACCCATAATAGGGCACATAGAAATGCTGAGGAGAACAAAATTCAGTTATCCGAAAAGTGCTATTTTCCCAAAATGAGATCTAAAATAATAACTCTAATAAAACAGTGTCAGGTGTGCAAAGAAGGAAAATATGATAGGCATCCCACAAACCCAGAATTAACGGATACACCTATTCCCGAGTTTCCGGGACACACAATTCACATAGACATTATTCTGCACAGAAAAAAAAAATTGTTACTTACGGCAATTGACAAATTTTCTAAGCTTGCGCAAGCAAGAATAATAAATTCAAAATCAATAAAAGATATTAAAAAACCTTTACATGATATCTTATTCTATCTTGGCGTACCAATGTACGTTGTAATGGATAACGAGAAATCTTTTAATTCCGCCACTATAACAAAATCGCAACGAGATCAAAGATTATGAGCCATGACAGACAGTATTCATAAAACAAAACACAAGACTAAACTATCCCCACGGTATAAAAAGGAAATAGTAAAAGAAAAAAGACACACAACTATTATCACAGAAGCAGGAAGAATCGTTCACAAGAGCAACATAAAACAAAATTAAAAAAAAAAAAAATAAAAATAAAAATTTTTTTCTCGTTCTGTCACAATACTTACTTTCATTACAGGATTTTTTTAATTTTAATATTACTGCCATTAGCATTGGCAAATATGGAAATCACTAATTACACCGACGCTCAAACAATCTCAGTGTACAAAGGACTAGGGAAACTACAAGTATCATCAACTAAACTTATCCATCTTATAGACTTAGAACAGCTAGCATCAGGACTATACAAAATACGAGAACATACAATTAATGATTTAAAAACCAGCTATCTCCACCATACACTAACACATTAAATAGTTCAGGCACTTTCTGCATTAAGTACACTTACCTCCAAATATCGAAAAGTTTGATCAATCAATTGGATTGGTTCAGCTTGGAAATATGTGGCTGGTAACCCAGATCATGACGACTTGGTTATGATCAAGAACAATATAAATAACCTTATAACGAACAATAATGATCAAGTAATAATAAATAAACATTTGCAAAATAGAATCAATAACTTAACAACAATTTCAAATATGCTTACAAATACAGAAAAAAGAGATAACACTTTTAACAATGACATAGCCACAAGTTTGCAAAATCAGGTCAGACTGATAAAGGAAGAAATTGTGAACATTAAATATGCCATTCAATGGGCAAAAATTAACGTAATTAACACACTCATTTTAAATGAATATGAGATTAATGAAGTACACGAAATTTTTCAAAAAAATAATGTAACCTCTCTATCAGTCGAAGAAATGCTAGAATTTGTCGATGTCTCAGTATTGCACAATAAAACAGCAATTATCTATATCATTAAAATACCAGAACTAGACCCCACTACTTATCAAGATATGTTAATAAAACCCGTTATTAAAAATAACTCCATTGTACTTAGAGACGAATAAAATATTTGTGGCAGGAAATGAAATTATTAATGTACCAAAAAATTGTAAAACATCTAACTACGTAAAAATATGTAAAAAAGAAAACACTGTTAATTTAAGACAAAATGTATTGTTAAGTTGATTGAGGGAAAGGAAGCGCTGGGTTATTTCAGTAACGCAGAACACGTCTAGGAAATAGAGGAGGTCGATTACAGCCTAATATTACTTAACGACTACACCGGCAACTTAATTCACAACAACATAACCTACAATATAAAAGGAACATATCTGGTCCATTTTTGGAATGTTCAAATAAATAAAAAACAATTCAACAATAAAGAAAAAACTATACTAAAACCTGGAACACAAATAATCCAAATGTCACCCATCGAAGTGGAGCGGCTAAAAATTTTGTCGTTAGAATCACTGGAGGCCCTTAACACTAAAAACACAAAACACTTAAATAATATAATAACACACTCTACCGTAAACCGCATCGCAATCTTTTGCTTACTGGGCTCTTTCATACTCTTCGCAATAACTCCCAAAATATGGTTTAGGCCGATAGAAAAAATAACCATTCAAATTCAACAAGAGCTTCCCACGCTTAATAATAAAATAAAAACAATCAATTTAAAACCAAAACCAATACAACCCGAATTCAACAATATTCCCTATTGCTAACGCCCACTTGAGGACAAGTAGGGTTTTGAGAAGGGAGAGTTAACAACCGAAACTTTTGTTACTCCACTCGCCACTTCATACTCACACTATGAACTCTTAATACTTAGCTTGCAAGAATTGTGCAACAAAGTATTACTACGAAAACAAGAGTTCAAGTGTAAACAGCAATATTATAAACATCCGCCGCGACGAATTCCCAGCAACGCCGAAACTGCAGAGATCGCTGTTTGAACTTGATTGAACTGGATCAAACAATAACATCGGTACTTCGCCTAGCTGCCGATCCCGCTGCCAGCGACAACGCCAACGTTCTGCTGACGCTGCTGCCAGACACCCACAGCTAGCTTAGTGCTTATCTTAGTCTTTTAAGTGCAGTCTTAATTTTGCCTCCGAATTAATCGAACTCGTTTTAATAAAAGAATTTATTAACTTGGACAAGGAGGAAACATCCGCACGTGGAAACCGCAGGTCCCGAGCATATTGTCCGTTCCTCGACGAAAGACCTGTTAGGCTTTATTAGGAAAGCAGAACAGCTTTTGTCAAGATAGGGAGAGCATTCAAGGTACAAAAGATCACCACGGTCGCAGTGCCTCGCGCCTTCTCCGCTGGGAGACTCCCTCTTTATTATTATAATAAAAACGAGAGCAACAGTCGAGCGACACGCGACAGTGGGATACCCTTGGACGTATATTGCCATAAAAAGTATCTAATTGTATAATACTAATCGCAAGCTACAAATTAATCATAACACTGCAGTGCGTTGCCACCTTGCATCAATTTCGATACGTTGTCAAAAATTTATCCCCGCAATTTTCCTAGCGCAAGACTGCAAAAAGCGGTGTGAGCAGTATATATCGGTATTTCTTTATAAATTTTGAATTGGCCAATATCGATAACTTGCAATATATCGAGTAATCAAAATTAACTTTTATTTAATTGCATTTTTTAGTTTTGTATTTTTTACTGACCCTAAAATATGAATTATTAAATAATAATCATATGTGCACGTAAGCAGATTATGAATATTATGAAAATGTACACATGCATGTAAATACTTGCATACATTCATATTCATTTACCACGCCACCTATCGGTTGAGTATTAGTATATATTTATGCACATGTATTTTCGGTAATTGACATGTGCATGGAAAAGAAGAGTCGAGAAACAGCTCGCGCTTCGCGCTCGCATCGTTTGTCCTTTTCTTTCCTACGCAAGTAATTTAGTTCTGACTTCATCGACAACTTCTTCATCTAATAACTTCAGTGTTTATTGTCCGATCGGATTGCATATAGTATTTATCTATATATATACTAAAGCAGAACGTTAAGAAATGAGTAAATCGTCATGTAAATCAAAATTGTTGGTTTGCGGGGGCGGTAGGCGTGTTATTCCAAATTGAAAATAAACTTGATCTGCGTATGGTATACAGGAATCTTCATGCTAATTTTGGTGTCCCTAGCTTTTGTAATAGCTGAGATCGGCGCGTTCATCCAGACAGACAGACAGACAGACAGACAGACGGACAGACAGACGGACATGGCTCAATCGACTCGGCTAGTGATCCTGAGCAAGAATATATATACTTTATGGGCTCTCCGACGCCTCCTTCTGCCCGTTACATATATTTGCACATAGTTAGTATACCCTTTTTTGACCATTTTCAGTCCAAGGGTATAATAATAATAATCCGGTGGTAACAAAAATGGAGTACCATTCAACCTTGACTACTAAGCAGTAGAAGAGTCAATAGCTGAGTGGTTAGAGTGGCCGACGGAGTTTTGTAGGCTTGTGTGTGTGTTGTGCCACAAGTTTGATTCTCATGTGCTGCGACAGCGTTGTATTCTTTCCATTTTATTTATTATTAACCTTAAATATTTCTTTTATTCTAATAAACTAAAGCGAAAGCAGTTGCCGAGGGGGCTGTGATGTACATATACATACAAATCAACTACTTCTCATGTTAAATTAATTTTAATTAAAAATTGTTTGTCCTCAAGTTAATTTCATTGAGGTTGATTTATTTATTACGCAATATTTATGACAAACAAATTATAATAATATAAATAATTATTATTTTTAAATAAATTTTAACAAACTTTAATTGACCGTTTAAATTTTATTTAATGAAAACCAACAAGAACATTTCACATTTCGATTGCGGCAGCATGCGATCCCCGAATACGGTCGACATCAGTCCGGGACACAGCTCGCTTAACCACTGATAAACTGCTGCGGCCCGGGTGGGCAGATTCACATTTTGTGTTTTCATATTTTTATTTTATATATTTTGGTATATTTAATGTTATTATTTTTTGTAATTTATTTTATTACATAAGTAAATGTACATACATTTATATTTATACAAATATACATACATACATATAACATTAAGCATTTACACATGCGTGGAGACATTAGACAGAGCAAGAAGACAATATGCATTCTTAGAAGAAGCAAATATAACGAATTTTGGCAAGCGCTAAGATTTGTATTCAATGAAAATCAACAACCACAGTTCACATGTCGATCACGGCAGCAAGCGAACCCCGAATACAGTCTTCATCAGTCCGGTACATAGCTCACTTGACCACTGATCATCTCCTGCGGCAGTCGAAATGGGGTTCGACTTCCAGGGTGGGCAGGCTCTCACATTTTGTCTTTTTATATATATTTATTATTATTTTATATATTTAATTTTATATATTTTGTAATTTTGAATTGTCAACAAATGGTCAAATGGTCGATGAGGTCACATCTATTCCTTGTGCAGAAAATAAAGGGACGAACGATGCGAGCGCGTAGGGTGATCTGTTTCTCGACTCTTCTTTTCCATGCACATGTCAATTAGTGAAAAGACATGTCATGTCAAATACTTACTTACAAATTTGTTTAATTAAAAACTTTTCGCTATCCTTAAAAAGCTCTTCATGTTGCTTTGTAAATAAAGATTATAAAACTTTTTGATTTCATTTTAACTTTGAATTCGAAAATGTTAATTGGATAGGTAAATAGAAGCAGATCATTTGAAGGCACTTTTTGTCTTATTTTATTATTCAAAAAAAGGTTGTGTGGAAATTAAATTTTAGAAAGCATTCTAGTCTGTTCTAGCTAATACATTATTTTGAATTATTTTTTAAACGATCTTTCTTTCAATACGACTATAAATTTATCAATCAGCCGTAAAATAACTAAGGAATGGCTGTCTAACAGCAATTTTAAAATTTATTTCATACTAACATCCTAAAATTCCAAATTAATTCCAATTAATAGTAATATTATAGTCAATTTATTCTATTTAAAACTCATTCTAAAATCAGCAATTGGATTTCTTTTGCTTTGCATAACTGTATTGAACAACGTTTGCACAGCGCAAAAAAGTTGCTGTGCGATAAAGATTAATGCGTTTTGCAGCACTCCTTACGCGCTTTGTTTGATGGATAGAAACCTTGACGTTACGGTTGCCCATTTGAATTAAAAAGAATTTGCTTCGCCTCTCTAACACGGCTTACGGGCCGTCATACGGCTCTAGCGGACCCCGCACGTGATCCTCGCACACAAAAACGTGTAAGGCTTTACTGAGTTCTGTCTGCACAAAGGATTCCTTGTTTCCGTGAACAGATGCATGAGACGGCCTTAATGATTGCATTTTTTTCCGCAACAGTTTGATAAATTCGGATTCATCCGGATGGCTGCTCCCCTTCTTATCAAGTTCGCCGGGAAGTCGAAGTTGCGATTCAAATAACATTTCGGCCGGGGAAGCTCCTAAGTCTTCCTTCCATGTAACACGAAGTCCAAGCAGTACTAAAGGCAAAACACCGCACCAATCGCTAGTCTCTCGGCATTTTATGACGCCCAGTAAGCGCATCAGGCCTGTAAAGATTGCAGACCCTGATCGCTAGCGATGTGCAGCGGGACGCCAAAGTTAGCTATCCAATCCTCCAGTAGTGTCGTTGCGATCGTTTCCGCCAAAATGTCAGGAATTGGAAATGCCGTAGGCCATCTGAAAAACCTGTCGACACAGGTGAGACAATCGCGATTTGGTCGGGAAACCGGCAATGGGCCGATGATGTCTATGTTAATGTGATCAAATCGTTGGTCTATTGGTCCATAGGTGCCGAGCTCAGATTTGTTATGGCGTTGAATTTTACACCTTTGACATTGTGTACAGCTACGAACGAAGTTGCCAACATCCTTTGTCATCGAGGTCCACACAAACCTCTCTGAAACTAGTCTCTGAGTCGCCTTCCGGCCAGGGTGAGAAAAGGAGTGAATGCATTGCATTACCTGCCTGCGTAACGCAGCCGGAACAAACGGTCGAATTCTACCATATGGACTGATGTCGCAGTAGAGTGAAAAATTTGAGCTGTAATGATGTGTTGTTTCCCTCTAGCAGTTTTTGAAGTTTCAAGTCGGTCTTCTGCTCCTCGGCAATAGCTTCTAAATCTACCTCGACGACTGCGTTGACTCGTGATAGCAAATCGGCAATCTTGTTGTCTTTGCCACAAACATGGCGAATGTCTGTGGTGAATTGACTGATGAAGTCAAGGTGTCGTCCTCGTCTGGGGGGTGTTTTCTCTAATTTCTTAGAGAACGCGTAAATCAACGGCTTGTGATCCGTATAAGCCAACATTTGCCTTCCTTCGAGGATGTGTTGGAAGTGTTGATAGACAAATAAATGGCGAGTAATTCTCGATCATACGTGCCATATCTCGATTGGGCAGGATTGAGTTTTTTTGAAAAGAATCCCAAGGGTTGAAGTCTTCCTTCAACTAGCTGATGTACTACCGCGCCGGCGGCTTTATCTGAGGCGTCCGTGCTGAGTGAGAAAACTGCCTTTGGAGACGGAAAAGCAAGCAGAGTAGCGTTTGCAAGTTGATCTTTATTTGTTGGAATGCTTCCAATGAATGCGTTGTCCAATCGACTGTTATTTTGTCGTTTTTCTTATTGCCTTTTAAAGGCGCCTGCAGCCTGATTTGAATGTGAGCGGCCTTTTTTATAAATGGGCGATAGTAGTTAATCATTCCCAGAAACTTCTTTAATTCGCTAGTTGTGCCAGGTTGTGGAAATTCACAAATTGCCGAAACTCTGGATTTGGATGGCAGGATTCCCCTTGCATAAATCTTGTGGCCCAAAAACTGCACTTCGGATTTGCTGAATTGGCACTTGCCAATGTTGATGGTTAAATTGTTTTTTTGCAGGCGTTTAAAAACTGTTCGCAAATGTCGTACATGCTCCTCCGTATTGGCTGATGCGATCAGGATATCGTCAATGTATACAAATGCGAAGTCCAAATCGCGTAGAACACTATTCACAAACCCTTGGAATGTTTGCGAAGCGTTTTGAAGCCCAAAAGTCATGTAGCAGAACTCGAATAAACCAAAAGGAGTCGTTATTGCCGTCTTGGGAATGTCCTTGGGCTCGGTCGCTATATGATGATACGCTTTCTGCAAGTCGATGACTGAGAAAACGCGCTTGTTGTGCAGTATGTTGGTGCTTGTGGGTCAATCAAAGCACGTCGCTTTGAGTCGACTAGTAGGTCATAATGACCAAGAAAGTCGGACCCGATGATTGGCAAGGCGCTAAGATTTGTATTCAATGAAAATCAACAACCACAGTTCACATGTCGATCACGGCAGCAAGCGAACCCTGAATACAGACTTCATCAGTCCGGTACATAGCTCACTTGACCACTGATCATCTCCTGCGGCAGTCGAAATGGGGTTCGACTTCCAGGGTGAGCAGGCAGGCTCACATGTAGTTTTTTCATATATATTTATTATTATTTTATATATTTAATTTTATATATTTTGTAATTTTTATTCCCTTTGAATGATCAACAAATGGTCAAATGGTCAATGACGTCACATCTATTCCTTGTGCAGAAAAGAAAGGGACGAACGATGCGATCGCGTAGGGTGATCTGTTTCTCAACTCTTCTTTTCCATGCACAGTCAATTATTGAAAAGACATATCATGTCAAATATTTACATACAAATTTGTTTAATTAAGAACTTTTCGCTGTCCTTAAAAGGCTCTTCATGTCGCTTTGTAAATAAAGATTATAAATCTTTTTGATTTCATTTTAACTTTGAATTCGAAAATGTTAATTGGATAGGTAAATAGAAGCAGATCATTTGAAGGCACTTTTTGTCTTATTTTATTATTCAAGAAAGGTTGTGTGGAAATTAAATTTTAGAAAGCATTCTAGTCTATTCTAGCTAATACATTATTTTGAATTATTTTTTAAACGATCTTTCTTTCAATACGACTATAAATTTATCAATCAGCCGTAAAATAGCTAAGGAATGGCTGTTTAACAGCAATTTTAAAATTTATTTCATACTAACATCCTAATATTTCAAATTAATTCCATTTGAATTAATAGTAATATTATAGTCAATTTATTCTATTTAAAGCTCATTCTAAAATCAGCAATTGGATTTCTTTTGATTTGCATAACTGTATTGAACAACGTTTGCGCAGCGCAAAAAAGTTGCTGTGCGATAAAGATTAATGCGTTTTGCAGCACTCCTTACGCACTTTGTTTGATGTTCAAGATGACTAAGATATTATAACAATTAATTTCGTTAATTCGCAATACAGAGCTATCTCTTCACGGATCTTAACTTGACGCCGACACAGCAACACGAAGTGTCACCCTGTCGCGCTTTTTACTGAATGTCTAGAGAACACGTGCCACAGCCTTAATGACTATCTAAATAAAATACACTTATTTTGTCAGTTTAATGGTTTCTATGATAAAAAAATCAAAGAAGACATCTTGATAAAGTTGCTATTGTTGTTATCATTTCATTTTTCAAGTGCTACTTTGGGAAGCCGAGTCGTCATCTTTCCACCAACAACAAAGACAGTTTAGACTTTATTATATTTACATTTAATAAAGTTGAATAGTATTATTATTAATATTATTTTATTTAAATAACTTCAATAACGATTAACTCGCTAAGATATTATAGCGGCGGCAAAATTATTTTGTCATGGTAATGTTTTTCTTTCTTTTTCAATTAATTCAGAAAATAGATGAAAACAATTAAGTATTTTATATTAGATTTGTAGTATCGGGATATTATATTTATTTAATTTCACAAACTTAATATTTTAACAGCATGTGTTTTTTCATTCTCTCTCTTTAATGGCCGTTTAGTGCCGTTATAAACATAGAGATCGTACTCGTTGAATTGTTCCCATCGATTAAAACAATCGTATTGGTTAGAGTTGTCGCTTCAGGACTCCACCGCTATATGGGAACCTATAAAAATATTGCGGGATATTTTACTGAGCGTCCAGTTCTCGTTTTTTGTTCTTTCATCTCGAGACAAGGCATCCTCGTCAGTTATTGTAGTCGGCGCCGTCACATCTGATGCGCCCAGAAAAGCGGCCTTGAGTCGGTCGATAGAAACCTTGACGTTACGGTTGCCCATTTGAATTAAAAAGAATTTGCTTCGCCTCTCTAACACGGCGTACGGGCCGTCATACGGCTCTAGCGGAGCCCGCACGTGATCCTCGCACACGAAAACGTGTGAGGCTTTACTGAGTTCTGTCTGCACAAAGGATTCCTTGTTTCCGTGAACAGATGCATGAGACGGCCTTAATGATTGCATTTTTTTCCGCAACAGTTTGATAAATTCGGATTCATCCGGATGGCTGCTCCCCTTCTTATCAAGTTCGCCGGGAAGTCGAAGTTGCGATTCAAATAACATTTCGGCCGGTGAAGCTCCTTAGTCTTTCTTCCATGTAGCACGAAGTCCAAGCAGTACTAAAGGCAAAATACCGCACCAATCGCTAGTCTCATGGCATTTTATGGCTGCTTTGAGTGTGCGATGCCAACGCTTTACCAAACCCTTTGCTTGGGGGTGGTAAGCTGTGGTGCGGAAGTGTTTGACGCTCAGTAAGCGCATCAGGCCTGTAAAGATTGGACATTCAAACTGCCTACCCTGATCGCTAGCGATGTGCGGGACGCCAAAGTTAGCTATCCAACCCTCCAGTAGTGTCGTTGCGATCGTTTCCGCCGAAATGTCAGGAATTGGAAATGCCGTGGGCCATCTGGAAAACCTGTCGACACAGGTGAGACAATAGCGATTTCCTCGGGAGACCGGCAATGGGCCGATGGTCCATAGTAATAATAATTTTACACCTTTGACATTGTGTACAGCTACGAACGAAGTTGCCAATATCCTTTGTCATCGAGGTCCACACAAACTTCTCTGAAACTAGTCTCTGAGTCGCCTTCCGGCCAGGGTGAGAAAAGGAGTGAATGCATTGCATTTCCTGCTTGCGCAACGCAGCCGGAACAAACGGTCGAATTCTACCATATGGATTGATGTCGCAGTAGAGTGAAAAATTTGCGTTCAGCGGCGTGATACTCTTGAGCTGTAGTGATGTGTTGTTTCCCTCTAGCAGTTTTTGAAGTTCCAAGTCGGTCTTCTGCTCCTCGGCAATAGCTTCTAAATCTACCGCGACGACTGCGTTTTTATAAATGGGCGATAGCAATCATTCCCAGAAACTTCTTTAACACGAATTGCCGAAACTCTGCATTCAGATGGCAGGATTCCCGTTGCTTCAATCTTGTGGCCCAAAAATGCCAATGCCAAATGCCAATGTTGATGGTTAAATTGTTTTTTTGCAGGCGTTCAAAAACTGTTCGCAAATGTCGATCAGGATATCGTCAATGTATACAAATGCGAAGTTCAAATCGCGTAGAACACTATGTATAAACCTTTGGAATGTTTGCGAAGCGTTTCGAAGCCCAAAAGTCATGTAGCAGAACTCGAATAAACCAAAAGGAGTCGTTATTGCCGTCTTGGGAATGTCCTTGGGTTCGATCGCTGTATGATGATACGCTTTCTGCAAGTCGATGACTGAGAAAAAGCGCTTGTTGTGCAGTATGTTGGTGACGTCATGTACAAACGGGATCGGATAGAGATTGGGCACAGTTTTCGCGTTTAATGATCTGAAGTCCCCACAAGGTCTCCATTCGCCGTTGGCTTTCCGCACCATGTGAAGCGGGCTCGCCCAGTTGCTGCAGGATGGCCTACAAATTCCTTGTTTGACCATGTATGCAAATTCTTTTTTGGCTGCGGCGAGCTTCTCGCCTGATAGTCTGCGTGGCCGTGAAAACACCGCAGTGCCGCTGGTCTCGATGAGATGAGTTACATTGGAAGGAGTCGGCTGCGTGTTGTGATTTTGAATTGAATTCGTTAAGCAGGCTGGCGACATCGTTGTGTCTTTCTTTCTAATTGAAGTATTCTTCTGCAACTTCTGTGGTGCTTCTGGGTCAATCAAAGCACGTCGCTTTGAGTCGACTAGTAGGTCATAATGACCAAGAAAGTCGGACCCGATGATTGGCGAGGCTATGTCAGCCAGTACAAAAGTCCACAGTAAGTCTCGGCGGAGACCGAGTGATAGCTTTAGGCGTTTCCCACCAAACGTTTTGATGGGTGTGCTTTTTGCTGCAACTAAGCTAAAGGTTTTTCCGATGTTTAGTTTGTCCCTTGGGTGCGCTGGTAAAACTGAGATGTCAGCGACTGTGTCCATTAAAAAATTACGTTGTGTGCCCTTATCGTATATTGAGATTCTTGCCACTCAACAAAAATCTCCTGCTCCGGCGGGCGATGGCGCAGGAGAGGCTTCTAGTTTTTTGCATTGGGGACAAAAGAGCAGGGTGACATGCATTTAGTTGCTCTCCTGCCAGATTTTGTATGATACCAAATAAAATAAATAATAAAAAATTACGTTGTGTGCCCTTATCGTATATTGAGATTCTTGCCACTCAACAAAAATCTCCTGCTCCGGCGGGCGATGGCGCAGGAGAGGCTTCTAGTTTTTTGCATTGGGAACAAAAGAGCAGGGTGACATGCATTTAGTTGCTCTCCTGCCAGATTTTGTATGAAACCAACACAGAGATGGCGACTTAGATCGTTCTTCTGAACGTGACCGAGAATGGAAGCGCTTCTCCAATTTGGCCAGGCGATCTACTATTTCTTGCACAGAATCTGCTGGTGTAGTTGTGGCCATGTAGAGCTGCTCGCGTCTCGTGACCTCAAGCACTCTGTCATCCAGCTTTGCCACGCCTTGCAAGTCTTCATTCGATGTCTGCAAAATGGCGCGTACGTTTTGCGGCAAGCGCTGCATCCATAGGGACTTCAGGAGATCGTCATTCATCCGACCGTTGGCTAAGTTGCGGAGCTCATTAAGTAGCTGCGATAGGCGGCGATCGCCCAAGTCTAAGCCCGTGAGCAGTTCTGCATTTTTGTGTTTTCATTTTCTCCAAATTGTTCCATGATCCGGCGTTTTAAGTTCATATATTTGTCAGACGGGGTGGGGATAAAATTGCGTCAGTAACTTGTGAAATTATATGCGACTCCATCGACGCCACCAAGGTGTTAAATTTTGTTAGATCCGAAACAATTCCCCTCAACTTGGGCGAACCAAAACTCGGGACGCTCGGGCCAGAATGGGGGAAGTTTTACTGACACCTTGTTGACCTCTGCTTGCAGCACTGCATGTGGTACAGTCGAGGACGCACCGTCAGCCGAATTGTTGTCAGATGCGTTTTGTGAACTACTTGCCATGATGAAATAATTTGCGTTGTTGTGAAATTCGAGTGCGTGAGCCTCGTGCAAATGTATTTGTGACCAATAAGTGGCGAATTGATTTGCGTGGTTTGTTTTGTGATTTGCGAAGCCTAATCAAACGTCGGGGTTACCAGTTATCGGTATGCGGTATTATATTTATTTAATTTAACAAAATTAATATTTTAACAGCATGTGTTTTTTCATTCTCTCTCTCTCTCTCTAATGGCCATTGAGTGCCGTTACAAACATAGAGATCGTACTTGTTGAATTGTTCCTATCGATAAAAACAATCGTATTGGTTAGAGTGGTCGCTACAGTAGTATATACTGTAATAACTTAACAAAATAACAATTTGGGATTTTTCATTTTTCATGTCCGTATAGCATTTTTTTTAGTAATTTATACTCAATATATGACAGTTCAATGGACGGCATAAGTATTTTGACATCTCACTTTTGCAAGTCTTAATATAACAACAGGAGCAACAGTCGAGCGGCAGGCGACAGTGGGATACCCTCAAAAGTCCTAGCACTAATCTTTTCATTATCTAATATTTTTTAGAAAACACCCAATTAATATGTGTATATGTGGACGTTTTCAAATCTAACAAACTCCTAAATCCTTTTCTAATCAAAGAATTATAAATACTCCTACACCTGTTAAAGGTTTTGAGGCACAAATTAAAGTCTCCTAAAACTAGCAAGCTATCCCCTAAATCACCTAAACGAGAAAATAGCTGAATTATCTCCTCAAATTCTATTTTAAATGC
This sequence comes from Zaprionus ornatus, assembly GCA_018904035.1. Classification (NCBI taxonomy): domain Eukaryota; kingdom Metazoa; phylum Arthropoda; class Insecta; order Diptera; family Drosophilidae; genus Zaprionus; species Zaprionus ornatus. Next base: position 695,407 of record JAEIFZ010000242.1, on the reverse strand, counting down.
GGACAGAGGAAAGTCTGGACTTTTATATAATATAAGAAAACTTATGGCATCAAACCTAAATATGCCGAACTCAAAAACTACTGAGCCAAAAATTTTTCTACTGCTAAAGGTATGGCAAACTCTATCTTCTAGCTCGTTCTTTACATAAATTATAATGTCTGTTAAAGGCCTAATTGATTCAAGTTGAACCACAATAGTGAAGAAATACCTGTCTACAGTGGAAGTTTCCACACAAGCATAATATTGATAACTAAAGCATCAGCTTGTCCGATCGAATATCTTCAAGATGGGAATTCAAGCTCTGAGTATTATGGAAGAAAATGTTAAGAGCAGAACTGTTAATTACACTAAATAATCGTAATGAATACCCAGTAGTTTGTCAGTCCGCAATTTCTTCAATTGGGCTTTCACTTTATCATTATTTTGGGAAGACTTAGGGGGAACAAAGTTCCCAATAATGAATAATCCTAAAGCAGTAGTTGCTCTACTACTAAATACCGAATTGCATCAACTATCTTTGAGGGCCTTATGGTTTCAGCCATGAAATCATGGTTATACTCCATCTTACGCTTAAGATGAATCTGAACTCGGCTTTATTAAATGCCCTGGGAAGGGCAGTTATAACATTTGCAACTGGAATTGGCAGATTGATCACTGCTCCTTTAATGGCACTTTGACGTATATTTTCCCAAGTCGGGGTGGATTCAGCCTTTCTTCTAGAGGCGTCAAGCCTTTCAGGCATTCCGGAAGCTCCGGAAAATTTAGGTCATTTTTTGTAATAGAAGCCTTTGGTTTTTTTCCTAACTTAATACTGCGGCTGCAGGTTTTGCAAAAGCTAACTGTTGGAGCGCTGCAGCATTTAATAATAAAATATAGAGATAACTAATATAGAAATTAAGATTACATTGAAATACATTGAAATTACATTGAAATACATACATAAATACATAGAAGCATTAAGTTGAATAACATTACATGTAAAACAAAAATAACTCTTATATTATGTTAACGCTCGTCTTTGCTGCGGCTGTTAAATCCGCTGCAAAGAGGCTGAAGAGAGCAACTAGAGTATGTTAATTTTAGTATTGTACTGATCTCGAACGATTGAACGTCGAAAGAATACACGCCAACAATATTTTAATACCGGGTCAATTTAATTTCGTTTTCTTTTTTATTAAATCGCATCTGAAAAACTATTCAGATTATTCATTGGCGCGCAACGTGGGGCATCGGTATTAATATTGTTGTTTTCGTTAAATTATTGCCTGTGTAAATTCGGTTTCGCGTTGTTTACGTCGAAACGCAGCCGCCAATAAGTAGGCAACGTTGCGGCGTAAACAGTGCGAGAGTCACCAAGGGCTCTCGCGCTCTTTTATCCAGTTTTTTCTTAATGCTAAGTAGTGTAATAATAACATGTAATAACATAAGTTTAGTATTCAATAAAACTGTGAAGTGAACGGATCACGCTCCCCGAATTGTCTCTTTCTTTTTCGAATTGTTTTTTTTTCTCGCGTCGGTTCACAACTCGTCAGTGATCTCCACAGTGATCCCCTCCAAGAATAAGAATTCTTCTGTTGCCGCCGCCACAAACATTGGTCCTTCGAGCCGGATTATTGTAAAATTACACATAGGACTCACGTCGCTGGATTTTTTTCATCCCCTCGCACCGCTCGAACCACTACTCCAGCAACAGCACATCGTCAGAAACCCAGATGAGTACTAAACTTTTACTTATTCTATTCGGCAGAGGGCTGTGTGTAATTTCTCCTCTGAGAAAAAAGAAGAAATTTCTTTTTTTGCCATAACCTCGCAATTTGCGCTACCGGCATCTCTATACGTGCATATATACATACATATGTCGCTGCATTTGTAAGTACATACGTACCTATAGACGACTGCCATATTTGAATGTTGTAAATACATGCATACAATTGCACACAGTTTCCTCCACATAAATTATATTTATTAACCTCTGCCATGTATGTACCTTCTCCTACATTTTCTGTCTAAGAAAGGTACATACAGAATTGATTTAAATTCTATGTTAATATATGCAAATACATATACATATGTACACTGATATTACATATTTGCACATATTACATACTTACGTTGCCCATTAAAATACATTGCCAAGGTCCAAACCTCAACCGGCAATTGTATTTCCAAAAAAACTCCAAAAAAGATAACACATAACCTCCTCGTAAATTTCTTTTTATTATCCACTATAAATTTTCATTTACAATATAAATATAGTTATCATTTACAAATTTATAAATTCTAAAACCTTTGTTTACATTTTTGCCGGCCCTTAGTGATCGCAGTCCGTCTTAGTGATCGCAGTTCGATAACAATCGACCGACCACCACTTTTTTCCGTTCAGTCAGTGTTAGCGTTCCAGGGCTGCACTAGCTCAAATATTAAAATATTTTTTCGTGGGCAACCGTGACTTTTAAAAGTCACTTACTTTTGAAATATCGTCTCATTGTGCCCTGTGTTGTGATATTACAAAGCGCTGCAACTTTGCAAGTGAATTATCGAATATATTTTCCTCCGTCTGAGAAAATTCATCCTAATAATAAATAATTATTTATTTATTTCATACAATATAATTTATTATATCTAAATAAATTATATTGCGTCTTTTCTCAGAGTTTCACGCTGAGTATAATAATTGTTTCGATAATTATTATTACTCAATAAAATATTTCGATTCTTTTAAATAATATTTATATTATTTTTTTTTTTTGCAACTGTTTTTCCAAAAAGTGTTGCCTTGTAATTTAGCAACATATTCCTCACTCAATAGACTCGATAAAGTTCCAATCGATTTACCTCATCCTTTCTGTTGTTTATTATTAAAATAATAATAATCAAATTTTCCGTCCAATTTCGTATTTATCTTTCTGGTTTCTTCATCACCATCAATTGCATCTTTCTCGCCTTTTAAAGGTTCGGTTATGCCAATTGATAGCGGTAGAGACACCAAGAAACACCTTTTTGTACAAGCGACTCAGCATAGACGTTCAAGTTCTCTTCCAAGTTCCCATCTTGGCAGAACATCCTCTCCCGCCACACAAAGGAAAGTTTCAACTCCGGCCACATCCAAGGCTAGTCAGGTACCAAAAATTTCGGTGCACGCTCCTCCAATCACTCGCTCAGTTGGTCATCAAATTTCCCAGGCAATAAAAATGGCACTACAAGAGTTCATTAACGCTTCAGATAAGCTCACGCAATTCGAAGCTAGGATTCAAAATTCTCCTACAGCCTCACTTCATTGTCTCAACCAGAGACAAATGCTGAGGACAAAATCGCCATGCAAGCCCGATATGACCACTGCTATTTAGTTTACGAGGAACTTGCCTCTCAGTTAAATGAGAATATAGAGACCGCAACGGCTCCCTCTCCAGCACCTGCAGTAGCACAAGTAGCCTTCCAGCCACGAAGCTACAGGTCACCACCCTTCGATGCTGAAGTTTTCAGCGGTGACTATTTAAAATGGCCAACTTTCCGAGATCTCTTCTCAGCGGTCTACATTTCCGATCCTGGCTTAAGTCAGATAGAGAAACTTTTCCATCTGAATGCCAAAACAAGTGGCGAAGCGAAGGCAATCGTTTCCAAATCCCCTCTCACGAATGAGGGTTTCTCTTCTGCTTGGAAGAATTTGACGGATAAGCGACTGTTAGTAAACAGCCAACTTAAAATCCTCTTCAACCTTCCGTCAGTTCCTCACGAGTCTGGAGCCGCCATCCAAGTACTTCAAAGCACAATACAAAGTTGCTTAACGGCTTTAGACCATTCGAAAATCAGTACAGAGAACTGGGATTGCCTTCTAGTCTTCCTATGCTCGTCTAAACTCCCAAGGCTGACGTTGTCACTTTGGGAACAGTCCGTACAAAATAAGGTTGAAATTCCGTTGTGGAAGGAAATGTCCGATTTCCTTTTAGAGCGCTATCGCACATTAGAAGCGATAGAGGACGTACAACCCACAACAAGCGCACAGACAAGTTCCAAATCTGCTCGAAAAGAGCCTCCTACAAGGAAAGTCAACTCTTTTGAGGCAAAGGTTGTAGGCAAACCACAAACCTGCAAACTTTGCTTAAAGGAGAACTATCCCATACGTCTGTGTCCGCGCTTTCTCCAAATGGCTGTTGATGAAAGGTCTAATTTCATCAAACAGCAAAAGTTGTGTCTGAACTGCTTCGCAAGAGGACACGTCCTTAAAGATTGCACAAGTCAACATAACTGTTTTACGTGCAAGGGTCGCCACAATACACTCCTGCATCGTGGCACCCCTCCTACTGCGCCCTCTTCAGCAGATTCTGCAACAGCTCCCCATAATTCGAATATACAGTCCACTCCTTCTACGACTAATATTCAGAATTATTTCACGGCGAACACACAAGGTGTTCTTCTCGGCACTGCTCTTATAAATGTGTGCCATTTGGGCATGACTTATAAAGCACGTGCACTGATCGATCCTGGATCAGAGGCTACGTTTATTTTTGAACGGATGTTTAACATCATAAAGCCATCCTACCAAGCCGTGCAAGTTAAAGTAGCTGGCTTAAATCAAGCCATCTCAACCAATCCACAAAAGTTGTGTCTTTTCCAGATTGGCTCCCCGATCACTCCCAGGTTACAGCTAGAAACTGCAGCCTTTGTTCTCCCTCAATTGGCAGGTAACCTTCCATCCTACACCATTTCCAAGGACCTTCTGAAGGACCTGCCAAATCTCCAACTAGTTGATCCGCACTTCCACCAGAGCTCTCAGATAGACGTGCTCCTAGGAGCCGATATCCTTCCGTCTATCATAAAGAGTGGCTCTGTATCCAAAATTTGTGGAACCCTGCTCGGTCAAGAGACCATATTCGGCTGGATCCTCACAGGACCATTAGCCAAGTCGAATCCCACGACAGTTTCGTCCTTCACGACGAGGATAAAGATCAGCAATGAACAAAGGCTTGATGATCTTCTCACCAAGTTTTGGGTTGTGGAAGATCTACCAGCAAAGCTAGTAAAAGTTTCTGATTCAGCGTGTGAAAACAACTTCCAGAACAAAAGAGGGCAGATATGTCGTTACGCTTCCTTTCAGAAATCCTGAAATCTTCGAATTAGGACATTCTAGGTCCATCGCACTCGCTCAGTTTCTCAGGAACGAAGGTCGTTTAAAGAGGAACTTTCCTTTAAAAGAGCAGTACGACTCGATTATTCAGGAGTATTCAGATTTAGGCCATATGAGGCCAGTCTCCCCAAGTAACGACTGTAACAATTTTTATCTCCCTCATCATGCTGTGTTCAAACCTGAGAGCACCACGACCAAAGTTCGCGTTGTTTTCAACGCCTGCAGTCCGTCCTCCAATGGGAAGAGCTTGAACGATATCCTATATCCAGGACCCGTTTTGCAATCCGATCTGACCATGCAGATCTTGAAATGGCGTTTTTTCCGCTACGTGTTCAATGCTGACATCACAAAGATGTACCGGCAGATACTCGTCCACACGAGTCACACGCCATTTCAACGAATCTTCAGGAATCCAAATGATGAAGTATGTGATTATGAACTTAACACAGTCACTTTCGTAAACTGCGCTCCATTCTTGGCCATTCGGGTTCTTCGACAGCTCTCCCAGGATGTTAGCAAACATTTTCCTCTCGCCAGCGACATCATATCCAACTACATGTACGTAGACGATGTCCTTGCTGGCGCGCACTCCATAAAGCGCGCCACAGCGTCCATTGAAGAGTTACGCAAAGCTCTTGAGACAGCTGGTTTTCCTTTAAGAAAGTGGACCTCCAACCACAAAGATGTGTTAGCTAACATCCCCAAGGACCATCTATTGAACGCCGATTTCCTCGAACTTGAGGAAGCGAGCTTAGCAAAGACTCTAGGTATACGCTGGCAAGCGCATATGGATGAGTTCCTCTTTGCCCCCTCCGAAGCCGATTTGAAACAGTCCTACACGAAACGTGAAGTTCTCTCTCACATCGCCAAATTATTCGATCCAGCAGGCTGGCTGGCACCATTTGTGGTCCGTGCCAAAATTTTCATGCAGGAGATATGGCTGCAAAATCTTGGATGGGATGAAACATTGCCAAGCGAACTCCAACAACGCTGGCAGGATTTCCTATCCAGTTACTCATCCCTCCATAACCTTCGGATCCCTAGATGGGTCCAATATACCCCAGTAGCTAAGCTCCAAATCCATGGTTTCTGCGACGCCTGGCTCAGTAAGCCTCCATGTAAATGGAAGACTTTCGTGGCTAACAGAGTGGCTAAGATAGCTCGGCTCACTAGGTCGAGCAAATGGTCTCACGTCAGATCTGAGCAGAACTCTGCTGATCTTGCCAGTAGAGGCGTCTCGTCAGATGACCTCATAGGTAATAGACTCTGGTGGCATGGACCCGATTGGCTGATCCTTCCAGCAGAGCAGTGGCCTGTTGCGATCGAAATCGCTCACGAGACAGACGAAGAGTTTCGCCCTTCAAATGCAACTTAACAAAGTTGCCTCCTTCATCCATTTGTATCTTGGAGAGATTTTCCGAGCTCGACAGAGCACTGCGAATGATGGCTTATGTATATCGCTTCATTCAGAGGTGTCGCAAGCCTGATCTTACACTCTCTCCAGATATCAGCAGCTCTGAACTCTCCAGCGTTCAAGATTTGCTCATCCGGAGCACCCAACGTACTCAGTTCCATAAAGAGTACAACTGGTTGTTGAACAAGGAACAGATTGCAAGGAGTAGCGACATCGCTAATTTGAATCCGTTCATCGACGCCAGCGAACATCCGCTTCTTTAAGCTATGATGAGAGGCACCCGCTAATCCTTCCGTACTCATGTACTTTCTCACACCTCCTCGTCCGTTTTACGCATCGTATCTCCCTCCATGGTGGGAATCAATTAGTGATGCGTCTCATTCGATCACGCTACTGGAATTAATGGTGGCTTTCACTAAAGTACGGAGCTTTGGCATCCTCCATCGAAAGAAGTTGCAAACTCAACTCATGGGTACTCTGCCCTCTGCGAGAGTTTCCTTCTCTCGACCTTTCACCCACACGGGACTCGATTTCGCTGGTCCTTTCGAAATCAAGAATTTCACTGGTCGAGCCTGCCTCATAACCAAGGGCTATGTATGTGTGTTTGTGTGTTTCAGCACAAAGGCCATACATTTAGAAGCAACCTCGGACCTAACAACCGAGAAGTTTCTTGCCGCCTTCGCACGTTTCATCGCGAGACGCGGCTGCCCCCACCACGTTTACTCTGACAATGGAAAGACATTCGTAGGAGCCTCCAAGGTCCTTACTTCAGAGTTTATGAAGGCAGTGAAGGCTGATGTATCCAGAAAACACAGCCATCAAAATCTGTGCGCCGCACATGGGTGGCTTATGGGAAGCTGGAGTAAAGAGCTTCAAAACGCTCTTCTACAAGTCCACTTCCTCATTAAAGTACACTTTCGAGGAACTATCCACACTCCTTTGCAAGGTCGAAGCGTGCCTTAACTCCAGGCCGATTTCCCCTATTCCTGAGAGTCCCACCGATCTTTTAGCCTTGACTCCTGGCCACTTTCTGATCGGCGGTCCGCTCATGTCCGTCGCAGAGCGTGAAATCCAAGAAGACGCTGTATCCATCATCAACCGATGGCAGCGACTTAAGGGTCTGTATCAACAGTTTTGTTTCCGTTGGAAAGAGGAATACCTCAAAGAGTTGCACAAACGCTCCAAGTGGCAACTCCCAACGCGAAACCTCCAAGTCGGCGACATGGTGGTTGTCAAGGAAGACAACTTACCAGCCAACGAATGGCGTCTGGCCGCATCCACGTCAACTATCCTGGCGCTGATGACATTGTCCGCGTAGTGGACATCCTCACCACCCGTGGCGTCATAAAAAGGCCAGTGGCAAAATTAGTCCTACACTAATCCATATATCCACATTCTCCTTTCAGTTTAGTGAGTTGGCACCACGCAAGGCACAAACACCAGCAAAGCCCAAAGGAGTGAACTCCTTCAGATGCCGCGACTGCAGAGGAGTCCACGCCTTAAAGAAGTGCCAACGGTTCCTGCGGCTGGCTGCGGAAAAGCGTCTTCGGGCAGTGTTGATCAACAAATACTGCCCGAACTGTCTTGCCCATGAACACTCCAAGGGTTCTTGTCGCAGCGGCGGCACCTGACCGCCATAGTCAACCTGGACATCGCCGGCAAAATCTTCGAGGTGCGCGTGCTGTTGGACGCGTGCAGTCCATATAGCCACATGCCCACCTCACTGGCAAAGGCCTTTGGCCTCTCCGCCGAAAATGGGTTTTGCCGCGCCTTGTTCAGGTCAAGGGCGTCGCCAGAGTTCTCCGTTACAGTGAATCTGAAGATGGAAGATGTGCAGATCAGGACTCCGGCACAGAAGGTCAGCAAGGAGCTGCTAACCGGGCATCACGTTGGCGGACACTCGGTGCCATGTGCTTTTTTTTCTTAATGCTAAGTAGTGTAATAATAACATGTAATAACATAAGTTTAGTATTCAATAAAACTGTGAAGTGAACGGATCACGCGCCCCGAATTGTCTCTTTCTTTTTCGAATTGTTGTTTTTTCTCGCGTCGGTTCACAACTCGTCAGTGATCTCCACAGTGATCCCCTCCAAGAATAAGAATTCTTCTGTTGCCGCCGCCACAAACACGCGTTAAGTGCCAAGAGATGTCAAGCTGCCAAAGGGAAGTGTCTATGGAATCCACAAACAGCTACGAGGTAATCTGCACCATAAATTGAGGTCTTTGTGTCAACCCGCAATTGTGCGAGAGTATTAAATTATTGGCCAAACACAAATTATTGTGTAGTGTGATTGTGCACCTTAATACATATATGTACATCCATACATATATAAAAGTACATAAAGTTTTCAAGTCTCAATTATTGGTGTCAGTGAAACAAACAACTAACATAAATAACATACATACATACATACGAATGTGCATACTTGCATGTATAAATGCGCATACATATATATGTATATGTACATACAAACTAACTAAAGCCTTTGAAATAAACAAATAAAATAAAGCAACTAAATTCGTTGCATATTGGTACTATATTTGTGGAATTTGCTGGTTACATTTGTGGTATTAAAATTGTTGTACAACAATTTATAGTTGTTCCTGCAATTGTTGTACATAAAGGTCAAAGTCGCTTTCTCGGTTTGCCTGTTCCGTTATTTGCATGTTCCACTTTGGCGTTTGCAGCTGTGGGATTACAGCTGTTCTTTCTGTCGCTTAGCAAAGAAGTCGACTGATCTTGGTGCATTGAGTGTTCCGTTATTTCGTGAAGCCGTTGGTCCGTCAATTGTTTGCCGCCAAGCTGATTATTTACATCTTACGTAGCTTATACCCCGTACACATAGGTAAAAGGGGTATATAGGTCGAACGGTAACGTTGTACATTAAACATTAATTTTTCTTGTTGATTGCTGAATAGCATTTATTCACATAAAAGTTAATAAGCTTGTGAAGTTAAGTTACTAATCATGGGCATTGAAGAAGATTCCAAACCAGCAAGCAGCTCTAAGCGCATGGCAACAATGGTTCAAACATTAGATCGCTTGAAATTTGATATTGAGCGCATGAAAACTTCGTTTGAGCAAAAAACAATATCTTTCGAAAGAACACAGCTCGAGTGTCGTCTCGATATCTTAGAAGGATATATTGAAAGGGCAATGGGCCTACAAACTCAATTAGAGAGTTATGATTCCAGTATCAACACAAGAGGGCCGCTTGAGGATTTGTGTGTTGCCACAAAAGCCTTGTTTTTAAATGCTGTTAAGCAAAACAGGCCTGAAGTGTGCATTGTCACTGCCAGTACAAGTCATCATGCTCAATTGCCAAAAATGTCTCTTCCAAAATTTAGTTGCAAGCATTCGGCTTATAGAAACTTTAGGTGCCTTTTTAATACATTGGTTGATGCCGATCAATCATTATCACAGGTAGAAAAATTTAATTACTTGCTATCATATCTATCAGATGAAGCGTTAGGAGTGGTGAAACCATTTCAATTGTCAGAAAGTAATTATCAAAAGGCTTTGGAGAGTCTTGATGCTGTTTATGATAATAAATGCCTCATTTTTTTTGATACGGTGTCTCAATTATTCGAATTGCCAAGCATGACGAAGGCATCGCCAGGAGGTCTGCGATCAATTATTGATACAGTTTCTGTCATTTATTCGTCGCTGTTGTCGCTGGCAACTGATAAGGACATTGCCAACGCTATGATTATCCATATGGTCATGTCTAAGGTGGACCAAACGACCAAGTCTAAATACGAAGAACAGCTTGATTACGACAAGCTGCCTTCCTGGTCTGATTGCGCCACTCATTTAAATAGGCGTTATCAATATTTAGCAGCAGAAGAGTCAACGAAGGCGAAAGGCAAGCCTAAAGATATTCCAAAGGGGCATAGTAAGGCTTCGTTTTCGTGCGCACAGGGCAATCAAGAATTGCAGAAATCTAGCAAGAAAGCATCATGCAATTGTTGTCAGAGCCTCGAACACAAGATCGATTCGTGTTCTTCCTTTAGCTCTATGTCTGTGACAGATCGTTTTGCATTCGTGAAGGCTAATAAACTATGCATAAATTGTTTAAATAGTGGCCATATGGTGTCAAATTGTAAAGCTGCAAAGTGTCGGGTGTGCACAAAGTCTCACCATACCCTACTTCATAGATATGAGCCAAGAGCTCAAAAATTACCCAGTGCCGCATACGACGGCAAGTGTTCAGATCAAGGACCGATTCGGCCAAGTTCATGTGGCCAGAGCCTTGTTGGATTCAGGGTCGCAAATTAATTTTATGTCTGAATCATAACAGTCAACTACATCAATAAAACACAAAGTATCTGCTTATGTCCAGTCTCGTTTAAATTCTTATGGCTTTTCAACCGATTTTTGGGTATTAAAGAATATATCTTCGTGTCAGCCTGGGCAAATGCTGCCTTCTGATAAATGGAAAATACCTGCAAACATAGAGTTGGCAGATCCAGAGTTTTATAAACCTGCAAAGATTGATTTGTTGCTAGGAGAGGAAGCATTCTTTGATTTGCTGTGCGTCGGGAAAATTAAATTAAGTGCAGAGCTTCCGTCAATCCAAAAAACCTTGTTCGGTTGGATTGTATCCGGCAAATATAGCGGTAAATTAAATCATCGAAAATTGAGCTGTAATATAGTAGCTCAAAAAATGGAATGTTCTCTCGAATCATTGGTGGAACGGTTTTGGGAGTTAGACAGAACACCAGATGAGTCGAAGGCTGTACATAGAACAGCTGAACAAAGAGAGTGTGAAAATATTTTTATTCGCACTGTTCAACGATTGCCTTCGGGCCGATTTCAAGTCAGGCTCCCATTTAAAAAGGACCCTAGTATACTTGGCACGTCATTTCAAACGGCCGAAAGGCGTTATCTTCAGCTTGAACGCAAGTTAAGTAAAGACCATGCACTATCAGATATGTATCATACATTTATGAAAGAGTACAGAGATCTGGGTCATATGTCTATTATAGAATCTACTCCTCTAAGACAGCATTACTACATCCCCCATCAATGCGTCTTGAGACCTGAAAGCACCTCAACCAAACTTCGAGTCGTGTTTGATGCTTCAAGCAAAACATCAACAGCTGTTTCATTAAATGAAACTCTAATGGTTGGGCCGACAATTCAGAGGGAGCTTTACTTAACATTGCTGAATTTTAGATTAAATAAATTCGCTGTAACAGCCGACATCACCAAAATGTATCGCCAAGTTGACATTGCTGATGAAGATCGCAATTTTCAGCTAATTCTTTGGAGAGAAAACTGCTCGCAGCCAGTGCAGACGTACAGACTTAATACGGTAACATATGGCACAGCATCTGCACCATTTTTGGCAATTAGATGCCTATTTGAGTTAGCAGAAAATTGCGTAGAGTCGCATCCAGTAGCAGCAGCTGTCATAAAAGATTGTTTTTATGTAGATGACATGCTTGCTGGCGCTGACACATATGAAGGTTTACAAGAAATTTGCCAACAAGTCAAAGAAGTTTTACTGTCAGGAGGTTTTCCATTGGCAAAATGGGCTTCTAATCATCCAAAGTTGTGCACTGATGAGGGCGAAAAAGTATTGAAGGTCGACGAGACAAGCTCAGTGAAGACTCTTGGCATACGGTGGGTACCGAGTGTGGATGAACTTAGATACAATCTCGAGGTTGATGAATTTAGATTAATGAAGCCGACGAAGCGCAACATTTTGTCAGTTGCTTCTCGACTTTTCGACCCCCTTGGATTGTTATGTCCACTTATCACAAAGGCAAAAATTCTGCTGCAAAAATTGTGGAAACAGAAACTAGATTGGGACGAGACGATTCCTGCTTATCTTCATACAGAGTGGATCCAGTTTATAGATACTCTGCGTGATCTCAGCAGAATAAAGCTGCCTCGATACGTCTGTAAGAGTCAATACAACCAAGTGCAAATTCATGGCTTTGCAGACGCTTCGAGTGACGCTTATGGATGTTGCATCTACGTATGTACACGGAATGAAGATGAAGTAGAGACAGTGTTGCTGACAGCAAAGTCTAGAGTCGCTCCGTTGGCAACTAAGACTATTCCTCGTCTGGAGTTGTGCGCTGCGCATTTGCTGTCCACTGTGTGGAAACAAATTGCCCCAATTCTGTCCAAATTTGAAATAGAAAGCGTGAACTTCTGGTCTGACTCTCAAGTAATTCTTTATTGGTTAGAAAGAGAGCCAGCGTCATTATCTACCTTTGTAGCTAATAGAGTTGCTGAAATTCAAGAGCGCTCTAATCATGTTATATGGCGACATGTACCGACTGAGTTTAATCCAGCAGATATTGCATCTAGAGGTGCTTGTGTAGATGAGCTTATTAAATCATTATGGTTTAAGGGTCCAAGCTTCTTAACTGACTCTGCCGAGAATTGGCCGCAACTCCATAAATTTGAGCTCTGCGCTGAAGTAAAAAGTTCAGAGAACAAAAAATGTGTTTCAGTTCACAAAGTAGTTCATGAACAGACAGTGGTAAATAGAATTTTAGAGCTAATTGAGCGACGATCTTCCTTCTCTAAAGTCATTCGAATAGTAGCGTATGTCATGCGATTTTGCTATAGAAATTATCGACCCAATTCTCATGTCGTATCGGCCATTGAAAGAAGACTTGCCTTTTGGAAAATAGTGCAAATAGTGCAAATAGTGCAAGAACATAGATTCAAAAGAGAAATATTGTTGCTTGAAAAGTAGCACGTTCTGCAGCCTAGTATTCAGTCGTTAAACCCTTTCATGCATGAATTTGACGAATCTGGAATACATTTTAAAGTCATTCGTGTGGGTGGTAGATTATTGCAGAGTAATATTCCTTACTATGCGAAATTTCCTTTGTTGTTGCCTCGAGACGAAACCTTCGTCAAGATATTTGTGCGCAATCTGCACATTAAAAATTATCACGCTGGCCTAAAAGTATTGATGGCACTTTTGAGGCAACAAATTTGGCTAAGAAACGCACGAGAAATGTGCACAGCAGTTGTTCGCAACTGCGTGCATTGTTTCAGATATAAGCCAAAGATATTAGGCCAAATCATGGGCAACTTGCCTGCAGATCGGTTGAGAGAAGGTCGCCCATTCAGAGTTTGCGGTGTTGATTTTTGCGGACCTTTTTATGTTAGCTACAGATTGCGCGGTAGACCCCCAGTAAAGGCGTATGTCGCTGTATTTGTTTGTTTCACGTCAAAGGCTGTTCACCTTGAACTCGTAGTTGACTTGTCCACTGACTCCTTCTTAAATGTATTTAAAAGGTTCGCGGGCAGACGAGGACTGCCGGAAAAGATCTATAGCGACAATGCGACCAACTTCGTAGGAGCGAGCAACGTGTTGAAAGATCTCCAAACGGCGTTCGAGAAACAGAAGGACGAGCTTCAGGACTACGCCGCGGTGAGGGGAGTGGAGTGGATCTTCATTCCACCCAGGGCACCACACTTCGGAGGGCTGTGGGAGGCGGCAGTCAAGGCCGCAAAGCATCGGCTGGTTAGAGGGGCCGGCAACGCCAACCTCACACACGACGAGCTCAACACACACATAATCGACGTCGAAGCGCTGCTGAACTCCAGGCCACTGGCGGCCGAGAGCAGCAATCCCAACGACGGCGAGCCACTAACGCCAGGCCATTTGCTGCTGGGTCAGGCTCTCACCACGCAGCCGCGCGAATACGCGCCAGGCATGCCTTGAAACATGGCAAGCAGTCCGTGTTTAAAGCGGTGGCGGCAGCTGTCGGAGCTCAAGCTGCGGTTTTGGCACAGCTGGTCGAGGGACTATCTGCTCAGCCTCCAGCAGCGCGCACAATGGACAACAGAGGCCAACAACCTGGAGGTGGGTCGCGTGGTGCTAATCCACGAAGACAACACACCGTCCCAGAAATGGCATCTAGGGCGCGTCACCAAAGTCATCGCGGGAGACGACCACAAGATCCAAGTGGCAGAGGTGCAAACCGCAACCGGCATCATTAAGAGAGCGGTACACAAGCTGGCTCCATTCCCATGGATCAAAGAACTGGAGTCCTTTAATGGTGGCGAAATGTTGGAGCGCTGCAGCATTTAATAATAAAATATAGAGATAACTAATATAGAAATTAAGATTACATTGAAATACATTGAAATTACATTGAAATACATGCATAAATACATAGAAGCATTAAGTTGAATAACATTACATGTAAAACAAAAATAACTCTTATATTATGTTAACGCTCGTCTTTGCTGCGGCTGTTAAATCTGCTGCAAAGAGGCTGAAGAGAGCAACTAGAGTATGTTAATTTTAGTATTGTACTGATCTCGAACGATTGAACGTCGAAAGAATACACGCCAATAATATTTTAATACCGGGTCAATTTAATTTTGTTTTCTATTTTATTAAATCGCATCTGAAAAACTATTCAGATTATTCACTAACCTATTATTATTGAATGGAAACATAGATGCAAGATCCAATTATTAAAATTGGCTATTAGGCTATCTACACTAGTTGTAACCTGCGATATCCTATCATCTGGATGGGTATTCGCACTTTCCATTCTATTGCGGGATGCGTTTCTCCTATTCTATGCTACCCTATTGGTGCAACTACTCCTATATAGACTCACTCTTTGCGACACATACATGGGCTTCAAAGGCCTCACGTTGAGCTCGAATTCGACCACCGCGCCGTGCACTTGTATTGCGTGCCTGCTCAACAATCCTGCGAATAGGATTGTTTCTAACCCGAGACCTTTCTAAAATTCTCGTCTCCTTATTTTGTCGCTGAATCGCCCTTCTAACAGCATCTCGTCCGCTTTCGTTGGACCTGAATTGTGGACATTGCCTGCAAGTTGTTCGGCATTTCTAGTGGAATGATCAGTTCGTCGAACCCGGCGACGAACTGCATTGTGCTCTCTTTCCTGAGATCAAAACTCAGCATCTTGCCTGCGCCTCGAACGACGCGAAGTGTTGGCAAGTTGTTCTTGTAATCTGATTGGCAAAGAAGCCCGAAGAGTACAGTGACTTCTGTGGACTCGATGCTGTTGACTATCTCTAACCTTTTCAGCTTCCCTAAATTCGAAATGTTTCCTACGTTCTCTATGTGCCTCTAGATTATTTACTCGTTCCTGGTCCGAAAAGTCTATATCTGACCTATTTAAACGATTTCTTTTTCACTGTGTTTGACTCCTATTGCAAGCTGACTTTCTCTTTAGTCTAGGCATCTTCTAATATATGTTTTAAAATAATATATATGTTAAAAATGAAATACTTATCAATTAATTTAATTTGAATATATATTTATCAAAAATTAATATATAGTTATATATATAATATAAAGTTAGTATATTTATTTATATATATAAATATATTCTGTTTACGTCGAAAACTCGCCGCCGGAAAGTAGGCAGCACTTCGGCGTTGACAGTGCGAGAGTCACCTAAGGGCTCTCGCGCTCTTTTATCCAGCTCATAATGTTAAGTATTAATATGTAATAACATGTAATAATATGTAATATCATAAAACCAGTTGAAAATATACAAGTGAAGTGAACGGATCACGCGCCCCGAATTGTTTCCTTATTTCCAATTGTTTTATCACGTCGGTTCAAATTTCGCCATAGTGTTCCCCATTATCATAAAAGAAGGAAGGAAGTCTTCTGTTGCCGCCGCCACACAGTGGTTCCCCCCATAGCACACTGGTTCCCATTGTATGGGCAAAGCGGCCAAAAATACTTCTAGATGAGGTAGACACTTAAAACTTAGCACACAATTTTCTTATTTTTGTAGCAAAATTATATGAAAAAATCAGCCGGATCGGACCACTATATCATATAGCTGTCATATGAACGATCAGTTTGAAATTAAGTGTTAGTATGGAAAACTTGTTTGTTGATGAAAATTTTTCATTCATTTAATAACAACAACCACAAAATAAGGTTATATACATTGATATACCATACTTATATTTTAATTATTCAAAATTCAAAAAAATATATAATACATTTATATGTACATTTGTACAAGGTGAAAAAATATATAATTTAAAAAGATTGCTCAAGTAAATCAATGGCTGATTTTAAAAGCTTTGACTTGGGTTTGCATGGAAGTTTACTTTGACCAGTGATGAATGGATCAGAGCTCAATAGAAGTCTGTTCAAAAGGTCCGTATTTGTCAGTACTCTTGATATTTTTCGCGTATGTCTCATTCTAAACAATTTTATGTCCTTATTTTTTGCCTCAGCAGCTTCTTCGGAAAGTTCTCCAATGGACACTAAGCAATTTTGTATTATTTCTGGTGCATGTAATAAAACTTTGTGCACTGAGGGGGGGAGGTAGTACCAAGGATATTTCTCAATCAGAAGTTTTGCGGTGTCTAGAGCATAGTCACTGAATTTTCACGGATTTATGTTGTAGCCCGATGACATGGCTTGCAAAATCGATGAGCATCTTATAATCAAGTTTTTGTCAAGGCCTGTGATATTGGCAGACATATCAGGATTGCTAAAAAATTTCCTGGCAGTATTTCCATCATTAGACGTCCCGCTTCCGCCTGCCTTCGGTTTGTCTACGATTAAGCCCATTTTTATTCTGAACTCAGCCTGAATATTTTCTTTCCGGATTAATAGGTTTTCCTTAGCTTTTTGAGACCATATTTGCCAAACTTTTTCATCCAGTCTATATGATACGTGGAGAAAATACTCAAAAAATCGTATGTACGAATGCAATGGCGACAGTCCAAATTCATACCGTTCCTCATGAACTTCTCTTTGTAAGCATACATCTAAGTTATTCATTTGCGTTGGAGTTGCTTCGCATATATAACATTTCGCTGATGATGTATCGCTTAAAGCATTACATATGTATTTCGCGGTCAACCATAGTGAGTTGTAAAGAATGTTGAATTTAAATTTTTTGATCTCCTATGAGAAATATTGTGGGTCTAGAACGAAAGCAACACTACAACAACAACAATACAACAACACACCAACACAAAATAAAAAGCAACAACATGCAGCACGTGCTTTTTAAAAACTAAGGTTAGGTTACTTTTTTGAACATATATTGCAACTGGGCACCTGTCGGCACTTGAATTAAACGTTTTCTTAATTTTAAAATGTTAATAAACAATGCACAAAAAGAATTATGTCCATTTATAAGGTTTTTTATTAACTTTACGGACAGCTTCACTTGCAAGTTGCTCACGCTGCAATAATCGATTGATATCATGCTGTCTCTTTCGATGCTATTCTTGAAGCGGACAGTTAGAGCAAAACAAAAACATGAATAAATTTGAATAGCTAGACCAATTATGAGAAAGTAATGATACATTTAAAGTCAAAATTTGGACTTTGATTTTTTTATTTTTGGCCTATGGGGGGAACCACTGTGCATTCATATAATAAATAATGGTATTTAGTTTATTTTTAAAACAAAAATTATATGTACAACGTTATGTGTTTTGCGTAAATTAGTGTTGTGTTTTGTATACAGTTGCAGATGTTCTTTGTTTATGTTTGCTATCTTTCGTTGGAGTTTTCGTAATGTCCATTTCCACTTAACTTAATAATTCTTTTTGTGCATTGTTTATTAACATTTTAAAATTAAGAAAACGTTTAATTCAAGTGCCGACAGGTGCCCAGTTGCAATATATGTTCAAAAAAGTAACCTAACCTCAGTTTTTAAAAAGCACGTGCTGCCTGTTGTTGCTTTTTATTTTGTGTTGGTGTGTTGTTGTATTGTTGTTGTTGTAGTGTTGCTTTCGTTCTTGACCCACAATATTTCTCATAGGAGATCAAAAAATTTAAATTCAACATTCTTTACAACTCACTATGGTTGACCGCAAAATACATATGTAATGCTTTAAGCGATACATCATCAGCGAAATGTTATATATGCGAAGCAACTCCAACGCGAATGAATAACTTAGATGTATGCTTACAAAGAGAAGTTCATGAGGAACGGTATGAATTTGGACTGTCGCCATTGCATTCGTACATACGATTTTTTGAGTATTTTCTCCACGTATCATATAGACTGGAAGAAAAGTTTGGCAAATACGGTCTCAAAAAGCTAAGGAAAACCTATTAATCCGGAAAGAAAATATTCAGGCTGAGTTCAGAATAAAAATGGGCTTAATCGTAGACAAACCAAAGGCAGGCGGAAGCGGGACGTCTAATGATGGAAATACTGCCAGGAAATTTTTTAGCAATCCTGATATGTCTGCCAATATCACAGGCCTTGACAAAAACTTGATTATAAGATGCTCATCGATTTTGCAAGCCATGTCATCGGGCTATAACATAAATCCGTGAAAATTCAGTGACTATGCTCTAGACACCGCAAAACTTCTGATTGAGAAATATCCTTGGTACTACCTCCCCCCCTCAGTGCACAAAGTTTTATTACATGCACCAGAAATAATACAAAATTGCTTAGTGTCCATTGGAGAACTTTCCGAAGAAGCTGCTGAGGCAAAAAATAAGGACATAAAATTGTTTAGAATGAGACATACGCGAAAAATATCAAGAGTACTGACAAATACGGACCTTTTGAACAGACTTCTATTGAGCTCTGATCCATTTATCACTGGTCAAAGTAAACTTCCATGCAAACCCAAGTCAAAGCTTTTAAAATCAGCCATTGATTTACTTGAGCAATCTTTTTAAATTATATATTTTTTCACCTTGTACATATGCACATATAAATGTATTATATATTTTTTTGAATTTTGAATAATTAAAATATAAGTATATCAATGTATATAACCTAAAAAATTATTTTGTGGTTGTTTTTATTAAATGAATAAAAAATTTTCATCAACAAAAAAGTTTTTCATACTAACACTTAATTTCAAACTGATCGTTCATATGACAGCTATATGATATAGTGGTCCGATCCGGCTGATTTTTTCATATAATTTTGCTACAAAAATAAGAAAATTGTGTTCTAAGTTTCAAGTGTCTACCTCATCTAGAAGTATTTTTGGCAGCTTTCCCCATACAATGGGAACCAGTGTGCGCCACAAACATTGGTCCTTCTAGCCGGAGCATATCTACATTTGGACTTACGTCGCTAGAAATTTTTACTTACTTTATACGGCAGAGGGCTATGTGTAATTCCTACTCTGTGAAAAAAGAAGAAATTTCTTCTTTTTTTTCCTCATATTCTCGCAATTTGCGCTAGCGGCATCTTTATACGTACATATGTTACTGCATTTGTAAGTACAATATATATGTACGTACCTATAGACGACTGCCATATTCGAATGTTTTAAATACATACAATTACACACAGTTTCCTCCACATGAATTATATTTATTAACCTCTGCCATGGCTGGCACAAATCCTCTGACTGAACCCTCCACGAGGGTGCCGGCTGGGCAATGGGCTGTGTATTGACTCAAACTTAGAGTCAGACACTGACCTGTTGCTTGGGGCTTGGGCCAATACACGGCCCAGCTGAGGCAAGGAATAAAGGAAACAACCGGGGCTGGGATGTCAGCCCAAACGTCGGTGGAAGGCGTGACTGCTACCACCGTCGGGCACGGGGGGGTGAAAACCCCTCTACGTGTCGCCAGCGGTCACAACTCTGTACTGGTGGGAGCAGGCCAGGACAGTTGTACAACTATTGCCACAACAATAACTACTAAAAATGCCAGATGCGGCGCGGTACCAGAGTCCACGCAGACTCGGACAGCGACCCTCAAGGCAACGACATAAGTGCTGAGGTGAAAGAAAGCCTCCTGCGCTCCCCAGTCAAGGGTTCCAACTCCCCCAGTAGGGAAGGGCCCAAGAAGACAAAGGAGGGCTTGAGAGCTATGAAGGCAATGAAGGCCACTTCAAGCCAATATGCCAACAAGGTCGAAGAGTTGCTGCTGACTAAAAGGCAGCGGTCTGAAGACCAAGATAAGGCGGATGTGCCCGTGAGCAAGCGGCCGCGCCAAAAACCTGAAAGAACCCCCAAAAAACCACAGCCGAAAAGGGAGATGATGAGCGCTGTGGCGCGTCGGCACTTAGTCGTCGCGCTCATCGACCGCAGCAACCCCCACGGCAAAATAACTGCGGAAAAGTGGAAGATGGTAGAACTGAGGCTGTTGGACGCCCTGTTCAAACGAATGGAGGAGCCAGGGTTTCAGCCTACCACCTTAGATGGAGCAGGGTGGCTTAATGAAGATCCTAAGCTGCAAGGATGACCTCACCGAGACTGTGGCCAAGATGGACGCCCCTTGGGAAGGTGCTAAGCTGGAGGTAGTCGATAGAACATGTATTCCATCGGAACCAAAAACAAAGATACTCTTTCCAAGGGTCGTACCTTAGGAACAGGCACTCAGATTACTATAATGGCAGAATCCTGACGTGCCCACCGCGGACTGGACGGTACTATACGTTGGCAAGCCGGAAGGCAACGGCCAACAAATGGTCCTCCAGATAAACAAGGAGGCCGAGGACATTCTGTACCCGAGGTTCGGACAGATGGCGTGGGGAGTAGGTAATGTACACCTACGACTCAAAAAACGACACCCGAATGACCCCAACGCCAACACGCTAGAGGCCGGCGAGGTAGAAAAAGACCTTGAGGCCTTGACCGAAGCGGCAAGCAGCCTCGATATAGAAGACGATATGGAGGAGGATGGTGACCTGACGATTATAGCCAACCCATTCAAGCAGAAGGAATCCAAGAATAGCCATGAAGCTACGGATCCTTCAGGTTAGTCTCCCTAGGAGCAAGTTGGCGTCGGCGGAACTCCTCTTAACCCTGGAGGAGAAGTCCGTCGACGTGGCCCTAGTCCAAGAGCCCTGGATCGCATCGGGCAATAAGATCGCTGGACTAGGGTCTAACAACTACTCTATCTTCTACCCAACCACCGTAAGTAAAGCTAGAACTGCAATTCTGGTAAGAAAAAGCATTTATGCTTATCTTATGTGCAATTACAGCACAGACGATATCACGGTGATAGCGCTAGAGGGATGCAGGGACGAACCACTCCTGATGGCGTCCTGCTATCTAGCGCATGACAGGGAATCGCCGACGGAGGAGACGGAACGACTGATCCAGGAGGTGAGATAGAAGAGGCAACCCCTGGTGATAGGCGCAGACGCCAACGCACATCACACCCTATGGGGATGCAGAGATGTAAACAACAGAGGTGAGTCACTTTTAGACTTCATTTTAAAATTTAATCTTAAGATCGCGAACAGGGGTGAGGAACCCACCTATGTAGGTCCCACCTCATCTAGCGTCATAGATCTAACACTCGCGTCTGGAGAAAATACCGAAGTCACGGAGTGGAGGGTTCTCTGCAAACCTTCCTTCTCTGACCATAGGTATATCCAGTTCGAAGTTCAAGGCGAGTGTACAGTGACAAAAAGTCTCTACCAGAATCCCAGGAACACCAACTGTGATAAGTTTAAGATCAAAGTGACAAGGACACTCCCATCACCAACACCAATCCTATCAACAGTGGACATTGAGAAGTCCGCGAAGACTCTCTGCCATCATCTAACATCAGCATTCAACCCAACGTGCAGTACCTCAATCACAAGAAGGAAACACAGGCCTCCCTGGTGGAACCCGCAATTAAAGGCACAGCGCACCGACCTACAAGAAATCAAACTAGCTAAGCAAGCTGACGAAGATATTGTATGGAACGAGTACAAGACGAGGCTCCGTGACTTTAAGAAAAAGGTCCAGGCAGCCAAAAGAAACTCATGGAGATCCTTCTGCCGTGGCATAGAGAAGGTCACGGAAACCGCCAGGCTTAGGAAGCTTCTGTCGAGCCAACCAGCAATTCAGAGACAACTAAGAACCAGCGATGGCCAATGGACGAGTAGCAGCAAGGAAGCGACTAATGCCCTTCTAAGCGAGCACTTCCCCGGATGCACAGATGTACTCGATCCACAACAATCAACACATACGAACTCAGCGTCTGACGTACCTGAGAACATAATCATTCCACACAAAATCCATTGGGCCATAGACTCCTTTGAGAGCTACAAATCCCCGGGGCTTCATGGTATAATACCAGCCATGCTGCAGAAGACCAAAGAAAAGGTCACTCCATGGCTGGAATCGATATTCATAGCATGCCTGAGGCTGGAACAAGAAGAAGTTCCTTGGTCATAGAATCTGATCTAGTGCAGATCTCCAAGCCAGGAATATCTTTGAGTAGGCTAGCATGCCCAGATTCGGTAGCTAGAAGCCCAGATTGGAGCTTGATTCTAAGAAGGCTCATAACAGCAACTTCTTTTATACGGATATGCAGCGGAGTCAGATTCAAAATCGATTCCATTGCTGCAGTGGGACAGGTGCGGAGTGCACCCGTCAAGGAAAGGCAAAGCAGCCTATGCAATTTCGTGCATTTATTGATGGCAGTGACATGCGTAATCTTGGGCCACCACACAATAGCAGCGTAGGTTACGATCGGTCTTACCATCATCTCAAAAAGAAACCTAATGGTGCAGGATTTGAGACCCCATATTCTACCGAAAAGCCTTATACATGCCCACATGGCATGAGTGGCCTTTGATAAAGTGTTATGCAGGTGGGAGTTCCAGTTTAGTCGCTTATCAAGGGTTACCCCTAGATATTTGACTTCGTTGGAAAGTTCCACAGGAGAGCCGCCAATATGTAATTGACCAATGTCAATAGAGTAACGCTTAGTGAAGGGAGCAATGATTGCCTTTTGAGGATTGATGCTAAGACCTACATCATCGCACCATCTACTGACCGTGTTCAGAGCTGATTGCATCAGCTCTGTCACGGTGTTGGCATAGTTCCCGTTCACTACAAGAGCCAGGTCGTCGGCATAGCCAATCGCTTCCACGCCCTGTTCTGCGATTATGATTAGTAGTTCGTCAACTACTAGGGACCAGAGCAAAGGGGATAGAACCCCTCCCTGGGGACACCCTTTTACCGCTCTAATATGGGCGGTCGTCGTGTCCAGGGTAGAGGAGATAGTCCGGTGTTTGAGCATTGCGTCAATCCACCAGATTATGGGACGGGCAATGTTCCTGCGCTCAAGCGCAGTAGAGATAGACCCGTAGCCGGTGTTATCGAAAGCACCCTCTATATCAAGAAAAGAGCACAGAGCAATGTTCTTTGATACAAAGGCCTTTTCGATCTTACTCACTAATTTGTGGAGAGCGACCTCTGTCGATCTACCGGCTATATACGCGAACTGCGTGGGGTGCAGAGGGTTGTTTTCCTGCAGAGAGCACCGAATGTGCAAGTCTAGGAGCCTTTCCGCAGTCTTAAGCAGAAAGGAGGTAAGGCTGATCGGCCGGTAGGACTTAGGCTGGTCAAGAGGACGATTCCCCTGTTTGGGGATGAATACCACATTGACTCTCCTCCAAGAGTTGGGTATGTGTCCCCACGTGAGACTGGCTCTAAGAAGGCCGACCAGTGGATCGAGGATATGATCCAGACTGTTTTGGAGAAGGGCTGGAAAGATTTGATCACCCCCTGGGGCTTTGAAGGGAGCGAAGGAATCTACAGCCCATTTGACCTTTTCAGGATCGAAGATGGTACCAGATAAACTGGTTCCACGTGAGTCAGGTGACCAGGTGGCGTCAACGTGACTGGAGAGATCTGGGTTGCCCACGGAACCTGGGAAGTGAACTTGTAGTGAAAGTTCAAGTGCTTCCCTACGATCTTGAGTGAAAGAGCCATCTGCTCTTTTTAGAAGCCCTATACCATTAGACGATCCTTTCGCTAATACCTTGTGGAGTCTCGCTGCCTCTGGCAGAGATTCTATGCTACCACAGTAGCTGCGCCACGTATCGCGTTTGGAGCGTCTAATGTTCTTATTGTAGTTTGTGAGAGCGTCCCTATAGACGTCCCAACTTATACGGTTAGATCTGGCCTTGTTGAAAAGGCTTCTAACCTTCCTTCTTTGAGCAGTCAGCTCTTCGTTCCACCAAGGAACTTTACGGTTGACCGTCAGTGTCTTCCGAACTGAGCTGGCTTCGAAGGACGTAATAAGCACATCTTGGAGCAGGTTGGCAGCAAGTTCTATCTCACTGACAGAGTTAGGATTGCTGATCAACATGTCTGCTTTCAAAGCCACAGAGGCTTTGAAGAGTTCCCAATTTGTCTTTTTAGGACGAAAAGAGTTCTGGCGGATCTCGACTTGGCCAGGAAGGTCGAACCTGATGTGCTGATGGTCCGACAAGGTGGCTTCGTCTGTGACCCGCCAGTTTATAGGCGAACTCGCAATTGAGTTGCTTATCAGGGTGAGATCTAATACCTCTTCACTAATAGAGTTAATAAACGTCGGTTTACACCCGACGTTCGCTATGTCTAAATGACAACACATTAGATAATCAAGGAGAGACTCACCACGTTTGTTGACGTCGCTGCTCCCCCAGATTGTGTGATGGGCGTTGGCATCACAGCCAATCACGAGCGGCTTGTTGTGGAGGCGGCAGAATCCCACAAGCCGCTGTTCTGCTTTAACATAAATATAGATAAATACTATATGAACTTATCCTCCAAATTGCAATCCGATCGGACAACAAGCACTGAAGTTATTAGATAAACCATTTCGACCCTTCGACCAGCAAAGAAGTTGTCGATGACGTCAGAACTAAATTACTTGCGTAGAAAAGAAAAGGACAAACGATGTGAGCGCGAAGCGCGATCGGTTTCTCGACTCTTCTTTTCCATGCACATGGCAATTACCGAAAATACATGTGCATATATGCTAATACTCAACCAATAGGTGGCGTGGTAAATAAATATGAATGTATGCAAGTATTTACATGCTTGTACATATTCATAATATTCATAATATGCTTACGTGCACATATGATTATTATTTAATAATTCATATTTTAGGGTCAATAAAAAATACAAAAACCATAAAATGCAATTAAATAAATATTAATTTTGATTACTCGATATATTGCAAGTTATCGATATTGGCCAATTCAAAATTTATAAAGAAATACCGATAAATACTGCTCACACCGCTTTTTGCAGTCTTTCGCTAGGAAAATTGCGGCGATAAATTATTGACAACGTATCGAAATTGATGAAAGGTGGCAGCGCACTGCAGTGTTATGATTAATTTGTAGCTTGCGATTAGTATTATACAATTAGATACTTTTTATAGCAACATACGTCCAAGGGTATCCCACTGTCGCGTGGCGCTCGACTGTTGCTCTCGTTTCTGTCTAAGAAAGGTACATGCAGAATTGATTCAAATTGTATTTTAATATGTGCAAATACATACATGTCGCAGCATGGTAACAGAATAATGTTGAGTTTGAATTTAACTGAAAAGTAGTACATGGTATGTTGGAGGAATGAATTCTGTTATATAACAAGAGCAATGAATGGCAATTCGAATGAGCATGGCGCCTGCAGATGTTCTAGTATGTGAGAGTGTACATGCAAAAAGAATGAATATGATGAAATACTTTGCTGAATGAACGTGATGAAATACTTGGTAGAGGAACGAAGAGAAAAGGAACGACGCCACGCGGTGGAACGGTCAGTTGAGTAGAGTCCGGTAAAAAGATGAGAGTGACGACTTAACATCTTGCAGGCGACTTGCTGTGCTCTTAGACTTGTAAAAATATTATGAAAATAATGGAAGGAGATCAGCCAAGATCTCCTTCTCCGACATCAGAAGTGGGATCGGCCTCGCCACAAGACTTTACGAGTGATCAGTGGCGTGCTTTATTTGAGGCGCAAAACAAGAATTTTCTGGACTTAATGAACTGTATGCAGACTTTCAAGATGGCAGCGGTAATAAAGTAACGCTGCCAAGATTTAATCCTGACATGGCAAATGCAGCTTCGTGGTGTAAAACCGTTGACATAATTATGGCAGAAAGTGTGTTGGAAGGTAGCGCTCTGGTCATGACGCTAAGCAATTCATTGGAAGGAGGAGCCTTTCAGTGGTTGTCTCAAATTTGCTACAGCGGAATGAAGTGGCCGGAATTCCGAGACTTGTTCGTTCAACGTTATGAAGGCGTAGAGACTCCGGCAGGAATTGTACTCAATATGTTCAGCGGCGGGCCCAGACCAAGCGAGTGCTTAACGGTGTATGCTAGCAGGCAAGTTACGGCGTTGCTATCGAAGTGGAAGCAAATGAGCAATGACGAAATTGCGGTGTCCGTTGTGCTGGCACATACTGCGCAGTTGGACAACAGGCTGCAACGTTTGTTGTTTACAACAAATATCAGTACACGCAGTGAAATGGAACAACAATTACGTGCCTATGCATATGGCAAAAGAAGCGATGGGAAAACATCAGATTATATCTCTGGGCCAGAACGAAAGAAGAGATGTCCATCAGACGTGAAGTGTCACTTTTGTGGGAAATCTGGACACAGGATCGTGGAATGCCGCAGCAGGATTTCAGCAGAATCAAGTGCATCGAAGAATAATTCTACTCGCAGCAACTCCACATCGAAGAGAGACTTGTCCACCGTGACCTGCTACAAGTGTGACCAGCTGGGCTATATTGCAACAACTTGCACTACGGATACTTCGTCTACAAGCAAGGGAAACACGTATGAGAAGCGAGTGAATCTATGTTCGGTCGTTGAACCAAGTGGAGTTCTGTATCAACTGGGTGAATATATTCCATACTTTTTTGATTCAGGAGCGGAGTGCTCGTTATTGAAAGAAAAATTAGTTGATAAGTTTAAAGGAAAAAGACTCAACAATACTGTATTGATAAGCGGCATTGGTTATGGCTCAGTGACATGCACAATGCAAATTCTGTCCACTGTAAAAATTTGTGAATTTTCCATTG
The DNA here is from genome assembly GCA_018904035.1 of Zaprionus ornatus. Taxonomy (NCBI): domain Eukaryota; kingdom Metazoa; phylum Arthropoda; class Insecta; order Diptera; family Drosophilidae; genus Zaprionus; species Zaprionus ornatus. The sequence goes on along the minus strand of JAEIFZ010000242.1, from coordinate 668,119 downwards.
AAATCCTTTTCCATGTTGTCATGGATAAATATCTAAAGTATGATGTGCTGATAGGCCGTGAAATTCTAGGTCAGGGTTTTGGAGTGTCAAATGATGCCAACAAGTTTGCTCTTTATAAAACAAATACTGTCAATACACTGTCCAGCATTGTTGAGTTGGATTTCATGGATACCATAAATAATGACGTAGATCTGAGTCAGTCCGATAAAGCCGAACTTGCAGAATTGCTGAAGTCATATGCTCCAACATTTAGGTATAAAGGGTATACCAATTAGGAGAGTTACTACGGGTGAACTAGAAATCCGTTTGACTGATATAAATAAAACGGTTGTGAGACGTCCGTATAGACAGAGTGCTGAGGAAAAGTTGCTGGTGAGAAGCAAAATACAGGAACTACTAGCATCCAATATCATACGTCCGAGTTGTTCACCATTCGCTAGCCCAATGTTGTTGGTAAAGAAACAGGATGGTAGTGATCGATTGTGTATTGACTATCGAGAGTTAAATGCGAATACAGATCAGATTGACAGGTTGCGTGGCAGCTTGTATTTCTCTAGTTTGGACATGGCAAGCGGATTTTATCAAATCCCAATAAAATCTAATTCTATTGAACGAACAGCATTCGTCACTAAAGAAGGCCAATATGAATTCCTAGCTATGCCCTTTGGTCTCAAGAACGCCTCATCTGTGTTTCAAAGAACAATCATTCAAGCCTTAGGGGATGTAGCACTCTCATATGCAGTTGTTTACATAGATGACGTTCTGATTGTAGCTAGCACAAAAGAGGAGGCGTTCATCAGACTTAAAGAGGTGTTGCAGAGGTTATCCAAGGCAGGGTTTTCCTTTAACATAAACAAGTGTACCTTCTTAAAATCGAAATTTGAATATTTAGGGTATCAAATTGAAAATGGTGAAATAAGGCCAAATCTGAAAAAGATACAAGAATTGGCTGCATTACCGCCACCACAGACAGTTACACAACTGAGACAGTTCATTGGCTTGTCATCCTATTTTCGACAGATTATTCCCAAATTTTCCGAAAAAATGAAGCCCTTGTATTTACTAACGTCAAAGAATAATACGTTTAAATGGTGTGACAAGCACGAGCACGTGCGCCAAGAAGTTATATCCACATTGGTGAGCGATTCTGTATTGATTATTTATGACCCTCAGTACCCAATTGAACTCCATACAGATGCTAATGCAGATGGGTATGACGCCATATTGATGCATAAAGTAGACGGTAAACCACGAGTTATAGAGTACTATAGCAAATGCACTACAGGGGCAGAATCGCGATACCACTCTTACGAACTTGAAACGCTGGCTGTGTTTAATGCAGTGAAGCATTTTCGCCATTATTTACATGGCCAATCATTTGTGGTATATACTGATTGTAACGCCTTGAAAGCCAGTCGTCATAAAATAGATTTGACGCCAAGGGTCCATCGTTGGTGGGCGTATCTACAATCCTTTGATTTTGAGGTAGAGTACAGAAAGGGAAATAGCATGGCGCCTGTAGACTTCCTCTCGCGTAACCCCATAGTGATCGGAAAATCCCCTATTGCAACGAAAGTAACAGAAATGCGCATAGAGCTGGCGGACATCACAGACAATTGGTTAATTGCGGAACAGCATCGAGATGTTGAAATTTCTGATTTGGTGGCAAAATTGCAGAGTGATGAATTCCAGCATGAATTGGCAAAGACGTATGAATTGCGTTCGGGGATACTATATAGGAAGATACAGAGAAATGGTCGAACTAGGTGTCTAACAGTAATTCCGAGGGCATTCAGATGGTCCGTCATTAATCATGTCCATGAGGCCATCATGCATTTGGGGTGGGAAAAAACTTTAGATAAAGTGTATACGCATTATTGGTTCCAGCATATGTCTAAATACGTACGAAAATTTGTCGAAAATTGTATCACATGCAAACTGTGAAAATCAACATCGGGTAAATCTCAAAAAGAATTGCATTCCATACCGAAGGTGAGCATTCCATGGCACACAGTGCACGTCGACATTAGTGGAAAGTTAAGTGGGAAGAATGACATTAAAGAATACGTGATAGTGCAAATAGATGCCTTCACTAAATATGTTCATGCACCATGCACTAAACCTGGACACAAACAGTTGAATTGATGCATTTAAGTCCACTTTATGTCTTTTTGGGGTGCCAACTCGCATAATTGCAGACCAGGGCCGTAGCTTTACTAGCAATGATTTTAAGCAATTCTGCTCATCGCAAAAAATAGATCTGCATATAATAGCAACTGGAGCTAGCCGCGCTAATGGCCAAGTGGAGCGCGTCATGAGTACCATGAAGGCAATGCTGACAGCGGTAGAGACCAGTAAGCGATCTTGGCAAGAAGCTTTAAAGGAAATCTAGTTAGCCATGAATGGCACGGCTCATCGAGTAACAAAAGTTAGTCCATTAGAATTATTAATAGGGAAAGAGAAGATGCAGTTGACAGAGATAGTATTAGAAAAACAGCCCTACATAATATAAAGAAAAATGCTAAATATGACAAACTAAGATATGATAAAAGTAAAGCTAAGATTGTTGCCTATAAGGTGGGCGACCATGTCCTGCTCAAGAATGAAGAACGGCACCAAACAAAGCTCGACCCAAAGTTTAAAGGTCCTTTTGTGATAGTAGAGAAGCTTGATGGTAACCGATATACGTTGAAATCTTTGACAAGCAAACGAACATTTAAGTATGCACATGAACAATTGCGCGCGATGCCTAAGGAGGTAGACGCAGAGACAATCGAGAGATCGCCGGGTGAGGCACTCGATGGTTCCATCAACACAAATTAAATCATTCACAAGGCTACAGTCGCACCATGTTTTTAGCTGGCCAGTGGCTGCATGGCGGGGGCTATGAGGGTCAAGAGTGACCATGACGCAGAGTGCGTGTTATCGTTGCAAAGGTGTGCAGCAAGAGCCTAAGAACGTGACGTGATAGACTCTCTAGTGAGCGAGAGTGTGTTATGGATAGTCAGTCGAAACGAAATGTGAAGTATCATGTGGCATAGCGGAGATGTAGTTGTTTGGCTTGAACAGAAGATGAGAGAAAAAAGAAGAGAAAACGTTAATTGCTAGAGAGAACATGAGCAGAGCATGGAGCCCTTATAAGTAAAACACAAGTAAAGCAAACAAAATCTTTTGTTGAAATGAACAAATATCTTACGTTGGAATGAAGAAATGTATTATGTTGAAATGAGGAAATATCTTATGTTGTAATCTATAAGTAAAGAGAAAAGAAAATCTTACGTTAAAGTCATGAAGTATTTTATATTTAATTGAAGAAACATCCTATGTCGAACTAATTTCAAATTATGTGTTAAAATAAAGAAGTATTTGAGCTTTAAAAAAAGAAATGTTTTATAGCACACGAGGACGTGTGATCGTCAGGAAGGCCGTGTCGCAGCCTGGTAACAGAATAATGTTGAGTTTGAATTTAACTGAAAAGTAGTACATGGTATGTTGGAGGAATGAATTCTGTTATATAACAAGAGCAATGAATGGCAATTCGAATGAGAATGGCGCCTGCAGATGTTCTAGTATGTGAGAGTGTACATGCAAAAAGAATGAATATGATGAAATACTTTGCTGAATGAACGTGATGAAATACTTTTTATTTATTTAGTTTATAGTCGAACTATGAACAGTCGACTTTTTTAAAAGTAAAGAAACAATTAAAATTAGATTTAAATTATTTAAGTTGAATTTTAAACTAGAGGTTATTTTAAATTAAAGGTAAAACCTTAAATGTAAAAAAAAAAGAAAAAATTAAAAATTGTGCAAATGTGCAAACTGGGATAAAGAAAAGCCGATCCAACATTTGTTGCAGAGGATTGGGGAAAACCCAGAAAAACCCAATCAGATCAGGAGAGTTAGTGTTAGTAACCAAATGTAAGAGTGTTAAAGCATGCAGTATGTTGAAAGTACTACTATGAATACAAAGAAGACAATTATGTGTTTGACTAAATTCTAGATAAGTGGGCGAGGAGTTGTAATTTTAAGCTAGATATCAAGTTGTTATTGTTAGCTACAATTAAGTATAGTTTATTATAGTCCGAACATAATACCCTGAATGGCTCATGCAGGGCATAGTTCGAGCTACAATTGGGAAGTTTTAGAGGAAGGTAATTACGGGTGATTCTACCAGGGACAGAAAAGTGTAGTCTACTAAGTAAGTCGCTACTATCTATGTCACCTTGGATAAGGTTGTTAATAAATATAACACCAAGCATGGTTCTACGATTAGCTAGAGAAGGCAGATTAAGTAACAAAAGTCTACTAGGATAGGAAGGAAGTCTTGAATTTACATCCCAGTTAAGGCCTCGCAAGGCAAACATTAAGAAGTTTTTTTTTACGGATTCAATGCGGTCTCTATGAACTGTGTACTGAGGGTTCCAGACACATGATCCGTACTCGAGAATTGGACGAACAAGCGAAGTGAAGAGAGTCTTAGTTAAGTAAGGATCGTCAAACTCCTTAGACCATCTCTTAATAAAGCCGAGTACACCCATAGCTTTATTAACCATTGATGATATATGTTCAGAAAACTTGAGTTTTCGGTCCAAACGGACACCTAGATCATCAACCAGGGAAATTCTTTCCAAGGTACAACCACAAAGAGAGTATGATACGTACTTTGGGCAGGCACGTGAGAATGTCATCAGCTTGCATTTTGAGCTGTTCAGATTAAGGAGATTTGCACGACACCAAGAAAAGAAACAATCTAGGTCAGATTGAAGGCGAGAATGACAGGAGTCGTCTCTAATTTGAAAACAGAGCTTGACATCATCCGCGTACATGAGAGTACGTGAGTTAAGTATGACCGTTGGGAGGTCATTGATGAAAAGTGTAAAAAGCAGGGGACCTAAGTGGCTTCCCTGAGGAACACCAGATGTGGCATGAACGGGATAGGAACGAGTATTTTTAAAGAGGACTCGTTGGGTTCTGTCACTCAAATAGCTCACAATCCAACTAAGAAGTTTTGGTGAGAAACCGAGAAGATTTAGTTTATGTGCAAGAAGGGAATGGTTGACTGAGTCAAATGCCTTACTGAAATCAGTATAAATGACATCAGTTTGAAGATTTTCCTGAAATCCTTTTACCACAAAGGATGTCAGCTCAAGCAGATTCGTCGTGGTAGAACGACGCTTTACAAATCCGTGTTGAAAAGGGGATATAACGGATCTACTAAAATGCTGCAAGTGAGGAGTAATAACATTCTCGAAGAATTTCGGTATAGCCGACAATTTAGAGATACCTCTATAATTGCTTGCATCAGACTTGCTGCCCTTTTTATGTAAAGGGATGATAAAGGATTCCTTCCATAAGAGGTAGAGGAACGAAGAGAAAAGGAACGACGCCACGCGGTGGAACGGTCAGTTGAGTAGAGTCCGGTAAAAAGAGGAGAGTGAGACTTAACATCTTACAGGCGACTTGCTGTGCTCTTAGACTTGTAAAAATAATATGAAAATAATGGAAGGAGATCAGCCAAGATCTCCTTCTCCGACATACATATGTACACTGACATTATATATTTGCACATATTACATACTTACGTTGCCCATTAAAATTCATTGCCAAGGTCCAAACCTCAACCGGCAATTGTATCTCCAATACAGCTCGCGCTTCGCGCTCTCATCGTTTGTCCTTTTGTTTCCTACGCAAGTAATTTAGTTCTGACGTCATGGACAACTTCTTTGCTGGTCGAAGGGTCGAAATGGTTTATCTAATAACTTCAGTGTTTGTCTGATCGGATTGCAATTTGGAGGATAAGTTCATATATTATTTATCTATATATATGCTAAAGCAGAGCGTTAAGAAATGAGTTCTTCAAATGTAAATAGCAATGTAAACCAAAATTGGCGGTTTGCGGGGGCGGTAGGCGTGTTATTCCAAATTGAAAATAAACTTGATCTGCGTATGGTATACAGGAATCTTCATGCTAAATTTGGTGTTCCTAGCTTTTGTAATAGCCGAGATCGGTGCGTTCATCCAGACAGACAGACAGACGGATAGACGGACAGACAGACGGACATGGCTCAATCGACTCGGCTAGTGATCCTGAGCAAGAATATATATACTTTATGGGGTCTCCGACGCCTCCTTCTGCCCGTTACATACATTTGCAAAAAGTTAGTATACCCTTTTTTGACCATTTTCAATGGTCCAAGGGTATAAAAAGGGGTAAAATTTATTTATTGATAGTCAAATTCACATACAGTTCTCCTTACATACATACGTACATACATATCTACCGGCACCAATATTTCGGCTACACCGGTACAAGACACACATATAACCTACTCGTAAATTTCGTTTTTATTATCCACTAGAAATTTTCGTTATAAATATAAATATAGTTATATTATTATACAAATATATAAATTATTATACATTTGTTTACCCTTTGCCGGCTTTAGTGATCGCAGTTCGATCACAATCGACCGACCACCACTTTTATCCATTCAGTCAGTGTTATTGTTTCCAGTAGAGCTGGAAAGAACATCGGCGATGTATCGATACATCGATGTTTTCAAAACATCGGAGACATCGAGATTTTTAAACATCGATGTTCGATGTTTAGGCTTTACCATCGTAAAGAAAAACTGCCAGCCGTCTAACTACACCCGTCACTACTTTGCAGTGATTTGGTAAGCTAAACACGTTTTTCTTATCAATTTAATAAAAAAGTTCGATGTATCGATACATCGATGTTCTTTTTTGAAAAACATCGAAACATCGATGTAGGCAAACATCGATGTATTTCCGGTTCTAGTTTCCAGGGCTGCACTAGCTCAAATATTAAAATATCATTTAGTGGGCAACCGTGACTTTTAAAGTCACTTATTTTCGAATTATCGTCTCATTGTGCACTGTGTTGTGGTATTACAAAGCGCTGCAATATCGCAAAAGAATTATCGAATATATTTTCCTCCGTCTGAGAAAATATATCCTAATAATAAATAATTATTTATTTATTTTTTACAATATAATTTATTATTTCTAAATAATATAATAATATAATATAATAATAATTGTTTCGATAATTATTATTACTCAATAAAATATTTCGATTATTATAAATAACATAAATATTTTTTTTTTTTTTGCAACTGTTTTTCCAAAAGGTGTTGCCTTGTAATTTAACAACATATTCCTCGCTCAATAGATTCGATAAAGTTCCGATCGATTTACCTTATCTTTTCTGTTGTTTATTATTAAAATAGAATAATAATAATAAACTTTCCCGTCCAATTTCCAATTTACCTTTCTGGTTCCTTCATCACCATCAATTGCATCTTTCTCGCCTTTTAAAGGTTCGGTTATGCCAATTGATAGCGGTAAAGACACCAAGAAACACCTTATTTTACAAGCGACTCAGCATAGACTTTCAAGTTCTCTTCCAAGTTCCCTTCTTGGCAGAACACCCTCTCCCGCCACACAAAGGAAAGTTTTAACTCCGGCCACATCCAAGGCTAGTCGGGTACCAAAAATTTCGGTGCACGCTCCTCCAATCACTCGGTCAGTTGGTCATCAAATTTCCCAGGCAATAAAAATGGCACTACAAGAGTTCATTAACGCTTCAGATAAGCTCATGCAATTCGAAGCTAGGATTCAAAATTCTCCTTCTCTCACTCACAGAGTGCGTCTTGAGCATCATCGCTCCATATGGAATCTTGTCGAACTTAAATACGAACTTTGTTCCAACGAACTGTCTCAAACGGAGACAAATGCTGAGGACAAAATCGCCATGCAAGCCCGATATGACCACTGCTATTTAGTTTACGAGGAACTTCCCTCTCAGTTATATGAGAATATAGAGACCGCAATGGCTCCCTCTCCAGCACCTGCAGTAGCACAAGTAGCCTTCCAGCCACGAAGCTACAGGTCACTACCCTTCGATGCTGAAGTTTTCAGCGGTGACTATTTAAAATGGCCAACTTTCCTAGATCTCTTCACAGCGGTCTACATTTCCGATCCCGGCTTAAGTCAGATCGAAAAACTTTTCCATCTCAATGCCAAAACAAGGGGAGAAGCGAAGGCAATCGTTTCCAAATCCCCTCTCACGAATGTGGGTTTATCTTCTGCTTGGAAGAATTTGACGGATAGGTTCGAAAATAAGCGACTGTTAGTAAACAGCCAACTTAAAATCCTCTTCAACCTTCCGTCAGTTCCTCACGAGTCTGGAGCCACCATCCAACTACTTCAAAGCACAATACAAAGTTGCTTAACGGCTTTAGACCATTCCAAATTCAGCACAGAGAAATGTCCGATTTTCTTTCAGAGCGCTATCGCACATTAGAAGCGATAGAGGACGTACAACCTACAACAAGCACTCAGACTAGTTCCAAATCTGCTCCAAAAGAGTCTCCTACAAGGAAGGTCAACTCTTTTGAGACAAAGGTTGTAGGGAAACCACAAACCTGCAAACTTTGCACAAAGGAGAACCATCCTATACGTCTGTGTCCGCGCTTTCTCCAAATGGCTGTTGATGAAAGGTCCAATTTCATCAAACCGCAAAAGTTGTGTCTGAACTGCTTCGCAAGAGGACATATCCTTAAAGATTACACAAGTCAAGATAACTGTTTTACGTGCAAGGGTCGCCACAATACACTCCTGCATCGTGGCACCCCTCCTACTGCGCCCTCTTCAGCAGATTCTGCACCAGCTCCCCAGAATTCTAATATACAGTCCACTCCTTCTACGACTAATATTCAGAATTACTCCACGGCGAGCTCACAAGAATTACTTCTCGGCACTGCTCTTATAAATGTGTGCCATTTGGGCATGACTTATAAAGCACGTGCACTTATCGATCCTGGATCAGAGGCTACGTTCATTTCCGAACGGATGGTTATCATCATAAAGCCCTCCTACCAAGCCGTGCAAGTTCAAGTAGCTGGCTTAAATCAAGCCATCTCAGCCAATCCACAAAGGTTGTGTCACTTTCAGATTGGCTCCCGGATCACTCCCAGGTTACAGCTAGAAACTGCAGCCTTTGTTCTCCCTCAATTGGCAGGTAACCAATCTCCATCTTCCATCTTACACCATTTCCAAGGTCCTTCTGAAGGACCTGCCAAACCTCCAACTAGCTGATCCGCACTTCCAGCAGAGCTCTTAGATAGACGTGCAACTAGGAGCCGATATTCTACCATCTATCATAAAGAGTGGCTCTGTATCCAACATTTTTGGAACCCTGCTCGGTCAAGAGATCATATTCGGTTGGGTCCTCGCAGGACCAGTAGCCAAGTCAAATTCCACGACAGTTTCGTCCTTCATCACGAGGATCAAGATCAGCAATGAACAAAGGCTTGATGATCTTCTCACCAAGTTTTGGGTTGTGGAAGATCTACCAGCAAAGCTGGTAAAAGTTTCTGATTCAGCGTGTGAAAACAACTTTCTTCGCACTACTTCCAGAGCCAAAGAGGGCAGATATGTCGTTACGCTTCCGTATAAAAATCCTGAAACCTTCGAATTAGGACATTCTAGGTCCATCGCACTCGCTTAGTTTCTCAGGAACGAATGTCTTCTAAAGAGGAACTTTCCTTTAAAAGAGCAGTACGACTCCATTATTCAGGAGTATTTACATTTAGGCCATATGAGGCCAGTCTCCCCAAGTAACGACTGCAACAATTTTTATCTCGCTCATTATACTGTGTTCAAACCTGAGAGCACCACGACCAAAGTTCGCGTTGTATTAAACGCCTCCAGTCTGTTCTCCAATGGGAAGAGCTTGAACGATATACTATATCCAGGACCCGTTCTCCAACCCGATCTGACCATGCAGATCTTGAAATGGCGTTTTTTCCGTTACTTTTTCAATGCTGACATCACAAAGATGTACCGGCAGATACTCGTCCACACGAGTCACACGCCATTTCAACGAATCCTCTTCAAGAATCCAAACGGTGAAGTATGTGATTATGAACTTAACACTGTCACTTTCGGAGTAAACTGCGCTCCATTCTTAGCCATTCGGGTTCTTCGACAGCTCTTCCAGGATGTTACCAAACATTTTCCTCTCGCCAGCGACATCATATCCAACTACATGTACGTAAAGGATGTCCTTGCTGGCGCGCACTCCATAAAGCGCGCCACAGTGTCCATTGAAGAGTTACGCAAAGCTTGTAAGGTAGCGTCTGAAGGCTGAGGTGAGCTCAGTCGCGCCAGGGCCACTTTACAGGAATAATTTGTAAAATTTACTGAGACCCGAGCCGAAACAAAGAGGGTGACCTTCTGGGGTTTTGGGGTCATCGCAGAGACGAACACGTGGTGTCCAGCTGAGCCGGCAGGGCCGACTTTGCAGCGTGTGTGTGCCGTTGAAAATCGTGCGCAAAGGCCAACAAATGGGTCCAGTCGACGTCAGACCAGTGGCCACCATCCGTGACACGGTTAATCTCGGAACCGGGTATTTACCTCGTGTTCCGGGATTCACCGGCTCGCGGCTGTTCTCGAGGGGTCACTGTATGTGCAGGGTATTTACTGGCTGGCACATCAGTGGAACTCTGGAACAGTTTGGCCACGCCGTCTGGCGCCCCCTTCGCCCTCGCACACGCGCGCTCTGCATGTCGACGTCAGACCAGTGGCCACCATCCGTGACTCGGTTAATCTCGGAACCGGGTATTTACCTCGTGTTCCGGGATTCACCGGCTCGCGGTTGTTCTCGAGGTTCCACTGTATGTATTTACCGGCTGGCACACCAGTGGAACTCCGGAACAGTTCGGCCACTCGGTCTCGCGGTTCCCTGCCTCTGGGCACGCGCACTGTGCAGCCACGGCAGGCGTTCGACTTGTGGCCACCTCCACGGTTCGGTTAATCTCGGAATCGGGTATTTACCTCGTGTTCCGGGATCACCGACCCGTGTCTGGTCCCGAGGTTCCACTGTATGTGCAGGGTATTTACCGGCTGGCACATCAGTGGAGCCCTGGAACAGCTTGGGCCACGTGGTCTCGCGTTCGCCGCCTGCGCAGACACATGCACACACTCACACACTCACACATTCATTCATATTAGAAATAGCTAAGAACTTCGCGAACAACAAAGCGCCGGGACTAGACGCAGTACCCAACAAGGTACTGAAGATAGCGGTAGACGCGAACCTCTCCATATTTGCAGAAGTATACACAGACTGCATACAGACAGGGACTTTTCCGGAAATCTGGAAAAGACAAAGACTGGTACTAATACCAAAAGGTAACAAACCGCCAGGTGACCGCTCAGACCGCTCTGTATGATCGATACAATGGGGAAAATGCTAGAAAAGGTAGTAGCTAGCAAGCTTAGCACCTTCATTGAGGAAATAGGTGGTCTATCGGATGACCAATACGGATTTAGGAGAAATAGGTCGACAGTAGACGCGATCAGTAGGGTTAAGCAGATTGCTGAAGAAGCAATAGCGGGAGTTAGGTGGAGAGGAGGCCAGAAGAAGTACTGCGCTATAATTACCCTTGATATAAAAAATGCCTTTAACTCAGTGAGTTGGCATCATATCATGCAGGCGCTGCGTAACCTCAACACGCCTCAATACTTGTTAAGAATTGTTGGTAGCTACCTGAGTGACCGTACATTTGTGTACGACACTGAGGAAGGGCGAAAACAATACCAAATTACAGGCGACGTTCCGCAAGGATCGGTTCTTGGACCGCTCCTGTGGAACATAGTATATGATGGGGTATTACGCCTTCCACTCAGGGATGAGGTCAAGATCATCGGATATGCTGATGATATTGCCGTCATCATATTTGGAAAGCACCTGGCGAAGGTGAAAGACAATAGCACCGATGCCACGCAAAGGATAAAGCAGTGACTGACAGAGCACGATTTGAGATTAGCCGGGGAAAAAACTGAGGCGGTCCTTATTTCAAGTAGAAAGAAACTTGAAGATGTGACGCTCAGTATTGACGGATTCAATATCCGCACGGGCGCAGCAATAAAGTACCTAGGCGTACTTATAGACGCCAGGCGGAGCTTTAAAGGCAATATCATTGCAATGAGCGAAAAAGCAGCCAGAGTACAAATGGCACTCGCAAGAGTAATGCCAAACATCGGGGGTCCAAGACAAGCTATACGATCACTCGTATCGCGTGTTACCCTATCGGTGTTAATGTATGCAGCCCCTATATGGGCATCAGCGCTAAAAAAGGCAACCTACGCCCAACACTATAACGCTGTAGGGAGACGTAGCTGCCAAAGAGTCTGTAGCGCCTTCCGGACGGTATCCGGTGATGCTATCCAAGTTTTAGCCGGCATTATGCCGGCTGACTTGATCGCGCTAGATTACCAAGCGCAATATAATAAGAGGCACAGCCTAACCCCTGTTACCTACGATGAAGGTAAATCCATTAGGGATTGGCAACAAAGGTGGGATGCAACCAGCAGCGGGAGGTGGACACACCGTCTGGTGCCGCATATAGAATCATGGGTCAGAAGAACGGGAAATCGTCAATAGACGCTTAGGAGTAGATGTAAGCCCAGAGAATGTTGTAGGGTTTATGTTAGAGACCCCAGAAAACTGGGACCTTATAAAGGAAATGTGTGTGTGCATTATGGTAGAGCAGCGTAGGCTAGAAAGACTGCGAAACTCTTCCGTGCAGCAACCATCAATTAGGTAGAGCCACCACAGGGCTAAGCTCGGCCCCTTGCGAAGATTTATACTTTAGGAGTGGTTCCGCAAGGGGTACTACAAACGAGCCGTAGGGAGGAGTGTTCCTGAGCGGGTTTTTAGTGGGTGCGGGTCCCACACTACCGTCACTGGGACGGTGTCTCTCAAGATTTTTTCCCTTGAACACTCTTATAAAAAACAAAAAAAAAAAACATTCACGCGCCCTTTTGTTCCCTTTGGCAGACATGCGCACTTTCATTTGCAAACATCATCTTTATTTTATTAACTTAGCCTAAAAAAACTAACTAATACATATGCCTACCCTTGCCCTACCTAAACACCGTCTCCTCTGCCCGGGAACCCGGGCCCTGCCTAAAATCAACCATGTGGCGGCTCGCTCACCTTGGTCCGCGCGTCTCTGTTGATGTTATCCTCGTCCTTGTTTTTTTCTCTTCTGCTCCTGGTGTCGTCCTTTTGTTGTCCTTCTGTAGTCGTCCTTGGCAAAGGGTCCGTCGTCCTCGTGAGTGTTCTTTTTTTTACTGGCTACACACGCGTCCTTTCTTATATGTTTCAGCTTGTCCCACTTTTTGCTTCCGCACGGTCTAAATTACCCACTTCGAGTGTCAAAATTTACGCGTGCCGCAATTAATCTCCCCCTCCATGTGCCGGCGTTAATCCCAGCAGCGCAGTCGCCAAGCTTAAGCTATCCACACATTCTGCCGCGCTCTCTCGGCTGCGGTGACTGCAGCGCCTCTCATCGGTTGTTTTGCTGCGCTCGCTCTGTCAACGTTAAGCGGGGCTCGCTCTGTCGTGGCGCTGGCTCTGCTGCGGCGCTCGCTCTGTCGTTTGGCTGCGCTTGCTCTGTCGTTCGGCTCGCTCTTGCTCTGTCGTTCGGCTGCGCTTTCTCTGTCGTTCCGCTCGCTCTGTCGTGGCGCTCGCTCTGCTGCGGCGCTCGCTCTGTCGTTCGGCTGCGCTTGCTCTGTCGTTCGGCTCGCTCTTGCTCAGTCGTTCGGCTGCGCTTGCTCTGTCGTGGCGCTCGCTCTACTGCGGCGCTCGCTCTGTCGTTTGGCTGCGCTCGCTCTGTCGTTCGGCTGCGCTTGCTCTGTCGTTCGGCTCGCTCTGTTTTGTCGTTTGGCTGCGCTTGCTTTTTCCCGTTGCCTGACTGTGCTCTCTCTCTCCGTTGTTTTCGGCTGCACTTGTTGTTTTCCCGTTGCTTTCGAGCTGCGCTCGCTCTGTCCGTTGTTTTGGCTGCGTCTTTTTCCGTTGTTCGGCTGCGCTTGCTCTCTCTGCTGGTGTTCGACGTTCGCGTGGTGAGCGAGCCTATACCCTGTAACCTCTTACACCTACTCTTGGGGTAGTCTGACTCGACTAAAACGCCGGGTTTTCTTGGTTTTTAACTAAAAATTTGTCCTTCATTGGAAAATAAACTTAAACCTATTTAGTTCTTATATCTAAAGAAAAGAGAAAGAAATATTTACATAAAATAAAAGAAAAATAACAAAAAAATATGGGGGGCTCTGATTTGAGTCCTCACAAGCTCTTGACACAGCTGGTTTTCCTTTAAGAAACTGGACCTACAACCACAAAGATGTGCTAGCTAATATCCCCAAGGACCATCTATTGAACGCCGATTTCGTCGAACTTGAGGAAGCGAGCTTAGCAAAGACTCTAGGTATACGATGGCAAGCGCATACGGATGAGTTCCTCTTTGCCCCTCCGAAGCAGATTTGAAACAGTCTTACACTAATCGTGAAGTTCTCTCTCACATCGCCAAGTTATTCGATCCAGCAGGCTGGCTGGCACCATTTGTGGTCCGTGCCAAAATTTTCATGCAGGAGATATGGCTGCAAAATCTTGGATGGGATGAAACATTGCCAAGCGAACTCTAACAACGCTGGCAGGATTTCCTATCCAGTTATTCATCCCTCCATAACCTACGGATCCCAAGATGGGTCCTATATACCCTAGCTAAGCTCCAAATCCATGGTTTCTGCGACGCATCTCAGCGCGCCTACGGAGCAGCTATATAAATCCGTGTTGAAAATCAACACAAGGCTTCAAGCCATCTTCTTGTAGCCAAGACCAGAGTAGCTCCTGTGAAGACCATCTCCTTGTCCCGTTTAGAACTTTGCGGTGCATTACTGCTAGCCGAGTTATCAGCAACACTCCTCCTTCAGCTTCCAGTCAATAGCTACGAAGAGTACTATTGGACTGATTCCACAATTGTGTTAGCCTGGTTTAGTAAGCCTCCATGTAAATGGACGACTTTTGTGGCTAACGGTGGCTAAGATAACTCAGCTCACTAGTTCGAGCAAATGGTCTCACGTCAGATCTGAGCAGAACTCTGCTGATCTTGCCAGTAGAGGCGTCTCGTCAGAGGACCTCACTGGTAATAGACTCTGGTGACATGGACCCGATTGGCTGATCCTTCCAGCAGAGCAGTGGCCTGTTGCGATCGAAATCGCTCAAGAGACAGATGAAGAGTTTCGTCCTGTCAAATGCAACTTAACAAAGTTGCCTTCTTCACCCATTTGTATCTTGGAGAGATTTTCCGAGCTCGACAGAGCACTGCGAATGATGGCTTTTGTATATCGCTTCATTCAGAGGTGCCGCAAGCCTGATCTTACACTCTCTCCAGATATCAGCAGCTCTGAACTTTCCAACGTTCAAGATTTTCTCATTCGGAGCACCCAACGTACTCAGTTCCATAAAGAGTACAACTGTCTGTTGAATAAGGAACAGATTGCAAGGAGTAGCGACATCGCTAATTTTAATCCGTTCATCGACGCCAGCGGAGTCATGAGATCATGCGGTCGTGAGAGAACATCCGCTTCTTTAAGCTATGAAGAGAGGCACCCGCTCATCCATCCGTACTCATGTACTTTCTCACACCACCTCGTCCGTTTTACGCATCGTATCTCCCCTCCATGGTGGGAATCAATTAGTGATGCGTCTCATTCGATCACGCTACTGGATTCCAAAGCTCCGTACTTTAGCGAAATCCACCTTCTTTCAGATTAGTAAGATGGCACCACGCAAGGCACAATAGACTGGCCCTTAAAAATAAATTTCAAACCGCCGGGCAGAATTCATTTCTACTAGGGCCGAAAACAACCTAAAAAAAATTTGGGGCCGATCGGATAATGTTTAATGACCGCCAAATCGCCCCAAAGTTGGAAAATTTGGTTTATATGGAAAAATTTCTCATACGTAAACTTTTTTTTTGTCTAACTTCTTTAAAAATGGTTTATGACTATAAAATTTGGTTTTCTGTTTATATATATAAAAAAAAAAATCATTTTTTGTATCATAATTGCATTATATAATTAAAGAGAAATCACAACAATATTTATTAAAAGCCTTCATTTACTTACATATATTGGAGTCCACGATTACATATTGTATTTATTATCGCTTATAATCATAAAAAAAATATGTGGCGAAAGCCAGAAAAGCTGTTCATATTTTGACGGCAAATGCTGAAGCATTCGGAGTAGACCTAAATAGTCTCATTTTAAATAGAAATTCAGTCCGAAACGCAAGAAGAAAGTACCGAGAGCTTGCTCTTACAAGCACAATTTTAGATTTTGGCGAGGAAGTGAGTAAATCTTTAAATCGAGAAATGTATGTTTTTTACATATTCCTGAAGGGTCATTCATTGGGATGGTAAACTAATGGATGATATTGTTGGCACACAAAAAGTAGATCGCATTGCAGTTCTGGTTAGCTACAATGGAATATCTAAAATTTCTAAGTGATGCTATCATTGAACCTTCTACTGGGGAAAACATTGCAAAGGCTGTACTTGCCACGTTAATCAAGTGGAATATTATAAACAAAATCGGCGCAATGTGTTTTAACACAACTTCATCAAATACGGGATCTAAATTAGGAACAACTGTCTTTCTTCAAAAATTTTTATTTAAAAAGCTTCTTCAATTTCCTTGCCGACATCACATATATGAGCTTATTTTGAAAAGCGTTTTTGAGTTGAAGTATGCCTTAAGCAGTGCTCCCGAGGTACTTTTATTCAACCGTTTCGCAGCAGCTTGGCCCAAGATAAACCAAAAGCTTTACAACTCTGGATTGGATGATCCTGTAATTCGCAAAATTATAACCCAGGAACAGGAGCTTTTTCTTAAACAGTTCTGTCATTTGCAACTGTAGCTAAAATCGCATAGCAAAGCAGATTATCAGGAACTTCTTCATTTGTCACTCGCTTTTCTTGAAGAAAACTACACTTTTCGATGTTGCAGTTCAACGTCCAACGCCAGGTTTATGGGTAAAGCAATTTACAGCCTTAAAATATTTGAAAATGACGATTATATCGAGTCATTTAATTTTTGTGCTGGTTTGTTTGTTGTCAATGATACTGCTGAGCGTGTATAAGTTGGTAAACTATTTTTAAAGAAGTTAGACGAAAAAAAGTTTACGTATCAGTAATTTTTCCATATAAACCAAATTTTCCAACTTTGGGGTGATTTTGCGGCCATTAAACATTATTCGGTCGGCCCCAAATTATTTGTAAGTTGTTTTGGGCCCTAGTAGAAATGAATTTTGCCGGCGGTTTAGAAAAAAAAAAAAAATATTATAAGGGCCAGTCTAAGGCACAATCACCAGCGAAGCCAAAAGGAGTGAACTCCTTCAGATGCTGCGTCTGCAGAGGAGTCCACGCCTTAAGGAAGTGCCAAAGGTTCCTGCGGCTGGCTGCGGAAAAGCGTCTTCGGGCAGTGTTGATCAACAAATACTGCCCGAACTGTCTTGCTCATGATCACTCCAAAGGTTCATGTCGCAGTGGCCACCACACACTGCTCCACCTTCCAACCACCCCTCAACCCGAGATGCAGGAAGTCTCGCCATCCGTGACGCCTCTTCCACCTTCAGAATCCCTGGCGACATCCCCCTCTGTGGCAATCAGCATGATGCCGACCGCCATAGTCAACCTGGACATGGCCGGCAAAATCTTCGAGGTGCGCGTCCATATAGTCGCATGTCCACCTGTAGCCTCTCCGCCGAAAATGGGTTTTGCAGCGCCTTGTTCAGGTCAAGGGCGTCGCCAGAGTTCTCCATTACAGCGACTCTGAAGATGGAAGATGTGCAGATCAGGACTCCGGCACAAAAGGTCAACAAAGAGCTGCAAACAAGCTATCCGGGCATTACGTTGGCGGACACTCGGTGCCATGTGCCGAGCAGAGTTTCCATAGTTCTGGGGGCCGACGTCTATGGAGACGTACTCCTTCCAGGGCTTGTTCCATCCCACGGTGGGCTGCCGTTGGCCCAGAACACTCTGTTTGGCTGTTTCCCTATTTCCAATTGTTTTATCGCGTCGGTTCAAATTTCGCCATAGTGTTTTTTCAGCGATCCCCATTATCATAAAAGAAGGAAGGAAGTCTTCTGTTGCCGCCGCCACAAACATATTCATATATTATTATATTATTCATACATTATATTATAAATGAAAAAAAATATCTAATGATAGAACAAATAATAATAAAACTTAATAAAGAAAATAAAAATAAATAAAGTGTGGAAAAAAGAAGAAATATAAATCAAAGAAATAATAAATTAAAACTGCGAGCAATTCCAGCGCAAATTCCAATTTGAATCGTGGAAACGAACCGATACCGATCACACACACTTCGCTTAACACTCACACACGAGGATTTACTTATTGTATACTCGACTTACATTAATTTGCATTAAATGTTAAATGCACCACGAACACGCGAATTAATTATATATTATATTGTTTTTAATATCGAAAATACAAATGTTAATCGACAATCGACGACGACACCGAACAAGCCAATCGCAAACTACAAATTAACATAACACTGAAGCGCGCTGCCACCTCGCAACAATTTTGATACGTTGCCAATAATTTATCGCCGCAACTAAAAAGTGCGCGAAACCTTAAATTAAAAATAATGATCTAAAGAATCTAATATATTTAACAAAATATATATATATTAAAAAAAACAAAGTAGATAATATGTTAGTAAATTTTTTTCAAACAGACTCAATATACTTGGGGAGATAATATAATTTACACATATTAATATAAATTATATGCAAAACATATAAAATATATATCGATATAGTTAGGAACTCCCTGAAGACGGTTACCGAAGTGTAACCGAAATATATCGGAATAAAAAGAAAATTTTTATTTTATTCAACTTGATCTTGACCTCGAGCCAGCCACCAAAATGCATAAAGGTCGCCAAAACTCTATTATGATATGTTATATATAGTAAAATATCCATTCTACACCAAACCTACACCACACAAAACTTAATTTGTAAAAAACACACACTACCACACACATAATTGTAAATTCCCACAATTACACTAAACATAAAATCTAAAACTACACTACTGTAAGAAGATCACACATTACTGTACCACAGAACAAAAGCCCTTCGCTTAACCTCGGTTGTTGTTCACATACGGTGTCATAATCCAAAGTCACCCTCATCCTAAAAATCCGTTCTCACAAATATCGTGAACCATAAACATAAAATCCGAGACAATAACAATTGTCCCCCAAAATTCCGAAAACAATAACAATTGCCCCTAAAAACTCTGAGACAATAACAATTGTCCCCTAGACTACTCGAATTCGATCTTCGATCACTTGGCGTCAACCACTTGGCGAGCCAATGGAAATAATAAAAACAAATCATCCGAGTTGCCGCTCACGCACTCGTCTCAGGAATCTCCAATTACCACTATTTTTCGGGAATCTCTCTCTCTTCACGAGAATAGGAGTTTACAAACTCAAACTCTCTTAAATCTTCGCTCTTTGGCCAAGCCAAATTGCCTATATAAACTCAAACGCGCCTCCAGGCGCCAGTTCAGTACTGAGTGCGCTATCAGCCGCGAAAGCTCTGCCTAAATAACTTCAACTTGGAGGTCCATTATCCAACCTAGTGATAATCCAAAGGCTTTAGTTCTTCTTGATAGAATTAAATAAAAGTGTTTATTAATAATATAAAAACAATTGTCTTTTTTTATAAACCCTCGGTCTGAATACGTAATTGGCGCACCCGGTAGGATTCTCAAGTAAAAGTTGTGCGACTCGTTTCGAAAATCGATCTAGTGATAAAGGAGTCTTGTACGATCAAGACTTATCCTTTAAAAAGATTGAACCACGCGAATCGGCGCTATAGTGAACGCGCATTGTAATACGACAAAGACTTAGAATCCGCCAAAGAACCACGTTAGTCGGTAGTTGATATACAAAGAGTCAACTTACTGCAACAAACCATAAAAGTGTAAAAACAAAAAACCAAAAACTCCACGCAAAAACGCCACGCAACAGTGGGATACCCTTGGACGTATGTTGCCATAAAAAGTATCTAATTGTATAATTCTAATCGCAAGCTACAAATTAATCATAACACTGCAGTGCGCTGCCACCTTGCATCAATTTCGATACGTTGTCAATAATTTATCGCCGCAATTTTCCTAGCGCAAGACTGCAAAAAGCGGTGTGAGCAGTATATATCGGTATTTCTTTATAAATTTTGAATTGGCCAATATCGATAACTTGAAATATATCGAGTAATCAAAATTTATATTTATATAATTATATTTTAAAGTGTGTATTTTTTACTGACTCTAAAATATGAATTATTAAATAATAATCATATGTGCACATAAGCATATTATAAATATTATGATTATGTACACAAGCATGAAAATACTTGCATACATTCATATTCATTTACCACGCCACCTATTGGTTGAGTATTAGTATATAGTTATGCACATGTATTTTCGGTAATTGACATGTGCATGAAAAAGAAGAGTCGAGAAACATGTCATAAATGTCTAAATTTGACAAATTTCAGTTTTTGTATACTACAAATGAATCCATATTGATAACTAAGCGCGTGGTCTTATCAGAGTTAGCGCAATTGTTCGACCCCCTTAGGTTTCTGAGTCCGCTCCTGATTCTAGGAAAAATCTTTATGCAGGAGTTGTGGCTACTTAAGCAAGATTGGGATCAAGAATTGCCGACTAGTTATGCAAGTCAATGGAAAAACTATAGAAAAGAATGAGAAATTGTTCATAAGTGTTCATTGCCTCAAACGGTAGTACCGGTAAAGAATGCAGTTGATAGAGTAGAGTTAATTGGATTTTCTGATGCTTCTTGTCGACCCTTTGGCGCTGCAGTTTATGTTCGATGCATAGATAAGCAGGGCGTCATATCATTACATTTGTTGACAGCAAAATCCAAAGTAGCGCCAGTTCGTGTAGTATCGCTACCTCGCTTAGAGCTGGAAGGTGCCCGACTTTTGACTCAACTTGTGGATAAAATCAAAAACTGCGCGCCTAAATCAATTGATAGGGTTTGTTATTTCACCGATTCTACTATTGTTCTTAATTGGATTGGGTCTTATGCTAGTCGTTGGAATACATTCGTTGCTAAAAGGGTCTCAATAATTCAAGAATTATCTAGAGTACAAGAATGGTAAAAAATTGAATCAAAACAAAATTCCGCAGACATTGTTTCTCGTGGTCTACATACGTTGGAATTGATGGACTCGTCCTTGTGGTGGCGAGGTCCAGAGTTTTTACAACATTCTGAAGACAGTTGGCCATTAATAGAATGGCAACTCCCTAAGGAACTTCCAGAACAGCGCAGTACTCAATTTAGCTTATTAGCAAATGTTCGACCCATGCCCTCAGATTTAATATCTGACTGCAATTATACAAGGGATTTTTTAAAATTAAATAGGGTCTTTGCATATGTTTTTCGTTGGCGACAGCGTATCAGTAAAAATAATTCAATTGGATCAGAAACGCTAACAGCAACGGAATTAAAAGGAGGCTTAATTTATATTGTTGCCAATTTACAGGCTTTAAACTTTCACAATGAGATGGACAAGTTATTAGAGAAAAAGCCAATCAAATCAGCCAAAAATCAAGGGCTTAACCCGTTTATAATTAATTGTAAGGGTATAGAAATAATTCGTGTAGGCGGTAGACTAGCTCGTGCAAATATAGCATTTAATGTGAGGCATCCCATACTTTTTCCAGGTAACCACATTGCGGTAAAAGCATTATTTAAGTACATCGAACAAATCGGCATGCCGGAGCGCACGCTTTGTGTGCTTTTGTGCGACAACGATTCTGGGTCATTAATGCTAGAAAACTAGCTCGGAGTACGGTGAGGAGTTGTATTATTAGTTTCCGACAACGACCAGTATTACATAAGCAAGTAATGGGCTCTCTACCAGCAGGCCGAGTGCAATTAGGAGTGCACCCCTTTGAAAGAGCAGGCGTGGACTATGCTGGACCGTTGTGGATGCATTTTAACCAAAGAGGAAAACGTCCAGTAAAAGTGTATTTGTGCGTCTTCGTGTGCTTTCTGACCAAGGCTTGCCATTTAGAGCTGGTGTCAGATCTTAGCACAAACGCTTTTATCGCTGCGCTTAAGCGATTTTATGCACGTCGCGAGCTTACGAGGGAGCTGTTCTGCGAAAGTGCGGTGAAGGTAGCAAAACAGCTACTGAGCAGAAGAGTCAATGGATCAACTTTAAACTACGAAGAGCTTGTAACAGTCATAGCTCAAGCAGAAGCAGTGATGAACTCTCGACCCCTGTGTGCATTGTCGTCAGATCCAAACGATTTTGAACCATTGACCCCGGGCCATTTTTTAATTGGTCGACCTTGTAGTATGCTTTCGAACATAAAAACGAAAATAAATAATATTCGAATTACCCCTCTTTTGCACTGCACTGGGTAAGCACAGCATAAAACTTATCTCTTTCCTCTCTTAAAGTCGCCCACGCGGTTGGCTAATCGTATGATTTAACCGTAACCCCAACTTAAAGCTTTCTCTTCGAAGTTATAAAAAGAGCTTTTACATTAGCTATAACACATTTTTTGATCGGCTCTTTTGTTAAACAGACGCATTATCTTTGTGATCTGAAATATTTCAATAAAAAGTTTAAGTAAAAATCTGTAATCTGTTGCTGCAGTCTGAGCCTTTGGCGCTGCAGTTTATGTTCGATGCATAGATAAGCAGGGCGTCATATCATTACATTTGTTGACAGCAAAATCCAAAGTAGCGCCAGTTCGTGTAGTATCGCTACCTCGCTTAGAGCTGGAAGGTGCCCGACTTTTGACTCAACTTGTGGATAAAATCAAAAACTGCGCGCCTAAATCAATTGATAGGGTTTGTTATTTCACCGATTCTACTATTGTTCTTAATTGGATTGGGTTTTATGCTAGTCGTTGGAATACATTCGTTGCTAATAGGGTCTCAATAATTCAAGAATTATCTAGAGTACAAGAATGGTAAAAAATTGAATCAAAACAAAATTCCGCAGACATTGTTTCTCGTGGTCTACATACGTTGGAATTGATGGACTCGTCCTTGTGGTGGCGAGGTCCAGAGTTTTTACAACATTCTGAAGACAGTTGGCCATTAATAGAATGGCAACTCCCTAAGGAACTTCCAGAACAGCGCAGTACTCAATTTAGCTTATTAGCAAATGTTCGACCCATGCCCTCAGATTTAATATCTGACTGCAATTATACAAGGGATTTTTTAAAATTAAATAGGGTCTTTGCATATGTTTTTCGTTGGCGACAGCGTATCAGTAAAAATAATTCAATTCGATCAGAAACGCTAACAGCAACGGAATTAAAAGGAGGCTTAATTTATATTGTTGCCAATTTACAGGCTTTAAACTTTCACAATGAGATGGACAAGTTATTAGAGAAAAAGCCAATCAAATCAGCCAAAAATCAAGGGCTTAACCCGTTTATAATTAATTGTAAGGGTATAGAAATAATTCGTGTAGGCGGTAGACTAGCTCGTGCAAATATAGCATTTAATGTGAGGCATCCCATACTTTTTCCAGGTAACCACATTGCGGTAAAAGCATTATTTAAGTACATCGAACAAATCGGCATGCCGGAGCGCACGCTTTGTGTGCTTTTGTGCGACAACGATTCTGGGTCATTAATGCTAGAAAACTAGCTCGGAGTACGGTGAGGAGTTGTATTATTAGTTTCCGACAACGACCAGTATTACATAAGCAAGTAATGGGCTCTCTACCAGCAGGCCGAGTGCAATTAGGAGTGCACCCCTTTGAAAGAGCAGGCGTGGACTATGCTGGACCGTTGTGGATGCATTTTAACCAAAGAGGAAAACGTCCAGTAAAAGTGTATTTGTGCGTCTTCGTGTGCTTTCTGACCAAGGCTTGCCATTTAGAGCTGGTGTCAGATCTTAGCACAAACGCTTTTATCGCTGCGCTTAAGCGATTTTATGCACGTCGCGAGCTTACGAGGGAGCTGTTCTGCGAAAGTGCGGTGAAGGTAGCAAAACAGCTACTGAGCAGAAGAGTCAATGGATCAACTTTAAACTACGAAGAGCTTGTAACAGTCATAGCTCAAGCAGAAGCAGTGATGAACTCTCGACCCCTGTGTGCATTGTCGTCAGATCCAAACGATTTTGAACCATTGACCCCGGGCCATTTTTTAATTGGTCGACCTTGTAGTATGCTTTCGAACATAAAAGCGAAAATAAATAATATTCGAATTACCCCTCTTTTGCACTGCACTGGGTAAGCACAGCATAAAACTTTTCTCTTTCCTCTCTTAAAGTCGCCCACGCGGTTGGCTAATCGTATGATTTAACCGTAACCCCAACTTAAAGCTTTCTCTTCGAAGTTATAAAAAGAGCTTTTACATTAGCTATAACACATTTTTTGATCGGCTCTTTTGTTAAACAGACGCATTATCTTTGTGATCTGAAATATTTCAATAAAAAGTTTAAGTAAAAATCTGTAATCTGTTGCTGCAGTCTGAGCCTTTGGCGCTGCAGTTTATGTTCGATGCATAGATAAGCAGGGCGTCATATCATTACATTTGTTGACAGCAAAATCCAAAGTAGCGCCAGTTCGTGTAGTATCGCTACCTCGCTTAGAGCTGGAAGGTGCCCGACTTTTGACTCAACTTGTGGATAAAATCAAAAACTGCGCGCCTAAATCAATTGATAGGGTTTGTTATTTCACCGTTTCTACTATTGTTCTAGTCGTTGGAATACATTCGTTGCTAATAGGGTCTCAATAATTCAAGAATTATCTAGAGTACAAGAATGGTAAAAAATTGAATCAAAACAAAATTCCGCAGACATTGTTTCTCGTGGTCTACATACGTTGGAATTGATGGACTCGTCCTTGTGGTGGCGAGGTCCAGAGTTTTTACAACATTCTGAAGACAGTTGGCCATTAATAGAATGGCAACTCCCTAAGAAACTTCCAGAACAGCGCAGTACTCAATTTAGCTTATTAGCAAATGTTCGACCCATGCCCTCAGATTTAATATCTGACTGCAAATATACAAGGGATTTTTTTAAAATTAAATAGGGTCTTTGCATATGTTTTTCGTTGGCGACAGCGTATCAGTAAAAATAATTCAATTGGATCAGAAACGCTAACAGCAGCGGAATTAAAAGGAGGCTTAATTTATATTGTTGCCAATTTACAGGCTTTAAACTTTCACAATGAGATGGACAAGTTATTAGAGAAAAAGCCAATCAAATCAGCAAAAATCAAGGGCTTAACCCGTTTATAATTAATTGTAAGGGTATAGAAATAATTCGTGTAGGCGGTAGACTAGCTCGTGCAAATATAGCATTTAATGTGAGGCATCCCATACTTTTTCCAGGTAACCAGATTGCGGTAAAAGCATTTTTTAGGTACATCGAATTAATCGGCATGCCGGAGCGCACGCTTTGTGTGCTTTTGTGCGACAACGATTCCGGGTCATTAATGCTAGAAAACTAGCTCGGAGTACGGTGAGGAGTTGTATTATTAGTTTTCGACAACGACCAGTATTACATAAGCAAGTAATGGGCTCTCTACCAGCAGGCCGAGTGCAATTAGGAGTGCACCCCTTTGAAAGAGCAGGCGTGGACTACGCTGGACCGTTGTGGATGCATTTTAACCAAAGAGGAAAACGTCCAGTGAAAGTGTATTTGTGCGTCTTCTGACCAAGGCTTGCCATCTAGAGCTGGTGTCAGATCTTAGCACAAACGCTTTTATCGCTGCGCTTAAGCGATTTTATGCACGCCGCGAGATTACGAGGGAGCTGTTCTGCGACAACGCCACAAATTTCGTTGGTGCATTACGGGAGCTCAAGGAAATAGCCGATCGCTTGTGGAACGACAAGAGCAGACACAATGTATTGGATCACTGCAGTCAGTTCGGCGTCAAATTTTACTTCATACCGGCAAGATCGCCCCATTTCGGGGGTTTATGGGAAAGTGCGGTGAAAGTAGCAAAACGGCTACTGAGCAGAAGAGTCAATGGATCAACTTTAAACTACGAAGAGCTTGCAACAGTCATAGCTCAAGCAGAAGCAGTGATGAACTCTCGACCCTTGTGTGCATTGTCGTCAGATCCAAACGATTTTGAACCATTGACCCCGGGCCATTTTTCAATTGGTCGACCTTGTAGTATCCCAAGTAGAATGCTTTCGAACATAAAAGCGAAAAGAAATAATATTCGAATTACCCCTCTTTTGCACTGCACTGGCTAAGCACAGCATAAAACTTTTCTCTTTCCTCTCTTAAAGTCGTATTATTTAACCGTAACCCCAACTTAAAGCTTTTTCTTCGAAGTTAAAAAAAGAGCTTTTACATTAGCTATAACACATTTTTTGATCGGCTCTTTTGTTAAGCAGACGCATTATCTTTGTGATCTGAAATATTTCAATAAAAAGTTTAAATAAAAATCTGTAATCTGTTGCTGCAATCTGAGTGTAATCATAAAACCAGACACAAACAATTCCTTGGCTTCGACCCAAAGAAACCGGATTAATTCAGTTAATTGGAGAAGTGGTGTTTCATTCCTCAAAAGGTGATATTATAACAAGCGACCTTGGTTAATTCCAGACCAGGTCATATGTCGATAAAGGTTCTCTCCTGGTTATGTTTTTGGACCTAATTTTCAATAAGATCCGAGCAGTGTATAAGATAAGTCCTGATACAATGCTGGTGCCACGTACTATATAATCACCCAGTTTTCGGCTTCGAACTAAATTTCACCTTTATTAAAAAGGAAGTCACCGATGTTTCTCAAACTGCCTAAGCCTAAGCACAAACACACGCACAACCAGTAAATTAATTTTGTGCGAGATCAGCTGTCGAGTTCAATGAACTCGAGAGCGGTAGAAAAACTGAATTAAAATTATTTCATCGAATTTTATATGAAAATATCTAAATGAATTCAAGGAAATGCTATCTTTAAAAATCTAAATTGAATTTAAATTACAACCTAGCTTAAGTAACGTAATTTTCTTATATATAAATCCTTATGGCCGATTAATTTGATTTTTTTGGGACGAGCGTGTACACATGGTAGGCATATATATATCTAATTTGTTCTGAGTATCTTTAATACAGCTTCCAACTTTAAACAACAACCGTTCAATGTGCCCATCGTTCGAGAGAGTTGCGGATTAATAAAATAAAAAGAGAAGTACAATTTGGAAATGAGTGAGTCTACCTAGTAGTTTGAACATATATTAGTATATAAATGCCACATGTCAATTCTCAATTAAGGCCTATTATTGTTATAAGCCGTTCTTAAAATTGTATTGATTTTTTTGGATTTACCATCTTCTCGTAAAAGAAAAAAAAATGTATTTAAACATTGTTAAAGAAATGAATTACTGTGAAAATAGAAATTGAAAATTAATAACTAAATATTTTGGTTATGGGTCTATCTGGATCTTCGCTGAGACAACATGAAGTAATTTAGTAATCGTTTCATTGAATATTAGGGGCAATGTCTAGATATCGCTATTTACATTGCCATGGTACGGTGGGTAGAGACGAGGGACAGCAACATCTAGTTTCCTCTGACGAATAAATCCAGTATTCGTTTGAGAAGGTGTGTTGGCAAAAAACTTCCCAACCCAAAACTTCCCGGGCTAAGGCTTCTATCAGTCACCTCAGCCTGAGCTTGAAAGCCATTAACATAAACTAGGCTCTACACTACACATATAATTGGCGCCCAACGTATGAGGCCGAAATAGTTTAAAAAGGGAAGAAACTAGTTAGTTTAAACTAAAGATTTTAAACTATTGTCAGTTCCCCAGAAGAAATTTTAGCTTGCTTCGAGTTCTACTTTTCGGCTAAGCTTTACATCACTCAACAAATTTTGCTTTGGTTACATATTTTCATATAGTTTTCTTAAAGAATACGTTCTAAATCTATCCTTGGATTTTGCGTTTGCAATTCTTTTAATGGGATTGTACGACCAGGATGAGACTAGACAATTCTGAGGAATTTATATGGAATTTAAATTAAAATTCACTTCGTATTCATTTGGATTACAAAACTCTGTTTAGTTGTACGGATTTTGTCCAATAGTTCGAAGGAATCTGGAACAGTTTTACATACTTATTAATTTGAAATAGCAAATGTTACTGGAAATTATTTATCATTATTTTGTGTTGTCGAAGAGAGGTGAAAGATAGACCTATTTTTTTTTTAATATTTATATTCAAATTCGTATATTCAGATATTTTTGTGATAAATAATATTCCTTTTTACTCCTGAATTGATTTTACCTAATTTTGGAAATCGTATTTTCATAGTGTCGGTAAGACACAGCAACGATGACCTTGTGGCGGCTTCAGCTACAGCAGATCCTTTTTGTGGAATTTACAATGATTTCCACACATACTATATAATAGCAAAAACATCATGTTCGCATCACTGAACATCTTAAATCAAATACTTTATGTCCCATTTGTTCTAGTGATTGTACACAAATAGCATTACGATTTTCAAATGATACCCTTTTCGCCGAATTACAAGATTCAGAAAGGCCTGGTAGCAGGAATGATTCTATTAGTAATAGAAGCGATTCTCAGCCCACGAAGGGCCAGAAAGCAGGTCGATTCCGCGGTACTATTCCTAAATCTAAGATGACTACCAGATCAACTTCTTGTGGTAGATTAGATTATATTCTCGCAGAACCAACACAAATAAGCCCCAACTTGTCCTTTAACACTCCTGTAGATATTGCAAACTTTGTTCAATCTACAATTAGTGCACATCAAGCAACGATGGTCGAAAATCTAACCTCATATTTGAGTAAATCAATTGAGACGACCATACAAGAACAATTAGCTTTATTAAAAATTTATTAAAGAACAGACTTAAGACCACCAGACATATTCCAAGATAATAATCAGGCAAGTACAAACAACGGTAGATCTCAAAGGAACCGGTCAGTTTTACCTGGAGTATCACCAAGAAATAGCGTTCTAAATGGAAGTATAAATTCCCGTGTATCTCCAGAAAAAGTCCCAAATATGTTACAAAGTTGGCACATCAAGTTTGATGGCTCTAGAAATTGTATGAGAATGGAAGAGTTCATATATCGAGTTCGTGCTTTAACTAGGCAGAATCTGAACAATGACTACGAATTACTTTGTGACCACTTATACTTGCTATTTACCGGAAAAGCCGACGATTGGTACTGGAAATTTCACCGTTCCCACACCAATTTCACTTGGAACATTTTTTGCGAAAAATTTAGGAAAAGATTTGAAGAAGTGGAAACAGATTATGATATATGGGAGAAAATAAGAAAACGTCGCCAAGGTGAAAATGAGCTTTTCGATGATTACCAATACCAATGTCATAGAAGATCTCGTTGCTAGACTCCAGAACTCCTCATCTGAAGGTGAGCTAGTTGAACTATTGATCCGGAATGCTAAGCCAAATTTTCAACATGAATTACTTCATTTAAACATTCTGAATAGTGCACGGCTTAGACAAGCAATTCGAAAACATGAACAATTTTATTCTAATTTGAAATTCTTTAAACCAAGGGCTATACGTCCGCAGATTTCCGAGATTAATTGTTCTGAAGATAATGAGGACCAACCTATTTTTGAAGAAAGAACAGAAGAAGTCTTAGCAGCGCCGTTCAACTCCTTTAATCATATAATTCGTGATGCTGAAACACAAACAACTCAGCTCAGTCCAGAAAGTCAAATTCATTATTCTTTTATTCCCTTACATAAAAGAATATAAAAATATAACTCTCTTCGCGAAAAGATTTTCAATGAAATAGATACTAGTGCACCACTAATAATAGAACCCAAACGGTCAACCAAACGGGTACGTAATTTTTGGAAACGAATCCAAAATGATCGGAAAAAAATTATTTGTGCTATATTTTTAGAGTCTGGTAGTTCGGTAGTTCGGCCGCTCAAGAGCTTTTGTCCAATCATAAGACTCGCAAGTGTTCGGGAGTCATAAAAACCGCAAACGGAACACAAAGCAAAGTAGTAGGAAAAATAGTAACACCAATTAAATATAATAATAAAATTTTTGAATTGGAAATATTTATAATCCCAGAAATTAAACAAAATATTATACTAGGGATGGATTTCTGCAAGAAAGCTGGTTTGGTCTGATAAAATTTCGGATTCTCCCTTGATTTCCGAATTAGATATATAAACTTCCGAAGAAAATAAGGATACTCCTAAATTCCATATTTTAACACCTGAGCAAAAACAACGCCTCAAAACTGTAATGAAAACATTCCCATCTTTTGCTACAGAAGGTTTAGGGAGAACTAAATTGACAACCCATATCATCGACGAGGTACAGCAAGTCCCGTTAAACAGCGGCATTGGCCTGTTTCTTCAGCCATTGAGAAAATAATGTTCGCTGAGGTTGGATAATATGCTGGCACTCGACGTCATAGAAGAGTCCACTAGCTCGTGGAGTAGTAATTGTGTCCTGGTGAAGAAAAGCGAAAAATACCGTCTATGGCTCGATACGAGACAGGTGAATAAAGTTACAAAACGTGACGCATACCCACTTCCCCATATCGACGGCATTTTAAGTAGACTACCACCCGCACGTTTCATCACCGGTCTTGATATGAAACATGCGTACTGGCAGATACCCTTAGAAGAGAAATCACGACAATATACGGCGTTCACTATACCGAACAGACCAGACTATATCAGTATAAAATGATGCCATTCGGTTTATGCAATGCCGCTCAAACTCTATGTCGCTTGATGGATACAGTCATTCCACCCCATCTAAGAACACGTGTGTTCGTTTATCTTGACGATCTCCTGGTTCTATCTGATGATTTTAATTCGCATTTAGTTCTTCTCCAGGAAATCGCCCTGTGCTTGAGGAAGGCTAACCTGACCATTAATGTTGGTAAATCCAATTTTTGCATGAAGGAAATTTCATATCTTGGATTTACAATAGGCAACGGACAAATAAAAACAAACCCAGATAAAATAAAGGGAGTCGAATTACCAATAGCGTATATGTCCAAAAAATTATCTAAAGCACAACGTGACTATTCAGTTACGGAGTTGGAATGCTTAGCGGTTATAAAAGGTATAAAAAAGTTTCGTTCTTATATTGAAGGACAGGAATTCCTCGTCATAACCGATCATGCGTCTCTTCAATGGCTCATGCGGCAAAAAGATTTATCTGGCAGATTAGCCAGATGGTCGATGAAATTACAATCATTTACTTTTGACATTTTACATAGAAGCGGTTCGCAAAATGTTGTTGCTAACACCTTGTCATGTAGAGATGAACCTACAATTGAATTTATAACTCTTTTTAAAGAAGGTCCAACAATTGATTTAGAATCAAAGAAATTCAATTCGCCTGAATATCAATCTCTTATTGGAATGATTAAATTAAATCAGTCCAAAACACCTGATTTAAAAATCGTTGACAATTATGTGTATAAAAGGACTCAATTTGCATCTGGCGACCCGAGTCAAGAAGATTTTTCATGGAAGCTTTGGGTACCCTCTGGCCTAGTGGGAGATGTTCTTAACCAAGCACATAATATGCCGAGTTCTGCACACTGTGGAATGAGTAAGACTGTTGACAAAATAAAAAGACATTTCTTTTGGCCGCGTATGGTTAGCGAAATTCGGAAATACATATCAGAATGTGATGTTTGTAGAACTACCAAGAGTCCAAACACAGTTCTAAAACCACTCACTTCGGAAAGACCTTTTCAGAAATTGTATGTTGACCTTTTAGGACCTTACCCGTGTTCGAAAAGTGGCAATATTGGTTTGTTGATAATAGTTGACTTTAACACAAAGTTTCATTTTTTATGCCCTTTGAAAAAGTTTAAAGCCCCTAAGATTTGTGAATATTTAGAACAATCAATTTTCTATACTTTTGGAGTCCCGAAACAGTCTTAACAGACAATGGTTCACAATTTAACAGTGTTTGAAAAGCTGCAGTCGAATTAGCAGAAGTCGCAATATTTTTGCTTTTCACTGCTTCTGCTGCGAGCGATATCAGAAAGTGAACAATTGCTTCTGCTTCTGCTTCTGAAAAATCAGAAGTCGCAGTCAAAGCATAAGTAAAAATCACGCAGCGACGAATGTCAAAAATCAGCAGCAGTCGCCGTTTTTCGTTTTTTTGCTTTCTGCTTTGCTGTTGCTTTTAATCGTAGACGTAAGTCGCTGCTACAGCTACCGACGACTTTCGGAAGTCGTCGGCAGTCGCAGCAGCATAAGTCGGTGCTGTCGACTGTTTGCTGCTTTTGATTTTTGCTGCTATTGCTGCTGATGAACAGTCGCAGCAGCCTAAGTTGGTGCTGTCGACTGTTTGCTGCTTTTGATTTTTGCTGCTATTGCTGCTGATGAACAGTCGCAGCAGCATAAGTCGGTGCTGTCGACTGTTTGCTGCTTTTGATTTTTGAGGCGACAATTTCCTTATATTAAATTTTAGAAACAAAATTAGCAAAAATAAAAATATAATAGTATATGAATTTTGATGAATGATACATAAATAAATTTTCATTGTTTTCTGTTTTAACTATTATTTTATTTATTTTATAAACCACTAAGAGTAAGTTCTTCATTCTCAAAAAGTGGCAAAGTATCAATGGCCATGTCCAAAAAGGTGGGATTTAATTTAACTAGTAATATGTTCTCAAGAACATCCTGGCTTAATCGATTGCGGTAGTCGGTAAGCACCAGCCTCAGTGTGGAGAATGCTCGTTCAATCGACACCTGTTATAAAATAAGAAACTATCTAAGAAGGAACCTAAATTATTTATGCCATTTTTATTTACCTGAGTTGGCGGTACGGATGAAGAGAATTTTGATGTAGATGCCTCGTTTTGGGATTTTATTGAAACATATTGTAATGTTTTTAGTCCCTTGCAAAAATCTATACAAAGATTCCAAGAGGAGCAACTACATTATAGTAATTTTTACGCCCAATGGCTTAAACTAAAAATATCGACCGAAAAAATAGTCAATGATTCAAGTCACAATTTAACAAAAACTATTGGAAATAAAATTTTAAATTCAATAGAAACACGAACAAAAACATTGTTAAATAATAAATTTGTAGTTTCATGCTTGTTTTTGGATCCCCGCTTTCAACATATATTGTCTCCGCAACAAAAAACCGACGCAATAAATCATTTAAAATTAATTTGGGATAGACTATATAGTCTGAACCCTACTGGCAATATGTGTTCAACTCCCAACTCTGGCTTAAATCAAATAGACAACTTCTTTTATGACGAGGAAGACGCAATGTTAGAGGCCTATTTATCGCAAGGCGTTCAATCAAAAGTAAATAATTCAATAGACGTGTACACAAAAATTGAAAATCTACAACTTGCGTATCAAAGATTTGACACAGACGTGCTATCTTACTGGAAAGGAAAGCAGTATACTGACCAGGAGTTATACGCAGTTAGTAACGTTTGTTATGCCGTACCGCCAACTCAGGTAAATAAAAATGGCATAAATAATTTAGGTTCCTTCTTAGATAGTTTCTTATTTTATAACAGGTGTCGATTGAACGAGCATTCTCCACACTGAGGCTGGTGCTTACCGACTACCGCAATCGATTAAGCCAGGATGTTCTTGAGAACATATTACTAGTTAAATTAAATCCCACCTTTTTGGACATGGCCATTGATACTTTGCCACTTTTTGAGAATGAAGAACTTACTCTTAGTGGTTTATAAAATAAATAAAATAATAGTTAAAACAGAAAACAATGAAAATTTATTTATGTATCATTCATCAAAATTCATATACTATTATATTTTTATTTTTGCTAATTTTGTTTCTAAAATTTAATATAAGGAAATTGTCGCCTCAAAAATCAAAAGCAGCAAACAGTCGACAGCACCGACTTAGGCTGCTGCGACTGTTCATCAGCAGCAATAGCAGCAAAAATCAAAAGCAGCAAACAGTCGACAGCACCAACTTAGGCTGCTGCGACTGTTCATCAGCAGCAATAGCAGCAAAAATCAAAAGCAGCAAACAGTCGACAGCACCGACTTATGCTGCTGCGACTGCCGACGACTTCCGAAAGTCGTCGGTAGCTGTAGCAGCGACTTACGTCTACGATTAAAAGCAACAGCAAAGCAGAAAGCAAAAAAACGAAAAACGGCGACTGCTGCTGATTTTTGACATTCGTCGCTGCGTGATTTTTACTTATGCTTTGACTGCGACTTCTGATTTTTCAGAAGCAGAAGCAGAAGCAAAATCATGTGAAATGAAACTTACGGCAGTTTTTTAAACGCTGCAATTTAAATCCAGCCATTTCCGGAAATACCTAGATAGTTTTGGTGTTTTCCATAAATGCACCGCAATTTATTCACCGCAGGCGAATGCCAGTAAGCGATTAAATCGATCCGTATTGGCTGCAATACGAGCTTACATTGGAACTGAGCACTCGAATTGGGACTTGAATTTGAATGCCATTAGTGGCGCACTAAGAGCTACTCTTCATAGAAGTACCGGATACTCACCTTATTTTCTGACCTTCGGCCAGAATATGATTCTAAACGGTCAAGATTATGAATTGTTACGCCGCTTAGATTTGTTGGAAAATGATACTCGATTAGAGAGAGCTGACAATTTGAAAGTGGCCCGACAAATAGCCAAGGAAACCATAAATCGAGTACATCAGGAGAATGCAAATAGATATAATTTACGTTGTTGACAAGCCCAATTAAACGAAGGAGATAAAGTGTATGGAAGACATTTCACACAGAGTAATGCTATTAAAAAGTTTAGTTCAAAACTAGCACCTTTATTTCGGAGTCAGTTATGAAAAAACGAAGTCCATATTATTACGAGTTAGTAGACGAGAAAGAGAAACCTCTTGGAGTATTTTACTTAAAAGACATACAAGTAAATACAAAAAAATAGTGGTCTTCAGATAATGCATCTTCAAACAGGTCTTGTTCCATTATCTGCGCTGTAGTATCCCAAGTAGAATGCTTTCGAACATAAAAGCGAAAAGAAATAATATTCGAATTACCCCTCTTTTGCACTGCACTGGGTAAGCACAGCATAAAACTTTTCTCTTTCCTCTCTTAAAGTCGTATTATTTAACCGTAACCCCAACTTAAAGCTTTTTCTTCGAAGTTATAAAAAGAGCATTAGCTATAACACATTTTTTGATCGGCTCTTTTATTAAACAGACGCATTATCTTTGTGATCTGAAATATTTCAATAAAAAGTTTAAATAAAAATCTGTAATCTGTTGCTGCAGTCTGAGTCTAATCATAAAACCAGACACAAACAATTCCTTGGCTACGACCCAAAAAAATCGGATTAATTCAGTTAATTGGAGCAGTGGTGTTTCATTCGTCAAAAGGTGATATTATAACAAGTGCTATATTTGTGCAATTTGTTAAAGTAAAGATTTTCTTTCAGCCGTGTGCCAGGCGGGTTTTTTTTTGGAGTCCAGAAGGCCTGGCCACGCTATCTTCAACTTGTTTTAGAACCCACTGACTGTCGTACGACCTCGGCCGACCTTGGTTAAATCCAGACCAGGTCATATGTCGATAAAGGTTCTCCCCTGGTTATGTTTTTGGACCTAATTTTCAATAAGATCCGAGCAGTGTATAAGATAAGTCCTGATATTACTGTGTACAATGCTGGTGCCACGTATTATATAATCACCCAGTTTTCGGCTTCAAACTAAATTTCACCTTTATTAAAAAGAGAACTCGCGAGATATTTCCCCAGGCACAGTTTGGAAGTCACCGATGTTTCTCAAACTGCCTAAGCAAAAGCACAAACGCACGCACAACCAGTAAATTAATTTTGTGCGAGATCAGCTGTCGAGTTCAATGAACTCGAGAGCGGTAGGAAAACTGAATTAAAATTATTTCAATGAATTTTATATGAAAATATCTAAATACTTTGATACAGTTTCACAATTGTTTGACATACCTAGCATGACAAAACCATCTGCATCGAGTTTGAGATCGATCATAGATACGGTGTCTGCTATTTAATCTTCGTTGTCGTCGTTAGAAAACGACAAAGACATTGCTAATGCAATGATAATTCACATGGTCATGGCAAAGGTTTCGAGGAGCAGCTTGACTATGATACGCTGCCGTCTTGTGAAGATTGTGCTATACAACTGAATAAACGGTATCAGTATTTGTATGCAGAAGAGTCAACGCGGGACATCAGTCTAAATCGTCCTTTGCTTGTGCTGATGGAGGCCATTCATCATCGTCTGTGTGCGTTTTCTGCAAGGCAGAAACGCACAATATTTATTCGTGTCCATCGTTTGCTGCAGTCTCAGTTATGCAGCGTTTTGAATTTGTCAAAACACAAAAGCTCTGCCTTAATTGTTTAGTGTTGGGGCATACGGTGTCAAAGTGTAAGGCATCAAAATGTAGAATTTGTTCGAAACCTCACCATTCCTTGCTTCACAGATATAGGACACCTGTTCAAGGTGAGACGCCTTCTCTTCACGCGACTGCTTCAAAGGCATATTTGGGGCATGTGCTCAATAATGAGCAAGTCGTTCTTGCCACAGCTGTCGTAAATGTACGGGATAGATTCGGTCAGTTGCATCCTGCCAGAGCCTTGCTCGATAGTGGTTCCCAAATAAATTTGCTGTCTAAAGGCATGGCTCAAATGCTACGACTCAAGCGGGAGCCAAGTTCCCTAGCTATCTCAATGGTTGGTGGTGCAACAATAGATAGCAAAAATAAGATATGTGCTTCTATTGAGTCGCGCATAAATTCTCACAACCTTTCTGCTGACTGTTGGGTATTGAAATCCATTTCAACAACACAGCCTGCACATTCAATGGGTACTTCAAATTGGAAAATTCCCAAAAATATAAATCTTGCAGATCCAGAATTCTAAAGGCCAGCTAAAGTTGACATTCTTTTGGGAGCAGAATTGTTCTACTAATTATTGTGCGTTGGGCAAATAAAATTAGGTTCTGAACTTCCTATAATGCAAAAAACGCTGCTATGATGGATAGTAGCAGGCAAATGTACTGGACAAATGCCTAGGCATCAGTTCAGTGGGTGTTTAATGGCCCAAACTAATTGTTCTCTCGATTCGTTAGTTAACCGTTTCTGGGAATTGGATCAATCTCCATTCGAATCGAACCTGAACAACAGGCTTGTGAACTGTTCTTCGAGAAAACTGTAAAGCAGTTATCTTCTGGTCGTTTCCAAGTGAATCTCCCTTTCAAGACCGATCCAAAAGTTCTTGGCCTGTCCTTTTAAACTGCTGAAAGGCGTTTTTGCAACTTGAGCGTAAAATATCAAAGGATGCAGTTCTTAAAACTATGTACCATGACTTCATGAAAGAGTATTTAGATTTGGGACACATGTCCATGTTGAAGTCAACTCCTCTAGAACAGCATTATTATATTCCTCATCAATGCGTTCTTAGGTCTGAAAGTTCCTCCACCAAGCTTCGTGTAGTTTTCGACGCTTCTAGTAAGACGTCAGCAGCTGTTTCACTTAACGAAACAATGATGGTGGGGCTGACAATTCAGAGGGAGCAATATTCAATCCTAATTAATTTTCGGTTGAATAAGTATGCCGTAACTGCTGACATTTCAAAAATGTATAGGCAGATAAATGGCTCTGAAAAAGACAGAAATTTCCAACTTATTCTGTGGAGAGAAAATACTTCACAAAATATTCAGGCATACCGACTTAATACAGTCACATACGGTACAGCTTCTGCACCTTTTCTAGCGATAAGTTGCTTGTTTGAGCTGGCCAACATGCACGCACAATCACATCCTATTGGATCAGATGTGATTAAGAGGTGCTTTTATGTTGATGATATGCTGGCAGGAGCAGATAGTATACAAGAACTTAACACTATTTGCAATGAAGTTCAAAAGATATTGGAATCAGGATGTTTTCCACTTGCCAAGTGGGCAACCAACTGTAGTGATCTGTCGTTTAAAACAAAGGATAGCGAAGAAGTGACTCTCAAAATTGATGACCAGAGTTCCGTGAAAACTCTTGGGATGCGCTGGGCACCTCAAGAGGATATTTTTAAATATCATCTCGATGTGGACAGTTTTGCCTCGGCTAAGCCAACGAAACGCAACATATTGTCTGCAGCTTCTCGTTGGTTTGACCCTCTTGGTTTGCTGTGTCTAATTGTTCCCAAGGCCAAAACGTTGTTGCAGGAGTTGTGGAGACTGAAAATAGACTGGGATGAAGCTATTCCAATGAGTCTTCACACAACATGGAACAAGTTTAACATGACATTGCGCGATTTACATAAAATCCGCATCCCTCGGTACGTATGTCTTAATACGTATCAAAGGGTTCAGATACATTTATACATTTGTGGCAAATAGAGTTGCAGTTATTTAGGAGTTGTCGAAAGGTATTGTGTGGCGTCACGTTCCAACAGATGCTAATCCGGCGGATTTAGTATCGAGAGGAACCGACATAGACGATATTGTTAGCTCGTTATGGTTCGATGGGCCAAGTTTCTTGAAACTGGAGGAAGACCAATGGCCTCAGCTTCACCTGGTTGAAATAGCGTCGGAAATCAAATCTTCCGAGGACAAAAAAAGTTCTGTTGTATGTACTTTGGCAGAAGCTAAGCCAAATTGTTTTGTTGAGCTAATTAATCGTCATTCCAACTTTCCAAAATTGATTCGCATAATGGCTTATGTGCTTCGATTCTGTTACAAAGGGCTCAAATTAGACTCTCTCGTGGTGTCGGCATCAGAAAGAAATATTTCATTTCTAAAACTGACCGCCGTAGTACAAAGCACATCTTTCAAAAGCGAATTGAAATTATTGAGACAATCAGTAGTTCTAGCACCAATGTTGCAATCGCTGAATCCATTTATTGATAAATTTGACAAAAATGGAATACAATTTGAGCTCATTCGAGTAGGAGGACGTTTGTTACACGGGCCTCTCTCTTATGACGCTAAGTTTCCGCTTCTAATGACAATGAGTTCAGAATTTATTCAACTATTTGTCAGATATTTGCATCGTAGGCACTACCATACTGGTCCAAAAGCTCTAGTTGGACTTCTGAAGCAGCAGATTTGGGTAGTAAATGCTCGAAGTTTATGCACTACAGTTGTTCGGAATTGCGTACACTGTTTTCAATATAAACCAAAATTGTTGGGGCAAATAATGGGAAATTTGCCATCTGGTGGACGTCGAGGCGCTGCTCAACTTCAGGCCGTTGCTCGTCGACAGCAGCGATCCCAGCGATGGAGAGGTGCTGACGCTAGGCCACCTACTCATCGGGCAGCCTTTGTTGGCGCTGCCTTTAGGATCCGATACAGACGAGAGCAGCAAGAAACCAGAGCGAGGATATTTGAGGCTGTGGCAGCAGTTGTCGGCGCTCAAACTGCACTTTTGGCGCAAGTGGTCCAAGGACTACCTGCTCAGCCTCCAGCAGCGAACTCAATGAGCCAAAGGCGAGGATAATCTCGAGGAAGGGGCGGTCGTGCTAGTTCACGACGACAACACACCCCTTCAGCAGTGGATAACCGGGCGCGTAGCGCGCACAATTCGAGGGGAGGACGGCAATGTTCGGGTAGCCGAAATAAAAACACCAGCAGGCGCAATTAAGCGACCAATTCATAAGCTGTCCCGACTCCCGATGTGTTAAAGACCGGAGCTCTTCAACGGGGCCGGAATGTTAGAGCAGCATAATCCATATTAATTGAATGAAATTATTATTATTGTAAATTAATTTGAAATTGACTTTGAAGTCATAGGCTAGCATAAAGTAAGAGAAAATTGTGGATTTTAAATGTAGTTGAGCATGCTCTCTTTTTAATCCTCTCTTAAGCCCTTTGACGATCGGCAAATGCCGAAGGTAAATTCGGGGAGTGTGGTCGAATTGTGTCCCACTTTCGCTAATGAAAAAAGCATTCGTTGTTAAGCAATCGTAGAAGCCAGCAGCAGCAATAAATTGTCAATGTGGAAATTATTAATCGAGCCACCGCGTCCCTTTTATTTCCTTTGTTTTTCGCTCTCTAAAAAAGCTTAGAGAATTTTTCAATATATATAAATATATTCATATATTTAAATAAATATATGTAAATTATATATTGAAATTATATTATAAATGAAAAAAATATCTAATGATAGAACAAATTATAATAAAATGTAATAAGGAAAATAAAAATAAACAAAGTGTGGAAAAAAGAAGAAATATAAATCATAGAAATAATAAATTAAACCTGTGAGCAATTCCAGCGAAAATTCCAATTCGTGGAATCTCACACACTTCACTTAACGCATAAAACTCACACACGAGGATTTACTTATTATATACTTGACTTATATTAATTTGCATTAAATGTTAAATTCACTTCGAACGCGCGAACGACGACACCGGACACGCCAATCGCAAACTACAAATTAACATAACACTGAAGCACGCTGTCACCTTGCAACAATTTTGATACGTTGCCAATAATTTATCGCCGCAATAAAAAAGTGCGCGAAACCTTAAATTTAAAATAATGATCTAAAGAATCTAATATATATTACAAAATATACATATATTAAAAAAAACAAAATAGATAAAATGTAAGTAAATTTTTTTCAAACATAGACTCAATAGACGTGGGGAGATAATATAATTCACAAATATTAATATAATTTATATCAAAAACAAAATAGATATTTTATGTTATTCATATATTAAAAGCTATCGATATGATAGCTCATAATATATGGTGAAATCTAAATTAATATTTATTTAATAAATAATCAATATATAAATTATTAAATAATAATAATATGTCTATATTATAAACCTTGTAAATACCTGCATTCATGCATACGGATCAACCACGCTATTGGTTGTATATAATTTTACATATGTGGGTGTGAACACAAATTAAGTATGTATAAGTGTTTGCATGTATGCACATGTATTTTCAGTAATTGAAATGTGCATGGAAAAGAAGAGTCAAGAATCAGCTCGCGCTTTGGACAGCAGCAACACTGATTACAATGGGATCGACATTCAACGCCACAGAAAAGGTTTCTTTCGCGAAAACACGGTGCAGAACAGCAACGTTACACATACACACAAGCATATACATATATATATAAGGGCTGTCTGCGAACAGCATACATACATATAATGAAGCATATACATATGCGAATAAAATCCATTCTTATTGTGATGTTCAACGAGAGTAGACGTGTTTTCACTGAATAATTTCGCAGACAAGATATGTCTCTAATTAAAATATTGTTACCCTCTAAGCCACGGTTGGTAACTGGCGCAGCCGGACTCGTCATTGGACTAGAAGAAGAGCAAAGGACGAAGACCCCACGCAATGCAGATCGGGGTAATGTTAATAACAAAGAAAGTGTTGGATTTGATAAAAAGCAAAGTGAAATTTTGGCAATATAAAGTGCCGCCTAGCAACTTACATACATGTATAGTATATGCATACAAAGAGAGCGTCTATGCCCACTCGCAACGTTCAATAATGGGCCAACTAGGCTCACGGATGAAACAGGCGCCTATGCGCATCCGCAACGAAGTGTTCAATTAGCAATTGTATTGTTCGCCGTGTTCTATTTGTTCACACGCTATCCTCTATATGGCAGTGTGAGGTGCCAACTTCATATTGGTCGAATAGTTCGCTTACATTACGATAGCTGATTTGAACATACATACAAAATGTACAAGTATATAAAACATGCGTATTAGTTTTAGTTTTCATAATTCCAATGAATTCAAGTCGATTCTGCAGTTCGGACGTCGCTACTGGTCTGGCGTCTAACCAGCGTCGACAACGTCGCTGTCGCTGATAGCTAGAAGCTGTATACATTCGTCCGATCACATGCATTACCCAAGTTCTGTTGCAGAGTTTGCAAAGGCAA
Source organism: Zaprionus ornatus (assembly GCA_018904035.1). Classification (NCBI taxonomy): domain Eukaryota; kingdom Metazoa; phylum Arthropoda; class Insecta; order Diptera; family Drosophilidae; genus Zaprionus; species Zaprionus ornatus. Next base: position 626,287 of record JAEIFZ010000242.1, on the reverse strand, counting down.
TAATTCTGGCGCCTACCACAGCGTCGACGACGCAATAGCCAGAGCCTATATAAAGACAATGTCAAATTTCTTTGAGTCAGTCCACAATTGTCCTCTAGTGAAACTGCATCTTGAAATCGAAACTAGTAATTTTACATATAATACGCATAATATATACAAAACAACATTTGATACGAAGATCTACACTATATTATACAAAAGTGAAAAGTTATAAGTGACGTACTATATACATAAACAAAAACTGGAACAACAATAGTGACGCAAACATTTAATATAATAATACATATAAAAGTACATACATATATAACCATATAATAGACATTTTTGCATATGTACGTGAAAGCTGCGAAAAGGTACACACAGACGTATGTACATACCCTGCTGGTGAATCAACATGCATTAACAACCAGGAAGCGGAATAACGTGGCAGAGATACCCAATTACAAAAGCCAAAGCGAAATTCTTTGCCACTTACCACAACCAAACACAACAAACATTTTCTTGTAAGCATTAACTATTAAGTACACTAAACACATACACTATACAAAAAAACAAAAATATTACACACAAAACATAGCAAATTAATATATAATTCAAATTCAGCTTACAAATATTCATACAAAATATATATATAAAATACAAAAGTCAAAACTAAATTTTTTGCTCCTTACCACAACCAAACAAAACAAATATTTTTAAGTATTAACTGTTAAATACACTAAACACACACACTATACAAAAACAAAAAATATTACACAAAATAAATAGTACAAGCAAATTAATATACGAGGGTCGTTTGATAAGTCCGTGACTTTTTGTATTTGCCGCGCACCTGCTCTAAATACAACACTGCTCCTGTCAGCAGTTATCGATTAACAGCTGACTGTAAAATTTTGAGAAAGCTGCGTTTCTTAGTTTGCGTTTTATAGGCATTGAAAGCAGACGATCTCGTGAATTTTAACGAAAATGGAAAAAAGTGAATTTCGTGTGCTAATTAAGCATTATTTTTTGCGTAAAAAATCCAACACCGAAACCAAGGAAAGACTTGATAAATATTATGGGGACTCTGCACCATCAATTTCAATGGTTAAGAAATGGTTTACTGAGTTCCGTTGTGGTCGTACCAGTACAAGTGATGCCGAACGTTCAGGTCGCCCAAAAGAGGTCGTCATGCCAGAAATCGTCGACAAAATCCATGGAATGATATTGGATGATCGGAGAATGAAAGTGCGTGAGGTAGCTGAGGCTGTAGGCATCTCAACTGAACGGGTACATCACATTTTACATGAATATTTGGACATGAAAAAGCTTTCCGCGCGATGGGTGCCGCGATTGCTCACACACGACCATAAGCGCAACCGTGTGACCATTTCAAAGGAGTGTTTGGCGATGTTCAACCGCAATCCAAACGAATTTTTGCGCCGTTTCGTTACCGTAGACGAAACATGGATCCACCACACCACACCAGAGACCAAAGAACAATCAAGACAGTGGGTTTCTCCGGGTGAACGTGCACCAAAGAAGGCCAAGGTGGGTCTGTCGGCCAACAAGGTCATGGCCACAGTTTTTTGGGATGCACAAGGTATCATTCACATCGATTACCTTGAAAAGGGTAAAACGATCACCGGCGAATATTATTCAGAGCTTTTGGACAGATTCGATATTGATTTGAAGCAGAAACGACCGCATTTGGCGAAAAAAAAGTGCTGTTCCATCAGGACAATGCACGGGTGCACACGTGTGTAGTCAGCATGGCAAAATTTCATAAATTGGGCTACGAACTGCTACCCCATCCAGCATATTCTCCAGATTTAGCCCCCTGTGACTATTTTTTGTTTCCAAACATGAAGAAATGGCTCGGCGGTAAGAGATTCGGGTCAAATGAAGAGGTCATCACAGAAACAAACGACTATTTTGAGGGCCTTGAGAAAACCTATTATTTGGAAGGAATAAAAAAATTGGAAAAACGCTGGACTAAATGTATAGAGCTAAAAGGAGATTATGTTGAGAAATAAAACGCTTCTTTGACGAAAAAAATATATTTTATTCAAAAAGTCACGGACTTATCAAACGACCCTCGTATATAATTAAAAAGTTCATACAAAATATATAAATATAATATACATATAATACATATATTGTTTGCCATTTATACAATACATAATAATACATTAATAAGCATACAAATATATATTTGTTGCTTAATACACACAGTTCAAATAGGATGTAATACATGTCAGCTAATCAAGGAAGAAATATACCCATAACGAGACGCTTAGCTAGAGCAGCGGAAAGAGCAAGTGCGATTAGAGTTTTGCAGCCTCTAGAAATAGAAGTAGAAGAAAACATTCTTATACGAACTGAACAGACCACCATGACGCAAAGAACCAATAGAGACGTAATGGATGAACTTCAAATACCCGATGAAATTAAACTATTACCCACGTATGATGGAGACAAAGAATTACTAACAAAGTTTATTACAAGCGTAGAGCGAGTAATGAAGTTGGTCACCAACGTAGAAAAGACAGAATACGGAGAATTACGAGTACTATTAGGAGTAATTAGAGACAAAGTAGTTGGACAAGCAGACAGGACATTAATTAGGGAGAGAGTAAAACTCAATTGGGTTAATATTAAGCAAGCATTATTCGATAATTTCGGGGAGTCAAGAAGTGAAGAACCTTTATTGGACGACCTTCGTGAAATCCCATATAAAGGGTTATCTATCAAATTGCTATATCAAGAAATATCAGGCATAAGAGCAGCAATACTAGATATTTTAGAAAGAGAAGAACTAGACGAGGAAATACGCAAAAAAAAAAAGAAAAATGCAAGACAGCAAAACGACAACAGTTATAACACAAACACACAACAACCAACTAACACAAATTACAAAAATAACCATAACACGAACCGACAAGAACAAGGGAACAGTAACCGGTGACAACGAACCAACAACGGAAGCTACAACAACACCATGAGAAACCAAGAACAACAAAATAATTATAGAAATTATAGAAACAACAGGGGACAACAGTATAAAAGAGGTAGTTATTCAGGATCTACTGGACCAGAGCGGAGCCAAGGAGGGTCCGTAGGAGCAGGAGCATCCGTAAACTCAGATAGAACACAGCAAAGCACCAGTAGGGGATATGTTGAACTTAACAATGTAGAAGACGTCTCAAATTTTTCAATAAATGCCTCGGACATTCCCCTGATTATACCACAAAATCAAAATGTAGAGGAGCACTAATCTATATTTTCTTTTATCTATATTTTAATTGAATCGCCATTTGGCAGTCCGTTAAAATTCTTAATAGACAGCGGATCAAATGTTTCATTTATTAACCCAGAGTTCGTACCCCTAAGCAAACAACAAAATTTACAGCAGCCAATGCAAGTTAAAACAGTCCTAAACACACATAATATATACAAAAAAATTACGTACAAACTATTCAAGGAATTCAAGGAAAGTGGCGAATTCACCTTTTTCTTACTTAAATTCCACGCATTTTTTGAAGGAATCATCGGAATAGACCTTTTAACGTTTTTAAACGCAAAAATTGATTTCGAAAATCTAATCTTAGTAACCCCCAATACAAAAATTGAGATACTTCAAAGAGAAAAGAGATCAGAATCCCCAATAAAACTAGGACAAGAACATTAGTAGAAATACCAGTAACAGAAAGGGAAGGAGAAATATATATAAGCGAAATAGTAATACAAGAGGGAATATATATTAACGAGGGCATTTACAGAACAAATAATTACACAGCTAAAGTAGAAATAATAAACGAAACCGATCAAGACAGAATGATAAATGCTAATTATCCGATACAGGTAGAAGTATATAATGCAGAGAGTTTTACAGAAATATACACGGCAAAACATACAAATAGTGAAAAGAACGACAATAAAGTTAGACTCAACATAAGAACAGAACACCTTAACAAAGAAGAAAAAGCTTAAATTTTAGAACTTTGTAAACAATATAGAACCTTATTTTATAACGACGGGGACCAATTGTCAGTAACAAAAGGAACAAAGCATGATATTAGACTATCAGACGAACAACCCATATTCGTAAGACCCTTTAGGTACTCTATAAAGGAAAACGCAGAGATCAAGAAGCAAGTTTCCGAATTATTAGATCAAGGTATAATCAGAAATAGTCGCTCACCATGGAGTGCACCCGTTTGGTTGGTACCAATAAAAGCGACGCCTCTGGACAAAGAAAATGGAGGTTAGTCGTAGATTTCAGAAAATTGAATGAAAAAACAATTAAGGGCAAATACCCATTACCATTAATTGACGAAGTACTGGATTCGCTAGGAAAAGAAAAATATTTCTCTACGTTGGACTTAAAAGCGGGTACCATCAAATCGAAATGAACCCAAAAGACATAGAGAAAACAGCTTTCACGGCAGTAGGAGTGCATTTTGAATTCTTGTGAATGCCATTTGGGTTGACAAATGCCCCCGCAACATTCCAAAGGTTCATTAACAACTTGTTAGGAGATATAGTAGGAAAATATTGTTTAGTGTATATGGACGACATCATAATATACACGGCGTCGCTCCAACAACACATTTAAGATCTAAAGGTTGTATTCAAAAAACTCAAAATGTTTAATTTAAAAATGCAGCAAGACAAGTCAGAGTTTTCAAGAAAAGAGATAGACTTTTTGGGACATATCGTTACGCCAGAATGCATAAAACCGAACCCCAAAAAGATAGAAGCCGTAAAGAAATTCCCATTACCCACGACAAGAACACACATAAAATCTTTTATCGGACTCCTAAGCTACTATAGAAAATTTACTAAGGATTTCGCTAAAATAACAAAACCACTGACGAAGCAACTAAAAGGAAAGAAAACCGTCGAGATATCGGAAGACTATAAAACCGCATTCGAACATGCAAAAACATTACTTTGCAACGACCCAATCTTAACATATCCGAATTATGAACAACCATTCATTCTAACTACAGATGCAAGCAATTATGCACTAGGTGCAGTATTATCACAAGGGCAAGTGGGAAAGGACAGACCAGTAGCTTACGCTAGTAGAACACTGAACGATACGGAAACTAACTATTCAGCGTCTGAAAAGGAAATGCTAGCAATAGTATGGGCAGTCAAACACTTTAGGCAATATTTATACGGGACAAGGTTTACGGTATACACAGATCATCAGCCACTCATCTACACTAACAACTGCAAAAATAACCCAAAATTAATAAGATGGCGATTACAGTTGGCCGAGTATGAGTACGACATCGTGTATAAAAAAGGAAAGCTTAACACGAATGCTGACGCATTAAGTAGAATGCAACCGGAAATATTCATAGCAGATACAGAATCGACAAGATCAACAAATGGAGAAACAGCATAAAGTGCAGAGGACGCAAGCAACATACAAACCACAGAAAAACCTATGAATGATTTTAAAACTCAAGTGGTATTGAAGTACGAACACCTAATTATAAGTACACTAGCTACACCGCAATTCGTTCCGCCATGCGTTTCATCTCTCTGGCTGTCACTTCATTCTAGGAGGGGAGGAGTTACCACTTCGGGCGTACCCCATTGCACTCTGGACAGCAGCAACACTGATTACAATGGGATCGACATTCAACGCCACAGAAAAGGTTTCTTTCGCGAAAACACGGTGCAGAACAGCAACGTTACAAATACACACATACACACAAGCATATACATATATATATAAGGGCTGTCTGCGAAGAGCATACATACATATAATGAAGCATATACATATGCGAATAAAATCCATTCTTATTGTGATTTTCAACGAGAGTAGACGTGTTTTCACTGAATAATTTCGCAGACAAGATATGTCTCTAATTAAAATATTGTTACCCTCTAAGCCACGGTTGGTAACTCGCACGCATCGTTTGTCCTTTTCTTTCCTGCTCAAGTATTACAATTTACAACTTCTTTGCTGGTCGAAGGGTCGAAATGGTTTATCTACAATAATAACTTCAGTGTTTATTGTCCGATCGGATTGCAATTCGGAGGATACGTTCATATAGTATTTATCTATATATATACTAAAGCAGAACGTTAAGAAATGAGTAAATCGCAATGTAAATCAAAATTGGCGGTTTGCGGGGGCGGTAGGCGTGTTATTCCAAATTGAAAATAAACTTGATATGCGTATGGTATACAGGAATCTTTATGGTAAATTTGGTGTCCCTAGCTTTTGTAATAGCTGAGATCGGCGCGTTCATCCAGACAGACGGACAGACAGACGGACATGGCTCAATCGACTCGGCTATTGATCCTGAGCAAGAATATATATACTTAATGGGGTCTCCGACGCCTCCTTCTGCCCGTTACATATATTTGCACAAAGTTAGTATACCCTTTCTTGACCATTTTCAAAGGTCCAAGGGTATAAAAAGTAGTGTTGGGTAATCCTAGTTCAATTTAATATTATTTATTCAATTTATGTCAAAAACACTTATACATAATAATAATAAGAAATAATAAAGAGTTTACAAACAGATTATATAGTAATTTTATTGCATTAATTTGAACTAAATTGAACTAACGAACTATATTGAACTATAAAGACAGACCTAGTTCGTTCGTTCAGTTTGGTGAATATGGTAGTTCAATTTAGTTCGTTCGTTCACGAACGAGACAACACTAATAAAAAGTATAATGTCAAATGATGACGATGACAACGGAAGAAGTCAAACTACTGTCGGAGACCCACTTGAATCAGGCCTTTAGTCAAGTTACACAAGTGTCTTCATTGAGTGGCAGCACTCAGGAGCTCAGTGCCTTCATCCGAAGGATTGAATTCATATTTCAACTGTACCCAAGGACGGATACCAGACAACACCATGTGTGCTTCAGCGAAGAGAGTATCGCAGTTGTCCGAAGCGACGACCTGGCCGGCTCTGATGAATGCGCTCATCAGTGAGTACAAAACACAGACACCGTGTGAGGAGCTGCTTCGCCGCCTTTACAACACGCCCTTCGTTGGAAACATCCGTAAGTTCGTCGAAGACCTAGAAACTAAGTCGTTCATTATTTCAAATAAGTTAATGTTAGAAAACAATGTTAGCAACACAATGTTATACACAAATGCCTTGAATAACACAGTCAAAGACGTTATCATGAGGAAATTGCCCGATAGATTGTTTATGACCCTTGCTAGACACGACATAACAACTGTGTCCAAACTTAAACAGATAGCACAGCAAGAAGGCGTTTACGAAACAGTCTTCAACGACAGAACAAAACCCCAGACTAATTCTAACTCTAGTACAAATTCACCCCAAACCTCAAAGAATAAGGGAAGCTATCAAAATTTCGCAAATAATGCATAATGCAAATAAGCCAAATCAGAACACCCATTCAAAGCCTGCTGAGTCAAATCCACAAGCTATGAATGACTTCAAGTAGAAATTAAGCGATGGTAGAGCCCATAATCCCTTAAATCATCAACAGCAAAGTAATAATGCACCAAACCCTCCAGATAAAAGGCAAAGTGAAAGTACAAGTGTCCAGTGAAAAATGGACACAGGTGAACCTTTTCTTCAACCAGCCTCGGGGTCGGAAAGTGATTCAGAGGAGGAGGAAACCCGTGCTTAAAAATTAAATTAAATAACATCACTCTCAAATGCTTAATAGACACCGGTTCATCTATTAACATCATGAAGCAAAACTTCTTTAACTTTCCAATTAAAACTTCTGAAGTCAAATTCCACACTATAAATGGCACCATAGTTTTGAACCAAAGCGTTTCATTTCACCCAAGCAAACTTTGCCCTCATAAACAAACATTCTATGTCCATAACTTCTCAGAGAAATATGATTTGCTATTAGGTAGAAGTTATTTAGAGTCAACTAATGCTCAAATCGATTACTCAACTCAAACAGTCAATATAAATGGCTATCCCTTCAAAATGTGGTACAACCACATCCAAATAGATGAGTCGAAAGCTACCAATGAGTGCCCTAAGTCATCTCAAGCAGAGGAAACCCCTCTACATACCCCAACTAAGGAGAAAACCCTCCGAAAATCAAAGGAAGCCCCTTTACATACCCTCCGAAAACCTATGGGGAAACCCCACTTAAAAACAGATGAGTCCAAGGTTACCAATGAGTGCCCTAAGTCATCTAAATTAGAAGAGTCCAAGACTACCAATGAGTGTCCTAAGTCTTCTAAAATCGAGAAAAACCCTCAACTTACCCCTTACATAGAAGAAGCCCTTCTAGTAACATCCTCTAACTACGCCTTAGACGACGAGTTAAGAGATTCCAATGTATTTAGATTGGAACACCTAAATGCAGAAGAAAGGGAAAAACTTTCAAGCGTCTTGCATGAGTATGGTGATATTCAGTACAAAGTGAAAATTTGACCTTCATGAGTACGATTAAGCACTCTATTCACTCAAAACACGAAGACCCTATCTACAAAAAACCCTACAAATACCCTCAAGCTTTCGACCTAGTTGTCAACAAACAAATAAACGAAATGATTGAACAAAAGATAATTAGAAAATCTAAGTCCCGAATATACTCGTATGCCCTTTAGTCTAAAAAATGCACCACCAACCTTTCAACGTTACATGAACAATCTTTAAGAAGATTTTAACTATAAGGATTGTTTAGGCTATTTAGATGATATTATCATTTATTCCACTTTGTTGGAAGAACACATAATATCATTAAAAAGGGTATTTGATAAGCTACGATCAGCCAATCTAAAATTGCAACTTGATAAATGTGAATTTCTGAAGAAAGAAACAGAATTTCTCGGTCACATTATCACAACAGACGGTATCAAACCGAATCCCAATAAGATAAAAGCAATTGTCAACTTTCCTATAAAAAAGTGAGCAACAATCAATATAAAGGATAATGATTACGTGTCCGCTTTTGAGAAACCTAAAGTACTCATCACGTCCAATCCCATTTTAATATACTCGTACCCTAATTTCAAAAAGAAATTTTCACTGACAACAGATGCGAGTAATATAGCTATAGGTGCTGTATTATCTCAAGAACATAGACCTATTTATTACGCAAGCAGAACTCTAAACGAGCACGAGCTCAACTATTCGACAATAGAAAAAGAACTATTAGCTATAGTATGGGCAACAAAATATTTTAGGTCCTACCTATTCGGTAGAAAATTCGACATATTAAGTGATCATAGGCCACTTGTTTGGTTAACCAATATGAAAGATCCTAATATGATGTTGCAAAGATGGAAGATAAAACTTAAAGAAAACTGGTAAAGAAAATCACGTAGCTGATGCCCTATCCAGAGTTCAGATCCAAGAAAACTTTCTAGGAGAGGAAAATACAGTTTCCCTTTCCACAGCAGCTACTTTGCATAGTGCACAAGAAGACAGCCAAAGTTACATCCGCATAACTGAAAGACCCCTTAATTATTACAATAGACGACTAGAGTTTATAAGAAACAATTTCGATGATGTCCAATTAATAATATATTTCCAAAAAAACAAGAATAAAAATCAGTTAAAAAAAAATGACTGATACCCTTGCCAAAGAATTGATCAAAGAATACCTCTGTCATCTATTTGCCTAATGAAGCCGATTTCCAAACCTTTCAAAATGCTTATGTTCAAATAATAAGTTCAGACAACCTCACTAAAGCAATGAGAACCAGCGGTAAATTGATAGACATTCAAACATACGCCCAGTTCAAAGAGATCGTTCTCAAAACACATAAAGAACTATTAAACCCCGGTATAAAGAAACTCATTCTTCAGTTTAAAGAAAATTATTACTATCCCGATTACCAAAAACTTATTCAAAACATTATAAATGAATGCGAAATTTGTAACATTGCTAAAACTGAGCATAGAAATACTAAACTAGCCCTGCAAACAACCCCAGAAACCTTCAATCCCAGAGACAAATAGTTTTTTTTTTGTATTTTCTTTGCTTTTATTTATTGAATCTTCTTTTATAAGAACTAATATTAAGTTTACAAATCTTAACTATAACGACTGCTGAGCTGGGTTAGACCTCTCGATGGGTGGTTGGGGTGCGCGAAAAGCTTGCTTTGGTATTTTTTCTTAAGTTCCGTAATTGCATTGATAACTGGTGGGATATTTAAGTCACTTTGGATGTTTTCATTCCGAACGTACCACGGTGCCCCAGTGAATCATTATGATAATCGATCTCTTCCATCGTTGTGGAATATTACCAAGTTTGGTGATGGCATTAAATAGCTGGGTTATGTAGCGAGCTGCAGAGTGTGGCAGCTCGATGATCATTTCCGGTGTTATTAGGTCGCAGCCGGGGGATTTTTTCGGGCTGAGATTGTTTTTGATTATTTTGATCAATTGGAGTGTGTTGCTGGTGGCAGTTTACGGGTGAAGACGGTAGCGCGAATGTGTTAGTAGCCTGGTTCGGCGTGAATACATTTTGTAGGTGAGCGGCAAATACGGTGGCTCTGTCTGTATCACTACGGGCCCAGCCGCCTGAGGGATTCCTTATCGGCAAAACGGTTTCAGTCGGTGGGCGTAGAGTTGAGTGGGCTCACCACAGTAACTTATGTTTTGTGCCTATTAGTGTGAGTTGCTCTATATCACGGCGCTGATCGTCGTCCTCCTCTTGTTTCAGAGCGTTTGCCAGTTTCCGTGTGGCTACTTTTAGCTTTTGTTTTACAGTTGGTGATCTGAAAGATTGCCATTCTCTGCGTAGGCGTCGTTTTACGCGGACGAGTTGCTCTATTTGTACGTTGGTCTTATTCGAATTAATTGTAATGTTTGTGATTTTGGGTGTTGCAGTAAGAGCTGCTTCAGTAAGGATGGATTGCAATGTACACGTGCAGCTCTCTATATCAGATTCAGTATTGAGTTTTGGGTTCAGCTCAATGTGTGAACTTATATATTTTTTTATACCTGAGCCAGTTTGTTTTGTGTGAAGTCAATCTGTATGGTGTTTTCACGTTTTCTGCATACCGGCGGAGGAAGTATAGGCGAGTGATCAGATGACAGATCTGGCAGACATTCAGCTTTAATCAAAAGTATACGGCCGCTAGTGTGAGGTGAGTGTTGTCCTCCAGCTGTATGTTGATACATGTGGCCTGAAGATGATTTTCAGCAAACTCTTTGTAAAAGTGGTGCTTCATTCGGTTCCTTATGAGTATGGCGGTCCCACCGCGTGTTTTTCCGTCGGGATGATTTGTACCATAGAAGTGGTAGTCTCTCATTTGAAAATTGTATTTGTTTGTGAGATGAGTTTCCGAAAGAAGCATAACGTCGATATGCTTCTCATGTAGGTATTGAGCTAGTTCAAGTTTGCGCTGTGAAACGCCATTGGCGTTCCACGTAGCTATGCGTAAGGAAGCCATTATTTACTTTGATTGTTGGGGTACAAGCATTTGTATCAAAAGGTTTTGGTTAAGCATCATGTCTTGAATTGTGAATTGTTATTGTTGCTTTTGAGAAAAAGACTTCAGGATTTGTTTCTGATGGAGTCAGCGAAGATATTCCTTGATGTGCCCGCGCCGTATTCATTCTTTTGTGAAGACGGCTTTTTAGCTCTTTGTATATTGGACAGCCTCTGTGTGATTACCCCCACAGTTATTGCACTTTTTCTCGCTTGCCTTTTCTTTATTAGTTGGACAGTGTGTGGACTTCTGGATATCTCCACAGACTACGCACACCGGGCGAAATGTGCAATACGACCTCGTGTGGCCGTATTCTTGGCAGTTTGTACATTAAACAGGAGCTTTACGTTTATGCGGCTCTTCTACTGTGATCCTACGGTGCAGAAGGAGCTGGAGTTTGTAAATTGGGTGAACCTCATTTTTTTAAGATGCTTGTTTTCTGGTACAAGCTCAATCTTGAAGAGTGGTTGCGGCTGCCTGTTTCTGCCCTTCAGTACTACTTGTAGGCCCTTGCTGCTTTTAAGCTGGTAGGTGTAGAGGCCTATTTTTTGTGCGGTAAGATAGTTTGTGACTTTGCCGTAGTTGTCCTCCGTTTTCGTTTGAAGTTTGATTTCATCGATAGTACCTCTTACGAGGGGAATTATATGAAAGTTATCTTTTCCAATAAGGTCAATCAAAGTATTTACCAGACTGCTTGTGCTCTTCTCGCGGATGTATATTGGAGGAGGCTTTGTTTTCTTCGGTTCGATATCAACGGATCCCAACGGCACGTCCTCAGCGGTATCTGCCAGCAAAGCGAATCTGTTGGTATTTGCGGGGCTAAATTGTCGATCAGGGTATAATTGCCGTGTGTATTTTTCGGCTTGTTTTCTGAATCTGAAATTTTCGGGCTAAGCTTTCGCTTTATTGTAATGTAGCGGTCCATTCCACTCTGCCAGGTCGACCCAGCTTTTTTGGTTACGTTTTCGTTTTGTTTTGGTGGTAGTGCAGCAGTCCCGTTTGTTGTTTGCGGTTTTGCCTTGGCTGACTCAGTGAGAGCGTGAGCGGGTTCAGCCGACGACGAGGTAGAGCGGGATGTCGGTATTGCTCCAGCTGTTGTTGTGTCGGAGCTAAAAGAGCGGGAGAGCAAGAGCGCGCTCTTTCTTGATTTGTTGGTGAGAGAAGGTTCTTTGGGCTATGGACTATTGACCGCTCGATGTCTGCGTTTGGAGTTGTCGGGGAGACGTAGGAAAAGTACGCATTGTTGCGTTGAATTGAGAGCCAGCGTTCGTCTTTCCTGACGCTGACGCTGAGCGCGAGTGTCGTTCTGACTCATAGTTTTATTATTTAAGATAAAGAATCACTAAATATATTTTAGCGATCTTGCATCGCATAGAGTGTCTCTTTCCCTTTCGGATTATGTATTTAGCTTATATTATTAGTCGTTCACTTCACTCAAAACAACCGATTTTGTGCGGAGCTCGATAAAAACACGTCTTCACACGTCGACGAAGCGCGCAAATATGTCATGGATTTCTATTTAATAAATAAACAATTCCTATCATTACATTTATTCTAAATACGACTCCCTGATAGAAGTAAACAGTAGAGATTGGCTTGAAGCTAAATGATCTATGCTACGTATATTTAACGACATGGGCAAACCCATGGAGATAAAAGCCGATAAAGACTCCGCTTTCATGTGCACTGCACTTAAACTCTGGCTTAATTCAGAAGATGTAACTCTCAATATTACAAGTAAAAATGGAATTTCTGATATTGAGAGATTTCATAAAACTATCAATGAAATATTAAGAATTATAATGAGCGAAAACGAACCCGATAACGAATTTACTAAATTCGAGAAAATACTCTACATATACAATCATAAAACAAAACATAATACAACGGGTCGAACACCAGCAGACATTTTCATTTTTGCAGTAACACCTGCCTTTAACACTCAACAAAACAAAATAGAAAAAATCGACAAACTTAATGAAAATAGAATAGACTTCGGTATAGATATCAACTTCAGAAAATCCCCTCTGGTTAAGTCAAAGACAACTAATCCTTTCAAAAAGACAGGAAACATAAGGCACATAGATAACAAACATTTCGAAGAAACGAACAGAGGCAGAAAAATAATACACTATAAGTCCAAGTTTAAAAAGAAAAAGAAAACTAATAAAAGTAAATGCAATAATGATAATTCCAAGCCTACTCCCGAGCATGATACTCATGATTTTCCTCCTATCAACAGTTAGTACGCAAAACCTAGAAGTAACTCCTATCCAGGCTAAAAACGGCTACTTAATTTTTCAAACCGGATTAATAGATTTACCTATAAACTTTGAATACCATTACCTATCCGTTAACTTAACTAAAGCCGAAATCATTTACGAGGAACTGATTAAGCATGCTCATTTTTTCGAGAATTTACAACAAATTAAGTACCTAATAGAAAAACTCAATAGGGAAATACAATAAATGGTCTAAGAATCGCAAAACGCAGTAAACGTGGTCTTGCTAATTTCATGGGAACAATCTATAAATACTTGTTTGGCACTCTAGACCAAGAGGATAAAGAAGAGTTACAACAAATAGGCGACATCTCCGAGAATAACATACAAATAAGTGAGTTTAATCATGTAATAGATGCAATCAATAAAGGAATAGAAGTGACTAATCATCTAAACAACCATCTTGAACAAGAGCAAATGTTGGACTTAATAATTTTAACCTGCAGCAATTCACGTAGTACATAGAAGATATAGAGCTTGGTTTACAACTGACACGTTTAGGTATCTTTAACCCCAAACTTCTAAGACACGATTCATTAACTCATGTAAATTCCGAAAAACTTCTTAATATCAAAACTTCTGCATGACTCAAATCCGACACTAATGAAATTTTGATAATCTCCTAAATTCCGAGAGAAATAATCAAAACCGCAATTTTTGAAATAGTACCATATCCAGACGGACAAACCAATATACTAACCGAAGCTATACATGACAAATACTTTTCACATAATAACCACACCTTTACAGCAAGCTCTCAAAGCCTAGTCATAAATAAATGCATAACGGGTATATTGAATCAAGTCACAACACAATGTAGATACAGCAAAACGTACTCTGACTTTGAAATAAAGTATGTTGAACCAAATATAATTACAACTTGGAACCTTCCCAAGACCGTCTTAAGCCAAAATTGTATCAACAGCGAAATCATAATAAAAGGCAATAATATGATAAAAGCGTTCAATTCTTCTGTTCAGTTAGAAGAAATATTAATCACTAATACAATGCTAGATTACACCAAAACCATTTATGTAAACAACAATGTAACCAAACTAGAACCACTAGAATATATCCAAGCAAAACAAATAATTGAACAGCATAATCAGACAAATAATATTTTTCAAGTAATAACACTCACGGCATTAGCCATAATAATTATAATTGCCTTATTGTACTTTATTTATAAATATAAGACCATACCCCAAAAGCTAATTGTAAAGAATCAAAACTCAGAAAATGAAACTATTGTAAAGCCCGAAAATGAAAGCATTGTACCCCTGTATTGTACCCTAAAATAAGCGCCTGAGGACAGGCTTTTTTCTTAAGGTTGGGAAAGTAACATATCCATTATCCACACCTACACCACACAAAACTTAAGTTGTAAACATCACACACTACCACACACATAATTGTAAAACTCCCCCAATTACACTAAACATAAAATGTAAAACTACACTACTGTAAGAAGATCACACATTACTGAACCACAGAACAAAAGCCCTTCGATTAACATCGGTTGTTGTTCACATACGGTGTCATAATCCAAAGTCACCCTCACCATAAAAATCCTTTCTCACAAATATCGTGAGCCATAAACATAAAATCCGAGACAATAACAATTGTCCCCCAAAATTCCGAAAACAATAACAATTGTCCGCAAAAACTCTGAGAAAATAACAATTGTCCCCTAGACTACTCGAATTCGATCTTCGATCACTTGGCGTCCACCACTTGGCGAGCCAACGGAAATAATAAAAACAAATCATCCGAGTTGCTATTTTTCGGGAATCTCTCTCTCTTCACGAGAATAGGAGTTTACAAACTCGAACTCTCTTAAATCTTCGCTCTTTGGCCAAGCCAAATTGCCTATATAAACTCAAACGCGCCTCCGGGCGCCAGTTCAGTACTGAGTACGCTATCAGCCGCGATAGCTCTGACTAAATAACTTCAACTTACAGGTCCATTATCCAACCTAGTGATAATCCAAACGCTTTAGTTCCTCTTGATAGAATTGAATAAAAGTGTTTATTAATAATAAGCGTGGCTTACGACCTGCATTTGTTAAAAACATTTTAGCTGACTCGAGGTAAATATCGATATCGGTTCGATTTATGCATCAAAGCTTATCTAGTCGATATTTTTTATTGTTTTTTATTTCTGCCAAACACAACAAGAACACTTGTCAAAAAGACAAAGAGCGGTCTTGAATGTACAATTGTTTCACGAAGTAGCCAACTTCGATCATCAGCATTCATCGCTTACTAACTTGGTGATGAATTGGAGGTTGGCGGGGACGGTAGGCGTGTTATTCCAAATTGAAAATAGACCTGATCTGCGTACGGTATACAGGAATCTTCATGCTAAATTTGGTGTCCCTAGCTTTTGTAATAGCTGAGATCGGCGCGTTCATCCAGACAGACGGACAGACAGACGGACTTGGCTCAATCGACTCGGCTAGTGATCCTGAGCAAGAATATATACTTTAAGGGGTCTCCCTCCTTCTGCCCCTTACATACATTTGCACAAAGTTGGTATACCCTTTTTGGACCATTTTCAATGGTCCAAGGGTATAAAAATAATAAAATTTAAAATACCCAAATATATAAAATTAAAATATGAAAACAGAAAATGTGAATCTGGTTAAGTGAGCTATGTACCGGACTGATGTCGACCATATTCGGGGATCGCATGCTGCCGCGATCGAAATGTGAAATGTTCTTGTTGGTTTTCATTAAATAAAGTTTAAACAGTCAATTAAAATTTGTTAAAATTTATTTAAAAATTATAATTATATATTAAATGTAAAATAATTTTTATAATTTGTTTGTCTTTGAAATCAAATTGAGGAAAAACTATTTTCAACTGAAATTTAAGTTAACATCAGAAGTAGCGGTTTTGTTGTGTACATCACACAGCCCCCTCGGCTGCTACATTAGTTTTAGTTTATTAGATTAATAATAAATAAAATCTCTGTACACGCGAGATATTGCATCTTTTAAAATAAGTACTCCTGCAGACAATTTTCAATCTGTTTGCACCTTTTGGCCGCCAGACTTAATTGTAAAGGAGTATTCTGCAAAACAAACGAGAGCAACAGTCGAGCGGCACACGACAGTGGGATACCCTTGGACGTCTTCAAATCTAACAAACTCCTAAATCCTTTGCTAATCAAAGAATTATAAATACTCCTACACCTGTTAAAGATTTTGAGGCACAAATTAAAGTTTCCTAAAACTAGCAAGCTATCCCCTAAATCACCTAAACGAGAAAATTGCTGAATTATCTCCTCAAATTCTATTTTAAATGCGGACAGAGGAAAGTCTGGACTTTTATATAATATAAGAAAACTTATGGCATCAAACCTGAATATGCCGAACTTAAAAACTACTGAGCCAAAAGTTTTTCTACTGCTAAAGGTATGGTATTAGCTCGTTCTTTACATAAATTATGATGCCTGTTAAAGGCCTAATTGATTCAAGTTGAACCACAATAGTGAACCCAGGTATTGCTACAGTTTCATTGCTTATGGAAGTTTCCACGAAGCATAATATTGATGACTGAAGCATCAGCTTGTCCGATCGAATATCTTTAGGATGGGAATTCAAGCTCTGAGTATTATGGAAGAAAATGTTAAGGGCAGAACTGTTAATTAAATAATCGTAATAAGTACACAGTAGTTTTTCAGTCCGCAATTTCTTCAATTGGGCTTTCACTTTATCATTATTTTGGGGAGACTTGGGAGAAACAAAGTTTCCAATAATGAATAATCCTAACGTAGTAGTTGCTCTACTGCAATCTACGTATAATGCAGCACGCTGCATTTTGGAATTTGCATGGACTACCACTTTGCCATAAGAAGCTCCCTGACTCTTATGAATTGTGATACCTTCAGCAGGCACAATTGGAAACTGCCTATGGTCAATATTAATTTGTGCGTTATTTGAATATTGAAAACTGTGAACAATTTTCTGAATAGAAGTCCATGAAGGATCTGTACGATGTGTACACTTCGAACGCGCAAATTCTCCTACAGTTTCCTCTGTAAATTTCATCCATAAAATGTTGGGAGTGTTCGATGTATTGAAATCTATTTGCATCAACACACCGGATGCCCCGTTTACTAATCCATCCCCTGTGTCTACATTGACCGTCATCATGTACTTGGCAGTATTTTTTAGAGACGTACAGAGTCCCTTTGTAGCGGAAGTTTTAAAACCCTTCACTTCTTCTTATATTATTTGTTTCCAGCTGGTTCCAAATGGCCCGCCTTTATAAAATCTTCATCAGTAGAGAAAAATTGCTCAGTAGCAACTGAGTTAAGTTTCGTTACATTGAATAAATCTACCATTATTATTACTAAACAGATGAATTGCATCATCGGGCACTGCCGATGGTTCGCATATTCTAGATTGGAAAAGGACAATATCATCGGCTGTCATACAACCCGATGCCATATTATTGAAGGCAGAAGCGAAAAGCTGATCGTCACGTTGACGCATTATGTCTGTGAGATCAAAATTCAAAAAAAGGTCCCAGAGATACGTACCAAATAGTTCATGGTAAGGGTCTGTGGTATTTGGATCGAAAATCCAACTATCTCCTACCGGCTGTAACTGTCTAAGATCACCGAATACAATGGTAGTAACACCACCAAAAGGAGAAGTATTGTTAAAAATTTCCTTCAAACGGGAGTGTACTACTTCCTGTTCTTCAACCGGCTGTAACTGTCTAAGATCACCTAATACAATGTTAGAAACACCACCAAATGGAGAAGTATTGTTGAAAATTTGCTTCAAACGGGAATCTATATATGAAAACATTAGAGAGCTAACCATTGATATTTCATCAATAATAATTAATTTAAGATCGATTAACCTTGAATGAAGGGTATTAACTAAATCATAACTTAAGGCCCTTAGAGGTGCTGAGCGAGATTGATTAACAGGAAGTGAAAACATGGAATGCATTGTCAAACCACTAATTCCGAATGCTGCTTTTCCTGTTGGTGCACATAAGAGGATTTTAACAGATGTCGGATCAGCTCCTAGTATACTGCTATACATTATAGATATTGACTGAAAAATTGCTGATATAAGTCGACTCTTTCCGACTCCGGCACCGCCTCCAACAAATTCATAAAAGACTATTGATTTTGGCATTATGCAAAGCATGTCTGAAATATAGCTTCTGTTTTAAATTAAGAGATCTAACTATGATGAGGGCAGAATTCCGCCGATTTGGAAGTAAAATAAACGAGGATGCGTTTCATGTAAAGTCTAATATTATTTTATTGTTCGCGACTCCGCGCGGCGATCTGCTTGCGTTCGCTTTCTGGTTCTCAACTCTAATAATCTAAGCAGTTCTAAGAACTAACAGTTCTCTCTCTGTCTCTCAGTTTGCTAACATTCTGTTATCCCTATGTTCTGTTTACATACAGCGTTTAAAAAACTGCCGTAAGTTTCATTTCACATGATTTTGCTTCTGCTTCTGCTTCTGAAAAATCAGAAGTCGCAGTCAAAGCATAAGTAAAAATCACGCAGCGACGAATGTCAAAAATCAGCAGCAGTCGCCGTTTTTCGTTTTTTTGCTTTCTGCTTTGCTGTTGCTTTTAATCGTAGACGTAAGTCGCTGCTACAGCTACCGACGACTTTCGGAAGTCGTCGGCAGTCGCAGCAGCATAAGTCGGTGCTGTCGACTGTTTGCTGCTTTTGATTTTTGCTGCTATTGCTGCTGATGAACAGTCGCAGCAGCCTAAGTCGGTGCTGTCGACTGTTTGCTGCTTTTGATTTTTGCTGCTATTGCTGCTGATGAACAGTCGCAGCAGCCTAAGTCGGTGCTGTCGACTGTTTGCTGCTTTTGATTTTTGCTGCTATTGCTGCTGATGAACAGTCGCAGCAGCATAAGTCGGTGCTGTCGACTGTTTGCTGCTTTTGATTTTTGAGGCGACAATTTCCTTATATTAATTTTACTTGTAAAACGTTTGCTGCTTGATTCACACCACCACTCACTTGCATATTTCTGAAAACCATGGCACCAAGTGAAGTTTGGAAATATTTTGAGAATAAGGCAGTCGAGGGCTTAGCTGTATGTAATATATGTAAAAGCTCTCTCAAAAATAATAGAACATCAAATTTAAAAGCACATTTAAAAAAACAACACAAAATTGATGTTAATGTGATTAATTTAGAAAACCTTGAAACTTCATCAACAAGTTCTTGTTGTAAAATAATAAGAAAAAAAAAAATTAAAATTGAAGTAAATAAAAAACAATTAATAAGATCATATATAGGATTGGTAACCGAAGATAGCATTCCATTTAATGTTTTAAATTCACAAAATATGAGAAACATAATTGATCCAATTTGTGAAGGTCTAAAAACAGCTGAAGGGAAAATGATGAAATTAAATGCAGTAAACTGTAAAAATACATTGGAAATAGTGGCAAATAATATACGAACACATATAACAGCTGAACTTAAAAACACGTTATTATCTTTGAAAATAGACAGTGCAACGCGTATGTCCAGAAATATTTTTGGAGTAAGTGCACAATATATAAATTCGGGTCAAATAAAATCTATTATTTTGGGAATGATTGAGTTGAAAGGTGCAGGATCAAGTGGAGCCAAAAATCTTGCAACCGAAGTGATCAAAGTGCTTAATAAATATAATATAAATTTAAATCAAATCGTATCCATTACTTCTGACAACGGGGCAAATATGCTTAAGGCAACTAATATTTTGTCACTTGTGTCTGAACAAAATAATGAAGAGAACGATTACGAGTGCACCAACGACGATTATTTGGATAAAATAGAGTTAATAGAAAAAATTCCCAAAGTTTTAATTGGAAATATTGAAGTTTGTCGTTGTGCTGCACACACAGCACAGCTGGTTGCCCTCGATGTAATTAAATCATTGGACATAATTAAATACCTACTTAATTGTAGGAATATGACTAAATATATTAGAAAACCATCGAATGGATACCGCGAAATATTTGAGCTTAAAAAATTAAAAGTGCCACAATTAGACTGTCCAACAAGATGGGGATCCACGTACATAATGTTAAAAAACTTGTTGGAAGCGAAAGATATTTTAAGTAAAATTGAGTCACTTAAAAACAGAACGGATGAAGAGAATTTTGATGTAGATGCCTCGTTTTGGGATTTTATTGAAACATATTGTAATGTTTTTAGTCCCTTGCAAAAATCTATACAAAGATTCCAAGAGGAGCAACTACATTATAGTAATTTTTACGCCCAATGGCTTAAACTAAAAATATCGACCGAAAAAATAGTCAATGATTCAAGTCACAATTTAACAAAAACTATTGGAAATAAAATTTTAAATTCAATAGAAACACGAACAAAAACATTGTTAAATAATAAATTTGTAGTTTCATGCTTGTTTTTGGATCCCCGCTTTCAACATATATTGTCTCCGCAACAAAAAACCGACGCAATAAATCATTTAAAATTAATTTGGGATAGACTATATAGTCTGAACCCTACTGGCAATATGTGTTCAACTCCCAACTCTGGCTTAAATCAAATAGACAACTTCTTTTATGACGAGGAAGACGCAATGTTAGAGGCCTATTTATCGCAAGGCGTTCAATCAAAAGTAAATAATTCAATAGACGTGTACACAAAAATTGAAAATCTACAACTTGCGTATCAAAGATTTGACACAGACGTGCTATCTTACTGGAAAGGAAAGCAGTATACTGACCAGGAGCTATACGCAGTTAGTAACGTTTGTTATGCCGTACCGCCAACTCAGGTAAATAAAAATGGCATAAATAATTTAGGTTCCTTCTTAGATAGTTTCTTATTTTATAACAGGTGTCGATTGAACGAGCATTCTCCACACTGAGGCTGGTGCTTACCGACTACCGCAATCGATTAAGCCAGGATGTTCTTGAGAACATATTACTAGTTAAATTAAATCCCACCTTTTTGGACATGGCCATTGATACTTTGCCACTTTTTGAGAATGAAGAACTTACTCTTAGTGGTTTATAAAATAAATAAAATAATAGTTAAAACAGAAAACAATGAAAATTTATTTATGTATCATTCATCAAAATTCATATACTATTATATTTTTATTTTTGCTAATTTTGTTTCTAAAATTTAATATAAGGAAATTGTCGCCTCAAAAATCAAAAGCAGCAAACAGTCGACAGCACCGACTTATGCTGCTGCGACTGTTCATCAGCAGCAATAGCAGCAAAAATCAAAAGCAGCAAACAGTCGACAGCACCGACTTAGGCTGCTGCGACTGTTCATCAGCAGCAATAGCAGCAAAAATCAAAAGCAGCAAACAGTCGACAGCACCGACTTAGGCTGCTGCGACTGTTCATCAGCAGCAATAGCAGCAAAAATCAAAAGCAGCAAACAGTCGACAGCACCGACTTATGCTGCTGCGACTGCCGACGACTTCCGAAAGTCGTCGGTAGCTGTAGCAGCGACTTACGTCTACGATTAAAAGCAACAGCAAAGCAGAAAGCAAAAAAACGAAAAACGGCGACTGCTGCTGATTTTTGACATTCGTCGCTGCGTGATTTTTACTTATGCTTTGACTGCGACTTCTGATTTTTCAGAAGCAGAAGCAGAAGCAATTGTTCACTTTCTGATATCGCTCGCAGCAGAAGCAGTGAAAAGCAAAAATATTGCGACTTCTGCTAATTCGACTGCAGCTTTTCAAACACTGTTTACATACGCTTATATATGAAAATATTGTACCTTATTTCAACATCTCTCCTCAATGTTTTTCATTTCTAAATACATTTTACATGACATTCATAAGCTTAATCAACTTCTCGTGTTTCAGTTTTGACAAATTCTTCGTTAACATATCGGCTATCATATCGTTAGTTTTTTTTCCAGCTTATTTCATTATTTATTGGATCTTCTCTTATAATGAGACTAACAATAATTATTCAAATCTTATTGTATAACTTAAATTAATTACAATATGAAATATTTTTATTAGTCAGAGACTGCCCTAGTATTTCTTTGCTGGGCTGGAGAATCGTTGCGCTTCAGTCGGCTCTGACTGCAGACTCGCGTAAGCGACTTCGAGAAGGGTTTTTCGTGTGGGGCGAGCTTTGCTTGATGCTTTCTGTTCCTCATCTGGATTTCCTCGCTGACAAGATTTATGTGGAGGTCTCTATGTATGTTTTCGCTGCGTAGGTACCATGGTGCCCCAGTGATAATTCGCAGAATCGTTGACTGAGCTCGCTGTATAATTTCAACGTTGGTTTTTGAAGCTTTTCCCCAGAGTTCACAGCCATATGTCCAGATGGGTTTCAGGACGGTATTGTAGAGGAGTACTTTGTACTCTAAACTAAGAAGAGAGTTGCAATTAATAAGTGAAGATTAGCTGCTTTAAGCTTCATGTGAGTCCTTTTAGATTCTATATGTGGCCGCCAGGTGAGGCTTCTGTCTAGGTGCACGCCGAGATATGTTACTACGTCTGCTTGTGGGATGCATGTATTGTTCAGTGTACAAGGGGGCAGGTTTGTCTGTTCAGTGTGAAGGTTACATGTCTGTTTTTAGTCTCGTTTATCTTAATGCGCCAGTCCGCAAACCATCTTTCCACAATTTTAAGATGACAAGCAAGCTGTGCCATTGCCTTTTCTCTTTCATCTAGATTAGCCTAAGTATTGCGGTATCATCAGCAAACGTAGAGGTTGTGAGCTGATAGTTCGTGGGCATGTCTGCTGTGTATAGGATGTAGAGAACGGGGCCCAGAACGCTACCTTGGGGGACTCCTGCATTGATAACGCGGTCGTGTGAGGTCGAACTGTTACACCTGATTGAGAATACTCTTTTGAAGAGATAAGATTCAAACACTTTGTGTGTGTTCTGGGGAAGCATTTTTCTTATCTTGTACATTAGTCCTTCCAGCCAGACTCGGTCAAATGCTTGTGCAACATCTAAAAATATAGCTGAGCAGTATTCCCGGTGCTCAAAAGCAGTACAAATTTCGGTGGTGCTGCGATTGACCTGACCTGTTCGATCTTACCATGATTTTCGCGAAAGCCAAATTGATGCGATGGTATTGTATTTTACCTTTTTAAGTAGGGAGTCAGTGTTTTAAAATTGCTTTTTCGAACAGTTTCGAGAGACATGTTAGGAGACTGATTGGTCTGTAGGATAATGGTTGCGTTTTGTCTTTGCCTGATTTGGGAATCATCAGTATGACCGCCTTTTTCCACCTTTGGGGATAGTATCCAAGTTTCGTGATAGCGTTGAAGAGATGGCATAAAGTCAGAACCGCACACGGTGGGAGTTTTATGATCATTTTTGGTGTGACCAAGTCATGTCCAGGTGATTTTTTGTGCTGTAGATCTTTTATGATAGAAGCAATCCCACTTTCGCTAAATGTCATTGGATTTATTGGTGGCAAGTTTTTAGTAACTACTGGTAGGACAAATGAGTTACTAGCAGGATTTGGCTGGAATACTTTCTGAAGGTGATCGGCAAACGCATTAGCTCTTACTTCGTCGCTGCGTATCCAGCTTCCAGAAGGGCCTCGCAGTGGGACGACTGTTTCAGCCGGTGCCTGAATATTTTTGTGTGCTTTCCACAAAGGGTTCTTTTTGCTGGTGGGCGATAGTTGTTGTATGTAAAGATGCTGGGCGTTTGCTTCCTCAAGCTGAAGTGCCCTGGTAAGTCTGCGTGTTGCTATTTTTAGATGTTCTTTAGCCTTTGGAGATCTGTGATTCTGCCACTCTCTTCTTGGTCTTCGTTTTTCTAGTACTAGTTGTTCGATTTCCCGATTCGTCTTTGTTTGATTTATCAATGTGTGAGTGTCTGGAGGGGTAGAGCCTTGGCTGCAGCAACAAGTGTTGCCTATATCGATTCGGTCAGGCGATCGACATCCTCATCGGTATTTACTGTTTGAGTTGGATCCATGTGAATACAAACATATTTTACTTTGCCCAGTTGGTCCTGTTGCCAGTCAGCCTGTCGGGTCGCTCGGTTATATGTGGTCGATGCCTAAGAGTAAGTAGAACTGGAGAGTGATCAGATGATAGTTCTGCAAGTGATTCGGCCGTAATATTATTTCTTTGGATCTCACATAATCGAGCTTATTTCGCGGCTTAATGAGCGCGTTGTATAGTTGCTTCCCCTTTGGAGTCAAAAGGCGTGATCCCCAGTGCGTATGCTTGGCATTGTAGTCGCCGGCCGCTATGAATCGCTCACCGAGGGTGTTGAAAAATTCCAAGAATTGGTCCTCAGAAACTACAAAACGAGGTGGGCAGAAGACTGCAGCCAGAGTGACGGGGCCGCTGGTGGATGGCATGTTAATGGAAGTGGATTGTAGGTAGTCCATTTCAGTGAAGGTAGTGTTTGATGCGACTTCTGATAAGTATACCAGTGGCGCCGTGGGCTTTGCCGTCCGGATGGTTTGTGGCGTAGAACATGTATCCCGGAATATGAAAGTTGTGCTTATCCGTTAGATGTGTCTCGGAGAGGAGCATGACGTCAATATTTTTACCGGATAAGAACTGGGCAAGTTCGAGTTTATGCCGTGAAACGCCATTGGCGTTCCACATAGATATTTGTAGTGGAGACATTATAAAGATTTGGATGACACTAGAAGCTGTATCAGCATATTTTGGTTTCACATAAGCTCTTGCATTGTGGTTTGCATGAATGTCATAAATTCTTTTAAAGTTTCAATGCCAGTGGATATATGCTGCGTTTGTTCGTTTAACTTACTTACTTTCTGTTCTTGCCGCGTAGTAGTCGTCGTTTGTGTTAACGGATTCACAGTCTTAAATCCCGATTTTAAGGCACTAGCAAAGGAAACGCTAGGATTGGTACGATGTGTGAGAGGGGGTGCCGTGTAAGACGGGCCCGATTGTGGCGGAGTGCCACTCATGTGGGTGGTCTGAGCACGTATTGATTGTCCACGTTTGTTAAGACGGTTCTTTAGGTCCTTGTATACTACGCAGCCACGCCAATTCGCTGTGTGACTTTCACCGCAGTTGCTGCACATTTTTACAGAGCTGTCGTCCTTGTTCTTATGGCAGTTCGCTGTGCTATGAGTTTCACTACAGACTACGCAAATAGATTTAAGTGTACAGTAAGCCTTAGTGTACCCATATTCTTGGCAATTAGTGCACTGCACTGGGCGATTGCGCTTGTGTGGCTCTTCCACTGTAATACGTCGATGCAGTAGAAGCTGTAATTTGTATATTGGGTGAACTTCGTTTTTTTTTCAGTGTCTGACTCTCTGGCTCCAACTCGACTTTGAACATTGGTTGTGGTTCCCTGTTTTTGTTTAATATGTTCATGACCATTTTTGCATTACAGTTCTTTTCCTTGAGCGCTTCTACGATTTCAGTGGTCAAAACAGTTGCCTCAATCCCTTTGAGAACAACCTGTAGGCCCCTTGCGCTCTTTAATTGGTATGTATAATATTTTTTTCCTGCATCATCCAAGAACTTGGTTAGTAGACGATGGGTAGCCTCGGTTTCAGTTTGAACCTTTGTTTCGTGTATGTTTCCTTTTCTTATGGGGACTACGAAAAATGAGTCTTCTCCTATTAGTGTGGCAATTTTGTTCACTAA